>WBRY01000046.1:0-168009 GCA_011800735.1 Peronospora destructor | reverse complement strand
TTCGGGGTTTTACTTGCCTTTACGTTTTACAGCTCACCATGTCACAAAATCTGGAAACGTCTCTCAGTATTTGCTGCTCGTATCACGGATGATCTAGAGCCACTTGACTCTGAGCTAATCATGTTGATTGCTGCTGCTGCTGATACTCTTTTACCAAAAGAGGTTCCGCAGGTTTCCCGACAAGAGAACTGTCGACGACTTTGAACCTTTAAACCCTTCGTCAACACCGATGGCAGTGGACGCGTTCAACCTTGGCTTCTCACAGCTGGAAGTGCTGGATCTTATGAATCTTCTTGCACCAGAGACTTTGAAAATGCCAATTTTTGTCTGAAGCTACTCGGAGCCGATCAAGAAGATAAGCAAGCGCAGTAAGAAGTGCACGTACGCTGCTCGAAGGGTTCGTACGATCACTCTTTGTACATGAACTTTCAATGACGAAGACGCTAACTTTAATGCTTTCGTTTATGAATACAGCGAGAGGTGCATTTCTTCGCCAGGAGTTGGTGGTGCTTGAGATACGTCTGAATGAAATGCGCAAGAATCATTCGTGTCACGTCGAACGCGTGAGCAGGCCTGATCGCGAAAGGTACAATCTGGCAAAGTCTCAGGAGGAAAACCAGCGCCTTCGTGCTTGGGTGTCGAGTCAAGAGGCCATGATCCGTCAAGCTGACGCGTACATGGTCAGCGTCAACCACCGCTAGCAATCCGATTCGTCAATTAGAATGCTAGCTCACCTCCGTACGAAGAAGGTGTGCCTTTTTGAATCGATCTAGCTGGAATCCAGTTCGAGTGTTTAGTCTGGCTGAGTAATGTGCTTAATGTTTATAAGATTGTTGTTGATCTCCACGAATGGGTTTTGTTGTTGTTAAGATGGATGACAATGACTTAGGCTTCAAAAGACGGTCTACTCTTAGACTTTGACGCTGTTGTCTGGCGTACAGTAGCAAATATATCACTTGATCTATTGATGACAGGACTTCACATTTATCCACCCGAATTTTAACAGCTTCGTGCCAACAGACTGCACCAATAACATGTTGATTAAGTAAGACTACAAAACATGTGACCAAGAGAAATTAGTCTATCAATGGAATCTCCCGCAAACGAATGCTTAAAGCATTCGATGCTTTAATGAGTGATCCAAACTCTTGTTTCCCATCTGTACCGCCAAACAAAAATAACGTGTTCATCGTCACTCTCCGTTAGTCCCACAAACGCCCGCGGCTGTGGCAACTGACCTGTCGGACGCAATGTCGGCTTCATCCACTGATTTAATGAGGAGTCGTAGTAAAAAACGTCGTTAAACCACGTCGATGAGGCCGCATCTTTGCCTCCAAACACAAACACTTGTTCTCCACCCACGACGACGCTACTGTGAACATGTCTCGCTCTTGGTTTTCACATACTCGCAACATCCACGCATCGGACTTTCGCACTGAGGCCTTCAGCAACGATTGTCTCACTCTCAGCTCTTCCACTCTCAAGGGAGCTGGCGATAATGTAGTAAAGCCATGTCATGTCAGCTGTCGTATGTCATACCATCAGCCATTCTCTGGATCGCTGTTACAATAATGCATGTCATCACGCGGCCGATACATTCACGAGGAGCGAAGTCGCACAACCTCATAAGTTAATGCGTCGGCACCTTGCATGAAGTGTGTCTTATAAAACGAATAGTTTCTACCTGGCATGAGCGTGATAAGTCTGTTTCATTAACAAATACTAGAAGCGTTTTCATTGTAAACATCGTCACAAGATTACCTGGCGCTATCAGATAAGGTGTTTCTTTGGCGAGAGTATGTAAAGGCCCGACTCCTTTTATTCACCGCAAATTGTGCGGGTGTTCATGCCGGACAGGACGAATTTTGCATCAGATGCTGCTCCATCAGATAACATGAACAAAAGTATAAATCCCCACGTCGAATCCGAATCCATAACAGTCGTAGGAACTCCAACCCGACAAAAGGGATACATACACGAAAGCGGTGGTTTGTGTCCGTCATGGTGACAACAGTCGAGATCTGAGGGATGAGGGCCAGAATATGTCTGAAGAGCTCTTGTGTCCTGAAAACGGTGACATTTTCTTAGCAAGTATTCGATTCGGCTGATTTCCTAACCTTGTTGCTCTTTTGGTTGCTGTGAAAAGACTTTACCAACGAAACATGCATACACGACAAGGCACAACCATGCGTTGTCTAATGAACAATATTGATACGAAACACTCCATGATTCGCAGGATCAAGGACCTCATTGTGCGCTGAACGGTGTATGCTAAACAGTGTGAAAACATCGGCAAAGGAGCTGTGTTTAGAGTTGTGAGAATACTGCAACTACCTCTCCTACCAGGGTTCCCACCGCAACTATTTGCTTCATCACTCGACCATCCATTGACTTTGGCCTCGACACTACCGACCGCTACCTGAACTACGACTACACTTTTAAGAGGGTAGTGTTCATGTATCTTATACCTCGTACAATCTCTGACAGCCTTATTAAGAGGCAATCGAACACAGTAGGAAGCTTTCAACGTTGGCAAGAAGGTCGGCGAGCTTATGGCGGAGATGGATGCAGATCGTTTTACGCGTTACATTGCCAAACTTCGTGCGATAGTGGACGTGTAGCTATCGAACACGAGGCATCCTAAGACATCAGTCTCACGGCAGCAGGTGCTCCAGCAAGCAACTTCACCCACTTGAGCTAGTGAAGCAGTTCAAGTAGAGCCACATCCAACAGCTTCATCAGTTCGACCTACCAAGCTCATGTGTTCCAATTTTTTATATTACGAGCATGTCGATCGTATGAGACCACAAGGGATCAGACGAACCTCACTTTATCTCGTGCTTACTGAGATGCTATGACGCCAGTCTTAAACTGACGCGATTGCTATAGGCTTCTACCCTACCGCCAACCTTGACCAGCAAGTGCGACAATGCCAACTCTTCTTACGCTAGCAAACGCTCCACGTTTGTTGCATTAGCGTACTGAATGCCTTCTGCTCCAGTTTGAGACATACCTTCGTGGTACCCGTGTTGTCGAATGTGAGCTCGAAGAGTGCCACGATATTCGTCATGGTCTTGATCGAAAAGTACGCAATCTCCTTCCCGTCGATGCGCCGCTTGGCTACGTAAAAAACGTTGTTGTGTCCTAGACGCCCTGACACGTCATCTACGCCACATCCACCCGTTACCAATGTAAAGTAGTGCTCGTTCGCTTCGGCGATACCCTGCCACATGCTGATAAACTCAGTCGACGCCATGCTGCCGGCCTCGGTAAAAACAGCCAAGAGATCTAATTCTGACTGGAAGTATACCACGTCGCCGCTCGAGTTGTTCTTGATCGCAACCTGTAGGTTGAGGTTCGGTGCCACAGCGGCGTTGACAAACTGCGGGCTCACACTCATAGGCACAACCTGGTTCACGGTTTGTCCCGGTGCCAGAGGTTGTGGGAACGTAATTGTTGCCTGCATTGGCACCACACCGAAAGTGCTCTTCTTAAACTGGATGCTTACTCCCGTAATTGGCGCAGATGACTGGTTTTCAAAGTCCACGTCAAGTACGAAGTTGCTACTGCGACGTGTGAAAGCGCCGGTCATCACCACGCCCTTGCCTTGTTGCGCATCCATCAAAAGCTTCTTCTGGTCTGCACCACCAAAAATGTCGACCAAGCTTGCACTAGCTGACGTTGCTGCCACAGGGTCAGGAGCAATCGAGGGAGGGTCTCCAAGAGTGAAATCACCCATATCAAGCAGGTCCACGGGGTCATCAGCTTGCTGGCCGATCTGTCCATCTTCTGTCTGGTCGGAAGAGCCTTCGCCCTCACCGTCGACGCTGTAATAACCATCCTGACGCCCCGTTACCTCCGTTACCGTCAAACGCACAACAAATGCGCTGGGTAACTTGTGGTAGACACTAGCAAGCGTTGAAATCTTTCCGATCAGCTCGTCCAAAACCGACGGCTCAAGGGCACATGTATCATCGCTGATAACTGGCTTCTCTGCAAGCACGATAGCGTGGGCTGCTTCCGGACCGGCAGAAAGTAGGCGCCTCTATACGTACCCAGCGGTCACGCAAGTCCGGATTGTCGGATTCCTCCGTGGCTTTGTAGAGCACCATCTGGACCATTTCCTGCGTCTCATTGACGCTTGAGGAACAATTTTACGGTAGCAGTCAGAAGCTGCAGCTGCACCTGGGCAGCCTCATCGTCGAAAGAGTCCATGAACGACTCTAAGAGCTCGTCTGCATTGTCGATACGCTCGGCATACTCGCCGATAATCCAAATCATCGATGCCTTCGCCTCGGGCTCGTCCAGTGTATCCAGGTTCTCGCATAGAGTAGCAATAATACTCTCGTACTGGTTTGGATACTTGCGGAAGATATCCTTGATCACAATGATAGCCTCCTGCACAATGTAGTTCACCTTGGTCTGAATAAGCTCCAGCAGCACATTGATGCACTTCTCCGCAGCACGCTCGAGCTTAACAGCGCATCGACCAATCGCACGTACCGAACGGCGCACAAATTCCACATCCACCTCAGTGGCGTATTCCTTGAACTCAAGCAGCACCTGTTCAATGTTGCGCTCCGAGACAAGACGGATGATGATTTCCAGCTTCTCCATTTTGACATAGATCGGATCGTTGTACTTGCAGAAAAACACCTTAATCTCGTTTGCCAAGATCGCTGGGCGTTTCTGCACAATCAGATTGATGTTACGCAGAGCCACGTACTGGATCTCAGGCTCAGCTAACAGCAGCGTCACGAGCGGAGGGGCCATCTTACGCGACAGGCTGCGTTCCGTATCAGCGTCCGAGACCTTTTCGAGAAATGTCATAATGACCTTGACTGCCAAAGCACAACGGCCGAGTTAGTGTGCTGGAGACGTGGTGTCACCCGTTCAATAATCCCTTCTGCCTCGCGAGAGTCCGCGGGCATATATCCTGCCAAAGCATCGAGCACAAAGACCTGTCCCCACCATTGCACTCATTAAGTGCCGCCAGTAGTTTTTGCAACACGGACTTGGTAATCTTGAAAGCCGTCACTCCTGCACTGTTTTCTGAGATTTCGGACAAAGCTGCAATGGCATTAGCTACTACCGTTGGATTTGAGTCCGAAATAAGGTCTCGTAACATATCGAGAAAGCCTTGTACCTCTACCATGTCCGGATTGATGTCATAGAGCTTGGAAACACAAATGGCCGCCGTCTTCCGTACGTACGGGTCTTTATCCTTCAAACAACGACGTAGAGGTTCACACAGATACTCTGTAATGCGATCCACACGAATGCAGCCCATGGTACGGACCGATAGCGCTCGAATAAGTGGATTGGCATCTGCTGCGTCTTTAACAAACGTATTCACGGCCAAAATCGTGAGGTCTGGATTGCTCTTTGCATATTTAATCAAATACAAATACACGAGCTTCTTCAGCTGTGTGTCAGCCGTCTGAATACAGTTTACTACGTCTGTGAACAGCATCGAGACGCCTTTTCCTACTGTCATATTAGCAATCACCTTCTTTACAGCGTCTTTTTTCTTTTCACGACTTGGATTGGCTAATTCTTGTCGCAATTCATGGGTTTCACCTTTTTTCGTCGTGCTAAAGAACTTGGAGTCGTTTGCGGCACCTGTCATGCGCTTGGCAATCGCAGCCATCGTAGGCATTGCCATGTTGGATCAAGAGGAGCGGAGGCGGCCGGATCGCGCTGAATGGAGAATTGTGATTGGTGCAAAATCAGAAACCGTGAAGCCTACTTGGCCCTACTTTGCTGTCGGAATTAAGTGCGATTTGAATGGGCAAAGAGCACCTTTTTGCTAACCATCACACACACCCAAATTCATTGATATCTGATTAGTTTCCTTTTTTCAAGTCAAAATAATAATAACAGTTTCTATCTTCATTTAAACTATAATAAACAGCGTTGCGCAGCTTGCCTATGCTTTCCTGGAACAAGCAAGAGCCGCAATCAACGCCTATGCACAGCAGGAAGTTGAGGGCAAAAAGAAAGATGGTGATGTCAAATCTTTCGTTGGTGTCTATGCTCACGATAGTTCCTTTTGGAATGGCGGAAGACCCGCTTGCTTGAATGCTTAAAGGTGCAGACGTGTATGGTCTCTTTGATGTGTAGGACTTTTTGGTGCTAGACAGCAGTCGATTTGTGCTAGTAGATGGTATCTATGCGTTATGTAGTCTTTGAATATTCATTTATTAAACAACAACAATATTCAAAGCTATCGTTATGGTCACAATCCCCGAACCTGTCGTCATCAAGCATCAGCTGCAGAATCAGCTGTTGGATGTGCACGTTGCACTTGGTATTAATTTCAGAGCTTCAGCCAATGCTAGGAGGCTTCTAGAGACTTCTAGAGGCTTCTAGAGGCTTCTAGAGGCTTCTAGAGGCTTCTAGAGGCTTCTAGAGGCTTCTAGAGGTTTCTATGATGTCATAGATCTTAGATAGCTAGAGGCTCGGGTGGTTCTTACTTGTAAATTAACAAAGTCACTGATGAGACCTCGGCGGGGGCCGAAACGCGTTTGGCATGCGTGAATAGACGAGCAATTTGTCTTTACGTTATTCTTTACTTTCTAACACCAGCAGCAGCAGTAGATTTGGAAGGAGAAAGTCCAAAATTTAAAAAACCATGAGTTTGTTTTCGCAACTTCAAATAGATGGCATTCTGACTAATCAGTTATTCTTTGATATTTTTGAGATGTGTGAGTTAGCAAAAAGGTGCTGACCCTCTTTTTCATTTTTCATCTTGTGGTAGTGTTTATCGGCACGATTTGGTATATTATTTGATTTTCCCTTTGCACTCACTAAAACGTATATTTGATATTCAATCTATTAAGTGATACAACTTTATATATTTACTAGACATTCCCCAGCTACTGCATGTCATCGTCAATTTTAATGTCATCGTACTGCTTACACAGAGTATGTTTTGGATATGTACCTAACGCCAAATTGCGTGCGGCAACGAGCAACGACGACGCATACAACGACCGCATGAGCATAGTGTTGCTTGACCCGTTTTACGCACGCCCATCTTGAGTGGGTGCGTTGATAACAATGGGACAAGAAGGGAAAAGCGTACGAATTATGAGGAAGACTCGCTTTTATTCAGCAAAGCTGAAAATCGTTTTGTCTAGTTGTACCAATATATGTGTTAATACAAGTGTAAAACGTCGCTTTTATTAGCAAATTATAACCTTTTCTACTCATCATGCACTGCTTTGTCCATAAAGTCAATTAAGTCCTCTCGACTGGATGACTAGCATAGCACCAACTTTTGTCTATCCACAGGTGTGCAGCAACTTGCATTCGGTTCCCATATGACGTGCTGTTTTTTCTACTGACTCTAAGCCCTGAGCAACTTCCGGTAAATATCCGCTCATTTTGCAATTCGTCCTGCAGCAGTTACCTCAAGCCAATCATGCGAGTGCCTCACGTTAAATTCTTTCTTGCAGCAGTCGCGATCGCGCATGTTACTCAAGCCAAGATAACAGCTTCCGTCGCTGTGAATACGACTCATTCCGATACCGAGTCAAGCTCTAGTGCGGGTAGAGACAAAGGTGATGAGATGATGAGTGCGAATGTTGTGGTGAAAGAAGTTCTTGCCGAAGCGAAGACAACAACTTTCGCCGCTAGAAGTCCGACTAAACACTCTGAAGAGTCGACCTATACTGCGAATAGAGACGACGGTGAAAGAATGAACAATTTGGAAGAGAGCACCAGCAAAGTGGCCGAAACGATAAAGAACTCAGTAATTCCCAGACTCAAAAATGTCTTTGCGAAAAAAAAAATTGAGGGGGAGTATGAAAAATTGTTGATGATCGCGAAAAAGCCTGAAGGAAAAATGATGAAGAAATTGATGAAGAACTATAAGGACAAAAGTATTGCAGAACTCATCGTACATGCAAAGATGGAGATAAAACACAAGGGCGCCGCTGTGAAATTGGAGAAAGCACAAATGAATTATTGGCTGGACAAGAAAAAATCTGCTAAGGATGTGTTTGAGCTGTTAGAACTGAATGAGGCTGGAGAGGTTCTTCTTGTTCATCCACTCTATTCTTATTGGAGCACATACGTGGAAAAGTTTAATAAGAGATACCCTTTGAAAAAAGTGAGTGTCGTCGACTTTTTGACGCCCACCTATTATGACGATCCAGCCTTGGCGCACCTAATCGTAAATGGAAAGAAGCACGAATTCAGCCAAAGCGCCGCTTTGCAATTGGAGAGAGAGCAACATACCAAGTGGATGGGCCAAGGTTTTCATCCTGATGAAGTGTTCGAGAAGCTGGGACTAAGTACAGCTGAGGATGGCCTACTTACTCATCCACTCTTTGGTTATTGGTATTATACCTACATTGAAAGCGATACCAAAAATCTAAATCAGGAAATGATCAAATTTTTGACAAAAGAGGCCTCGAAGAAGAAGAAAACCTTCGAGAATTTCTTAAAGAATGAGGTGGAAAAGGCAAAGCTTGAAACAAAAAGCAGAGTTGATGAATTGTTCGTGGAGTTGAAACTGAACAAGGTTGAAGATGGCCTGTTTACTAATCCGCTCTTCAAGTTTTGGCGTGACTGCTTGGAAAAGTTTAATGCGGGCAAACCCAGAGAGTCTCAAACAAGTGTCGTCAAATCTTTGCAAACCATTTACGGTGACGAAGACTTATTCTACCTACTCGAAGCTGAGCAAAAGATTACGACATCTGCAGAATACGCTAAAAAGATGGAGAAGGATCTATTCGCGACTTGGGTTGTAAACAAAAAGCCATTAGACGACGTGTTTAAGCTTCTTGGCTTCAACCGTGTAGGCTACGAACTGTTGGAAGGCCCTTTGGAGAAATTTGTCAAGGTCGCGACAGAGGTTATGTTGAGCAAAACCTCAAATATACAGACGAAAGAGCAGGCCTTCGTGGAGAATGAGATTCGTAACGGTGTAGATCTTGCATCGCATGCAGGAAAGCTGCGGTCTACAAAATTTGAAAAAGGTCTCTTTCGATTGTGGTTCACCTACGAAAAAAATCCAAAAGAGGTCTTTGAGATGTTATTTTTTAAAGACGATCTGGTTAAAATTCTGAATGACGGGGGCAACCTGTTTGAAATTCCTCGTTTCGTCACTTTCCTGAAGTACGCGGAGGCTTATTCCGGAACCAAAAGACTCGCAACAGCAGAGGAATTGGAGGCGCATGGAAAACAAACGTGGAAAATTGACCCAACAGCTGAGGTGGAATACGTAGATCGTAAGACCGACGTGGGATTTATAATGAGTGATAAATTCTACAGCAAGATAGACACATTACACAAAATGATTTCGTCCGCGAAAGAGTCATCGATAAAGGCCACGCGGTTTGCTGGTCAACGAGTAGAGGATAGATTGTTTCGTTTCTGGACCAGTAAAAATGATATTGTGCCGATGCCAGACTATCTTTTCGAATATTTTAAGCTGAATACCGAGATGACGCCTGAGCAGCTGTTCGACAACCCTATGTTTCATTGGTGGATAGATTATATGGAGTACTTTTGCAACCGATTCGGAGGAGAAAATCAGAAGAGGTATTTTGTGAAGGATGTGTTTGGTTCTTCTGATGGCCTTGAGAAGCTTAGAACAGAGTACAATACACCAGAGAATAAGGAGTTTGCTAAGAAGGTGTTGACTGAGCTGTTAAACGAACGTATAATCGAGGAAAGTGACTCGACGGTAATCGAGAAAAGTGGCTTGACGGTAATCGAGAAAGAACTGATAGGGTTGGACGACAAGATTGCTACATGGTACAAAAGCGCTTTGGCTCGACAAAAAGTCATGATCAAAACTGAAGAGAAACTTAAGAAGGTCTTTGGGGATTAGAAAGGCTGAAACAGCAACGGCTTGTCGTGAAAGCGAAAAGAAACAGCTAGAAACGTTGACAGTGTATGCGAAAACGCTGTTTGTGTTTGTACACGCCTTTGTGAATCGTTTAAATATATTTGTGTAACACTGCATCTTTGATCTTAAATAATAAGTAGATCATGGTAGTTTTTGCAGCTTGATCCAAGTGAAGACAGCTGCATAAATGACAAATGACACAACATCAAACTAGCGAACGGCCACTGCACCGCCTCTATCGAAGACTGTTGCCGCTGGCCCTGCATGCCACGACCTCTCCAAACGTTTCTCAAGCACCTTTGGAAGCAGAAAGAAAACAACTCCTACACTTACCTGCTTCAGCTGGCACCGCAACTGCTTCTTTGCTCTATGGCGATCATGTTTGCCTTATCTCCTTCCTCCACTCTTCCATAACGATGCAACGGTGAGCATCCTTGTATACCATTAACCATACAACAAAGACCGACACTATAGCATTGACCGACTGAAGCTAGACTTCATATAAGACTGGCCATTTGTCAATCGCCTCAACTAAGATCTCCACTCATCATCAAGTCTTCACTTGCCCTTTGCACATGCATGACATGCATGGACTTAGACTTTGACTTGCTCATAATCTTAGACCTCCACTTCCAGCAATGTATCCACGTGATCATCTCCACACGCAGAATCGTCTACATCGCCAACTGCTACATTCAGTCATGCAGCGACATCTATGCACTAACAACGCACGTCTCCTCGCACTTCGGACGTAGATGACATATAATAATCTCGCAACAGTACTAGTCACCAAACAGAAATCCACACGAATACGTACTGCATTAATGCCCTCGCAACAGTACTAATCACCAACAGATTCCAACACCAATGTGTCTTCTCCATTGCACTCTCAAAGTCGTTTACAAGTCGCCACGCATTCGGACTCGTAATCCCCAGACTCACCATCGCCACACGTCATTAACCAGGTATTCGGTCACCACAAAACAACTAAATAAACTGAACAACAATCGATAGCCGCACCCTATGCCTTCACCACCCAACAAACAATCACAACACGACTCCACGCTGTGAGGCATCTACTGCAAACAACCAAGCTCTAACACACATGCTGCAAGCCACACTTTAAGCAATATTATTTACCTTCACTCCATACTCCATCACACGACAACCGAAATCGAAATTGGTCACAAACACGACCACGACCATATAACAGCCATTCACTTCATCATACCACGCATTGCGCCTTTCACAGCGAAGCAGCACCGTCATCAACATCAACTTCAGCGCAAACAAACTGCAAACTTGAGATTCCACCACAAAACTCGGCGTTTTCCACAAGCGCTTGCATACAATATCCCAAACACATCGAGACGTTGCCACTAAACCGACAACGAAATGACATTACACCAACCGAAATCTTCTTCACAAGAGCTTTTCTTGTCTTGACCTTTTTCTCTTATCTCGTTTGCCTCCATCTCCAGTATCAGGCACCTGTCTACGTGTAATGTGATGGAGTGATGTGCCAAAGACGCTCAAACAGTCGATCTCAGAGAACAGTGCAGGAGTGATGGCTTTCAAGATTACCAAGTCCGTGTTGCAAAAACTACTGGCGGCACTTAATGAGTGCAATGAGTGGGGACAGGTCTTTGTGCTCGATGCTTTGGCAGGATATATGCCCGCGGACTCTCGCGAGGCAGAAGGGATTATTGAACGGGTGACACCACGTCTCCAGCACACTAACTCGGCCGTTGTGCTTTGGCAGTCAAGGTCATTATGACATTTCTCGAAAAGGTCTCGGACGCTGATACGGAACGCAGCCTGTCGCGTAAGATGGCCCCTCCGCTCGTGACGCTGCTGTTAGCTGAGCCTGAGATCCAGTACGTGGCTCTGCGTAACATCAATCTGATTGTGCAGAAACGCCCAGCGATCTTGGCAAACGAGATTAAGGTGTTTTTCTGCAAGTACAACGATCCGATCTATGTCAAAATGGAGAAGCTGGAAATCATCATCCGTCTTGTCTCGGAGCGCAACATTGAACAGGTGCTGCTTGAGTTCAAGGAATACGCCACTGAGGTGGATGTGGAATTTGTGCGCCGTTCGGTACGTGCGATTGGTCGATGCGCTGTTAAGCTCGAGCGTGCTGCGGAGAAGTGCATCAATGTGCTGCTGGAGCTTATTCAGACCAAGGTGAACTACATTGTGCAGGAGGCTATCATTGTGATCAAGGATATCTTCCGCAAGTATCCAAACCAGTACGAGAGTATTATTGCTACTCTATGCGAGAACCTGGATACACTGGACGAGCCCGAGGCGAAGGCATCGATGATTTGGATTATCGGCGAGTATGCCGAGCGTATCGACAATGCAGACGAGCTCTTAGAGTCGTTCATGGACTCTTTCGACGATGAGGCTGCCCAGGTGCAGCTGCAGCTTCTGACTGCTACCGTAAAATTGTTCCTCAAGCGTCAATGAGACGCAGGAAATGGTCCAGATGGTGCTCTACAAAGCCACGGAGGAATCCGACAATCCGGACTTGCGTGACCGCTGGGTACGTATAGAGGCGCCTACTTTCTGCCGGTCCGGAAGCAGCCCACGCTATCGTGCTTGCAGAGAAGCCAGTTATCAGCGATGATACATGTGCCCTTGAGCCGTCGGTTTTGGACGAGCTGATCGGAAAGATTTCAACGCTTGCTAGTGTCTACCACAAGTTACCCAGCGCATTTGTTGTGCGTTTGACGGTAACGGAGGTAACGGGGCGTCAGGATGGTTATTACAGCGTCGACGGTGAGGGCGAAGGCTCTTCCGACCAGACAGAAGATGGACAGATCGGCCAGCAAGCTGATGACCCCGTGGACCTGCTTGATATGGGTGATTTCACTCTTGGAGACCCTCCCTCGATTGCTCCTGACCCTGTGGCAGCAACGTCAGCTAGTGCAAGCTTGGTCGACATTTTTGGTGGTGCAGACCAGAAGAAGCTTTTGATGGATGCGCAACAAGGCAAGGGCGTGGTGATGACCGGCGCTTTCACACGTCGCAGTAGCAACTTCGTACTTGACGTGGACTTTGAAAACCAGTCATCTGCGCCAATTACGGGAGTAAGCATCCAGTTTAAGAAGAGCACTTTCGGTGTGGTGCCAATGCAGGCAACAATTACGTTCCCACAACCTCTGGCACCGGGACAAACCGTGAACCAGGTTGTGCCTATGAGTGTGAGCCCGCAGTTTGTCAACGCCGCTGTGGCACCGAACCTCAACCTACAGGTTGCGATCAAGAACAACTCGAGCGGCGACGTGGTATACTTCCAGTCAGAATTAGATCTCTTGGCTGTTTTTACCGAGGCCGGCAGCATGGCGTCGACTGAGTTTATCAGCATGTGGCAGGGTATCGCCGAAGCGAACGAGCACTACTTTACATTGGTAACGGGTGGATGTGGCGTAGATGACGTGTCAGGGCGTCTAGGACACAACAACGTTTTTTACGTAGCCAAGCGGCGCATCGACGGGAAGGAGATTGCGTACTTTTCGATCAAGACCATGACGAATATCGTGGCACTCTTCGAGCTCACATTCGACAACACGGGTACCACGAAGGTATGTCTCAAACTGGAGCAGAAGGCATTCAGTACGCTAATGCAACAAACGTGGAGCGTTTGCTAGCGTAAGAAGAGTTGGCATTGTCGCACTTGCTGGTCAAGGTTGGCGGTAGGGTAGAAGCCTATAGCAATCGCGTCAGTTTAAGACTGGCGTCATAGCATCTCAGTAAGCACGAGATAAAGTGAGGTTCGTCTGATCCCTTGTGGTCTCATACGATCGACATGCTCGTAATATAAAAAATTGGAACACATGAGCTTGGTAGGTCGAACTGATGAAGCTGTTGGATGTGGCTCTACTTGAACTGCTTCACTAGCTCAAGTGGGTGAAGTTGCTTGCTGGAGCACCTGCTGCCGTGAGACTGATGTCTTAGGATGCCTCGTGTTCGATAGCTACACGTCCACTATCGCACGAAGTTTGGCAATGTAACGCGTAAAACGATCTGCATCCATCTCCGCCATAAGCTCGCCGACCTTCTTGCCAACGTTGAAAGCTTCCTACTGTGTTCGATTGCCTCTTAATAAGGCTGTCAGAGATTGTACGAGGTATAAGATACATGAACACTACCCTCTTAAAAGTGTAGTCGTAGTTCAGGTAGCGGTCGGTAGTGTCGAGGCCAAAGTCAATGGATGGTCGAGTGATGAAGCAAATAGTTGCGGTGGGAACCCTGGTAGGAGAGGTAGTTGCAGTATTCTCACAACTCTAAACACAGCTCCTTTGCCGATGTTTTCACACTGTTTAGCATACACCGTTCAGCGCACAATGAGGTCCTTGATCCTGCGAATCATGGAGTGTTTCGTATCAATATTGTTCATTAGACAACGCATGGTTGTGCCTTGTCGTGTATGCATGTTTCGTTGGTAAAGTCTTTTCACAGCAACCAAAAGAGCAACAAGGTTAGGAAATCAGCCGAATCGAATACTTGCTAAGAAAATGTCACCGTTTTCAGGACACAAGAGCTCTTCAGACATATTCTGGCCCTCATCCCTCAGATCTCGACTGTTGTCACCATGACGGACACAAACCACCGCTTTCGTGTATGTATCCCTTTTGTCGGGTTGGAGTTCCTACGACTGTTATGGATTCGGATTCGACGTGGGGATTTATACTTTTGTTCATGTTATCTGATGGAGCAGCATCTGATGCAAAATTCGTCCTGTCCGGCATGAACACCCGCACAATTTGCGGTGAATAAAAGGAGTCGGGCCTTTACATACTCTCGCCAAAGAAACACCTTATCTGATAGCGCCAGGTAATCTTGTGACGATGTTTACAATGAAAACGCTTCTAGTATTTGTTAATGAAACAGACTTATCACGCTCATGCCAGGTAGAAACTATTCGTTTTATAAGACACACTTCATGCAAGGTGCCGACGCATTAACTTATGAGGTTGTGCGACTTCGCTCCTCGTGAATGTATCGGCCGCGTGATGACATGCATTATTGTAACAGCGATCCAGAGAATGGCTGATGGTATGACATACGACAGCTGACATGACATGGCTTTACTACATTATCGCCAGCTCCCTTCGACTGGACGGGACGAGGCGACCTTGTTGTCTCGAAACAACCGTCTAAGGTTTATACTTCGCAGAAGCAGTTAGTGAGACAATACGACAGGTCCATCCATTCAAATGAATTGGAAGGAATGCGATTAAAAGCGATACCGCGACGAAGGATGAAGGTTAAGACATCCGACCCTTTTCAGTCTTGTGCACTTCAGGCGACCATTAGATGTTTCAGTTCGATCTCCGTAGGTAAAAAAGTGAGCCATACTGCTGCACAAGATGTCGGGGGTTGCAATAGCGTTCTGTGAGACTAATTCCAGCAAATTGAATTCTCACGGTGAGAAGAAATATTCTTGATGTGCGAGCTCTTGCCACGAAAACTGTACAGCGACCCGACAATGAGTTCTGTTTGAGACTTCCATTGCTTTTCCAGCTCTAATCTTTCCCCAGCAGTACTATAGACGAGTACACTTCGTGCCTCTCCCTACAAAACGTCTTCTCAATTGTTCTGACGTCTTCAGTCCACTCACTTTAAGCTTTTTTATACGAAGAAGAGTCGATCAAATATCTCACATACAATTTTTCATCGTCCTCCTACCGATGGCCAAGATGCCGCTGCGCAGACACAGACACACGATGGTGTCCCGCACGTAGTTGTTGTCATTTGACGGCACGGCGCGCAGCCATCTGGTCTTCACAGGACACCTTTTCTCCTGGATGGACGAGAGCAAGGAGGCGGGTGATACGTAGAACGAGATGAACTCCATAGTGAGCAGCACACGCAAGTCAAAAGCACGCGATTTGTTGCAGTGCTGGCGTCGTGGCATTGTCTTGTTGCACAATCCATTCACTATTGCTCTCTCATTTCATGGCGGTCCAATGATGGTTATTGCAAAGACAAGTGTGATTCTAAGCATTAGGCATACCTCGATTGAAAATATTAGGTGTTTCATTGAGCACGTAGTGATTGCAACGGCAATGGACATTTAGCAGTACCACAAAGATATTGGGGCTAAAATTAAATGGTGCGTGCATCGGAACCTAGGCAAAGAAGCGTCAAGGACGTTATGCGGTTCGGTGGCAGTAGTTTGTCAGTAGGGATCCGTAGCCCCATGCGTTGTCTTTAGTTATGGCTTCTACCACAGACAACACATGCATTTCAGACGGTGGTCGTCAAATTGCGCCCCTACTGTCTCTACTCGATGGGCCGCAAAATGCTTGTAAATGCCCTGTATCAAGCTATGCCCAAACATTTCGGACATGCGACTTGGCATCTTTACGGGCCCGAACCCACTCGGATCCGGTAAGAAAAATCCATGCTGGTGAAATGCCAGAATGCCATTCATGCACCTTTCCAGTGTAAACGGATAGACTGAAACGTCTAATTTTTCTGTTCTTGACCAGCTGGAACGTCCTGATGCTCTCGACCACCGAGTGAGACTTGTGAAAATCGGAGGAATAAGGTCCAAACCGAGCATGTGGCATGTTGTCATGCGGTTTTGACTCGTCTATTCCGTCGAAGCATTCAGACGTCAAGTTTAAGTGCGTATGCGTAAGTGAAGCTTAGCACGAGTAATTCACCGGCTGTCGAGAACTCGGTATGGACCATGTTACCTTATGGTTTTACATTGCATCGTAGCAACAACAAAGGTAGTACCTGTACGACCCAGCGATTGCTGTTGACGGGCAGATATTTTACGGTCGTCACCATGCTGAGAAGATGCTGAGGTAAATGTCGAGTACGCCAGCCAGGTCAGCATATATGTTGACAGCCGCCGTCCGAAACTCTATCGAACCGACCGTCCCGTAGACAGATTAGAACTCACTTTTCAATTTTCTCGTGCATTCACGTTGGATTCGGGGTCTTACTTGCCTTTACGTTTTACAGCTCACCATGTCACAAAATCTGGAACGTCTCTCAGTATTTGCTGCTCGTATCACGGATGATCTAGAGCCACTTGACTCTGAGCTAATCATGTTGATTGCTGCTGCTGCTGATATTCTTTTACCAAAAGAGGTCGAGGTTTCCAACAAGAGAACTGTCAACGACTTTGAACCTTTAAACCCTTCGTCAACACCGATGGCAGTGGACGCGTTCAACCTTGGCTTCTCACAGCTGGAAGTGCTGGATCTTATGAATCTTCTTGCACCAGAGACTTTGAAAATGCCAATTTTTGTCCGAAGCTACTCGGAGCCGATCAAGAAGATAAGCAAGCGCAGTAAGAAGTGCACGTACGCTGCTCGAAGGGTTCGTACGATCACCCTTTGTACATGAACTTTTCAATGACGAAGACGCTAACTTTAATGCTTTCGTTTATGAATACAGCGAGAGGTGGCATTTCTTCGCCAGGAGTTGGTGGTGCTTGAGATACGTCTGAATGAAATGCGCAAGAATCAATTCGTGTCACGTCAAACGCGTGAGCAGGCTGACCGCGAAAGGTACAATCTGGCAAAGTCTCAGGAGGAAAACCAGCGCCTTCGTGCTTTGGTATCGAGTCAAGAGGCCATGATCCGTCAAGCTGACGCGTACATGGTCAGCGTCAACCACCGCTAGCAATCCGATTCGTCAATTAGAATGCTAGCTCACCTCCGTACGAAGAAGGTGTGCCTTTTTGAATCGATCTAGCTGGAATCCAGTTCGAGTGTTTTAGTCTGCTGAGTAATGTGCTTAATGTTTATAAGATTGTTGTTGATCTCCACGAATGGGTTTTGTTGTTGTTAGGATGGATGACAATGACTTAGGCTTCAAAAGACGGTCTACTCTTAGACTTTGACGCTGTTGTCTGCGTACAGTAGCAAATATATCACTTGATCTATTGATGACAGGACTTCACATTTATCCACCCGAATTTTAACAGCTTCGTGCCAACAGACTGCACCACTAACATGTTGATTAAGTAAGACTACAAAACATGTGACAAGAGAAATTAGTCTATCAATGAAATCTCCCCGCCAAACGAACGCTCGAAGCATTCGATGTTGTAGAAGATTCGAGCAGACATGCGGAAGACAAAGCACATGGGATGTACATGCACAAGTTCAGACAAACCTGTTTTACACTTTGTTTTTTTCGAGGGCCAACTCAATTTTCTGAGCATGGTTATTACCGATCGCATAATCTATCGATTCTCCTCTCGTGGACTGATTCTTCATTGCTAACATCTTGTGCTCGAAGCGTTCCTATGCTGCAAGTAGTATGGCCAGCTCACATTCAGTCATTTCCTTACAATACGTACCCGTATCCTACTCGCAAAGTACGTCTTCAGACGCAAGATTATCACACAGACCATCATCAGACTGACCCTGTCTTGCAGAAGTGCATACGTGAGTGACTTATGCTTTCATGAGTAAGTTGAGATAGTAGCAACACGCACAACACTTACCAGTAGTCGACATCAGCTCCAGCAATGTGTGCAGCATTTTAGAGCTACTGCACATTTACAATTGCAAGGTTACCATAGTGCAGGAACGCATGCACCTCAATCACATTCAATCTTGAAAAATCGTAAGCTGCTCCTACGGATCTGAGCGCATCCTAGTCATTGTTGGAAGTAGTCGCAGGCTATCACACCACATAAGATAGAGAGACTAACGTATTCAGCTGCCAGTCCATTCAAAGGGTACGTCGTTTTATGCAAAGTGCTTCATGGCGATCATGTTTGCCTTATCTCCTTCCTCCACCCTTCCATAACGATGCAACGGTGAGCATCCTTGTATACCATTAACCATACAACAAAGACCGACACTATAGCATTGACCGACTGAAGCTAGACTTCATATAAGACTGGCCATTTGTCAATCACCTCAACTAAGATTTCCACTCATCATCAAGTCTTCACTTGCCCTTTGCACATGCATGACATGCATGGACTTAGACTTTGACTTGCTCATAACCTTAGACCTCCACTTCCAGCAATGTATCCACGTGATCATCTCCACACGCAGAATCGTCTACATCGCCAACTGCTACATTCAGTCATGCAGCGACATCTATGCACTAATAACGCACTATCGTCTGAATAAAGCAAATTCAATTCATCTTTTATTAACTTCATCCATTTGGCTTTTAGTGTCTTGTCTAGCTACGTAAACGCTTGCATCTCTTTTGTCTGCTTGAGCTCTGATTGTCAGGATTAGTATCCATCCAGGATGGTGCAGCAAGACCAAGTCTAATTGTCGCCTTCAAAGCCATGATACTCTTGCTTCATATTTGATACTGCATTGCTGTCGAATGCTCAACAGCGTTAGACTCGCTCAACTCTGTTTGGTCATTGCAGAACCTCGATCTCGAGCCCGTCCCCAATGCTACGTAGAGCAAGGAAGCAGTTGCGGTGCCAGCTGAAGCAGGTAAGTGTAAGAGTTGTTTTCTTTCTGCTTGCAAAGGTGCTTGAGAAACGTTTGGAGAGGTCGTGGCATGCAGGGCCAGCGGCAACAGTCTTCGATAGAGGTGGTGCAGTGGCCGTTCGCAAATTTGGTGTTGTGTCATTTGTCGTTTGTGTAGCAATAGTCTGTAGACAGGTGCCCGATCTTGGAAGAAGGCAGACGCATTTGGGATGATACTAAAAGCAAGTTTTGGCGTGAAGTCGGAATGGCAAGGCAACAATAAATGGGATTGAAGGCGCGAGCACAAATTGAAGCAAAGATTTGAATGAGATTAAGCACATCAGTCGCTGAAAATTGTAGGATTGGCGAGATGATGGCCATGAACCGAGCTTCGATAGAATGTACGAGCCGAGATTCCTACATTTTCCTCAGAGTAAGTAGCAGACATACCACAGCTGGACGTAGTGATGCTCTCACTAACCACAACTTTGCAGCAAATTGGCTTAAGCGGTATGCCAAGTGTAGGTAGGGTGCATTTGCGGATCGGCAAACACATCAGCTGTGAAACCGACTGTGAACTATATGAAGCTACTTTGCCGAAAGAATTTGGGCTGGGTCGGACAGTGTTTGAGTACTGCGACCGACGTGTGAAGTTTTTTGTTATGTACGCTCAGTTCTCTAAGTTTTTATGAGCATAGTAACAAGTGCGGGAGGATAAATACGCACGGGAGTACGAAGAGCTTTTCCTTGTTACTGAATAACCTTATAGCACCCTTTACCTGTTAATTGTGACGCTAGCAAAAATGTCGTCAAGGGGGTTCATCTCTCTGGCGTGGAGAGAATTGGGTTCTCAGAGGTTGAATGGATATGCGATGTTGTTGTCCTGCATATATAGATCCCCTACAAGCACAAACAGAAGCATAATGATTAGACTGACAAGTTCACACACTCAAAGTATACAGTACTTTCGTACCTCTGGCAATTCCTGCTCAAGCAACACCGACATCAAGTGTTCATCCGTCTCATCGTCAATCTCCAAAACAAACGTCTTCTTTGAGTCGCTAAAACCATCGACAAACGCTTCTTCCTCCGACTCTGAACTTGACTCTGAAGATGAGCTCAGTGCTTTTGAATCACGAGAGGTCTGGGATGCCGAAGGTGTTCGTGAGTCACCAGTGGCTTCAGCTGCAAGCACTGCTACGATTTCCGGAGCAGCTGCACTGACCGCATTTGTGGTTATTTGGGCATGAGATCCGTCATCCGAAGGAGGCCGTGGCAGCTGTCTTCGCTGCGGTTGTCTTGAGAATCGGAAATGGGTCATCTGAAGCGAACGTCCAAAACCTTTTCCGATTTCATTATCTTGATCTGAAAAAAGTGAATTGCTAGCCTGAAGTTGGTTGTGCGCGTTTCTGTTTCCAATACAGTATTCGTGCTCGGCTGAACGATGCAGATGCGGTCGCGATGGAGCTGTTCGTAACATCGAGCGAAGACCAACACAACGCACAGAAGTTAGATTGAGGTTGTTGAGCATGCCATTCAGAACAAAGTACAAACCCTGTCCGTGTTGAATTTGCTGAGTTCCTTAATTTGTGTCTGAAGTTGGACAAGCCGTCGATCTTCATCATCTTTTACCTGATCGTGTTTGGGTTAGAATGAATTTCCACCAACACAAAACAGTCAGCATATAAACCCACATCAATGTTTCGCTCGATTCGAAGCGTTGGAGGAGGCGGGAGAGCAGGAAGATAAAGACCAGTTCCAGTGATGACACCGACTATAAGTGAGCCGCCGACTTGAATCTGAGAATCGAATGCAAACACTGCGTTCGCGCCAAGCACTTTCATCTTAACGATAAGCTAAAACAGAAGCCAACACGTTAGTTTGCTTCCATGTCAGCAGAATGCAAACTCACGATCCTTGAAGAGCTTACCTGCCGATAAAGCTCGTATTCAACGAACGGTAAAGCGTTGGACACGATTGTTGCATTCACGTCACCATTTCCTTTCCTGCGGTGACGAAAAACTCGAGCCTGAATAAAGGCTCCTTTTTCCCTCATGGCAAGACCAGCAGGAAGCTCGATGGACGCGATCATCATCTCTGGAACCCATTTACTTCCGCATACACCACAACGGACCATCCGCATACTGCGCAGCCATGGTAAGATAACAAAGAATAATTTATAAAGAACACCTCAGCTTACTTGGAAAATGGTGCCAGTGATCGCGAGTATGGAATGTGGCATAGAAGACGGAGATTTTGATACGCCGCTCCTCCTACTCAGCATCATCGTATAGCATTAGCAATGAAAGCCAACTCTGTAAGACACGCTCGTGATATGTCAACCTTGGCTTTGCTCGAGGTGGTGTGACTGGCGACTGTGACGTAAACGTGGACGATGGGCTACGGTGACTAAGCGAGGTTGAAAACTCTGACAGAGAACGACTTAACATCGGTGACGCTGCTGCGTGCACATCTGGGCCATCGTCATCCACATCATTGCTGGTGACCATATCTTGCCGAGTCAGACGCTCTTCAAGCGGATTTTTTAAGACAGCAGCAGTTCCTCTGATCACATTCCAAGCAAAACGTTAAATCGTGCGTGGTACATGGTCGCCAGGTCGGGGAGAAGGCATCACGGAAACGTACGAGGCCGAAATGACGCAGACGTCATCGTGAATGGTACATGACTCAGTGTAGCCGATAACAAATGGGCACTGCAGTGATTGTGCATGAGCCCGGATCTTGCACATAGTTCTTGGGTTAGTGAAGTAACCATTTACAATAGCACATGCATGTCCATTTGGTGCTTCATTTCAAAATACTACGAAGAGTGACGTACCTCTTCACGGAGCTCAAGCCACCACGAATCTCGCGTTTCTTGGTCAGCCAATTTCGTTGCCAACTTACCTAAATACTTCACTGAATGCGCGCTGACAATTCCAGCCAGGCGAATTCTCGTTGCAGGATGAAACACTTTAAGCGTGATCAATTGCACCTCCTAAAATACGCCACAAACCCCAAAGCCACGGCATGAGTTGCAAGACCAGTGCGTAAAAGCAACAATTACATATAACTCACATCGTGGGCGAAGATATTGAACACTTCTGGCGCCTTGAGTGACTTGAGCACACGCCGTGGGAAATATCGCCGAGACATTGAAGCATCCACACCGTCGCCTTCCGCCACCGCAATTTCGTCTTTGCCGGTGTCAACCTTCATTTCGTTATCATGTCCATCCTCGCTCTGTGTCCGTTGTTGGTTGCCACCACTTTCTCCAAAACCCAACTCGTTCTTCTCCACGGGCGTGATATAGCACGCAGTGCCACACGCACGTGCGACTAAACCGCTATCTCCTTCCACGTCAAAAAACTGCTTGTACGCCAACACCGCATTTCCTCCGATCTCCAGTGCCTTCTTGCCAACCATCGTCAGCACTTGTGATGACAACTTGTATAAAAGCAACTGTCGATGTTCATTGCTTTTTCTAGATGTGCGGAAATTATCACTCCATGAATACTCGGGGTCTGCGTGCACCACAAGCTCTTCTACGAAGCCCAACATGCTCTCGATCCTGTACAAACTCAGATCGAGCGTCGACAAGCCGAAGAATTGCACACCTGCTGAAGATTCTCGAAATGGATTGACATCGCCAAAGTACTGAAGACGAATAACTAGACTCAGTTCACATCGAACACCGAGCAGTGTGTCATATACTGGGAACCAGCCTTGGATCACGTGTCCATCGCGCATCAGCAGACAGTTGAGATCCACGTACACAATTCCCACAGTAGCGTCGGTCGTGTAAACGTCGTGGTCCATGAGCTTGAATTCAATTGGCTGACTCTGCAGTACCGAATCATCTGCCACATCGAAGCGGAACTCCTCGTCCCATTTCGGGTTCAATGTCTTCTTACATACACACGACTTGGCTTCGAAGCTTGCAAAGGTGATACTTACATATGCATCGACTTGTTTACGAGTCCGGTCAACCACAGGCATGTCACGCGCCTCGACAAGGCGCATCTTGATTGTGCACGGCATTGTTCAAAAGCATGAATGCGCCGTATCCGGTTTATGATTGGTTGATACTCATGGAAACCATATGATTGGCTGAAAAGGTTAGTGACCTCGTAATGACATCTTTGTCAAGATGATGCTTGTGATGATAGGTGCGTCACTAGTCGGGGTGTGGTTTGTTGCTCGAGTGGTACAAAGACGGGTATTTTCACTGAACGATAAAGTAGTAGTCATTACTGGTGCTGCGAATGGAATTGGACGGACTTTAGCTCGCAAGGTCTTTACGGAGGCTCTTAACGTGACATTAGCACTATTGGATATTGACATAAACGCTCTTGAGAAGCTCCAGACAGAGTTATTACAGTCTCTACAAGATGAAGAAGACAAACGAGTGGTTATTTATGACTGTGACGTCTCTGACTATGAGTGGGAGTCTGTTCTATGATGTAATCAATAGAGAAGCTGCACTGACATGATGTGTGAGTGAACAGAGCAGTGAGTGCGTGTATGGCTCGTGTGGTGGCTCATGTTGCTCCAAAGCACATTGAAGTGTTAGTGAACAATGCAGGTGAATAGTCGTGGCATTTTAAGGCAAGGGCACCTACGAGTTTGTGTAGTCTGACTCGTTGACGTATCATGTGTCAAACTAATAATAGGTGTGGTAATGGGGCGTCCACTTGAAGCCTTGACGCCCGAGCAAATTCAAAAGACGTTTGCGGTAAATACACTGGCACATTTCTGGACACTGAAGACGGCTCTGTCGTCGATGAAGAAAGCGCCAGAGGCACTACTTGTGACTGTGTCGTCGGTGATGGGGATGATGAGCAGTGCAGGATTGACCGACTACTGTGCGAGCAAAGCTGCGGTGAATGCTTTCCACGAAGCCGGTGAGTTAATTCTGCGCAGCGTAAAGTAAAGAGACAGTAGTGTATTGATGGATACGGTGTTTTGATAGTACGCTTGGAGCTTTGGCACGACAATGTCAAGTCGATTCGAACGCTTCTGATCTGCCCGGCTGCGGTGGACACTGGCATGTTTGCTGGCGCCTTGGCTGCGAACGATTGGGCGCTCAAGATCTCGCGCTTTTGCATTCCTATGCTTTCCGCGTCAGAAGTTGCTGACACGATTTACCGTGCCATGCAAAACGGCGACAAAGAGGCAGTAGTGTCGTGTTTTTCCGGGTGGAGGCGAATTGCGCTATCGTGGGCTCCTTTCATCTCACGACTACTACCTGTACGATTGTATGACATGGTGGTTCGCTTGGGTGGAGGTCTAAATGGCATGGACACATGTGTTGGGAAGAATTGGAGTCGTGGAAATGAAAAGGAGAAGGGAAACTGAAGTATATCCACGCTGTGTTTCTCCTACTTCGAGGACGATAATGCTTGAATGATGCAAACGACTAGGGAGTTGGGGCTGGTACGATTTACAGGTCGAAGAAATCAGTTCTTGATTTGTTGTTTCCACTGTATCGCTTGCTCGAGTTGATTGCTCCATCTCGTCCAGCGTCACTCACCAGAACACTGATATGACTCAATGAGATGGAGCGACTGACGCACTTTTTAGCCTTCAAGCTGTGAAAAATGGTACTAGTAGCGGCATGCAAACAACTTGGGCATAGCGCCCAGCAGCTGAAACATATTATGGAGCGTTGCCTTGGTCTTAGTCTGTCCGCCTTCAATTCTACTGCAGCGTCTGATAAAGTCACTGCTCCGATTCTTGTGCTCGTATACCGATATTTCTAAAGCTATGGCATCTGCAGGTGAATATTGACACCCCATTGCAAAGACTGGTAACATGGTGACCCACTTTCACAATGAGCAGTCAATATCAGGCAGTTGTAGCAGTTGGTAAGAAGCTTTTCCGTTAACAGCAGCCATTGGAACAGGCAATTCAGGTGCCGTTTGTGATGTGCAATCGTGCTAATCCGAAACAAATAGCCTAGACGAATGGCGACGAGTGCGAAGGAAAGGTCACTTGTGTAGCACATCGCCTCCCTGCCATAATTCTCTAACTCCTCGTATATGCCTTGTCCTGCCTGCACAGGTTTGTATCGTAGACGAGGACAACAATGTAATTGGCAAGGCCGACCGTGCTGTCATGGTAACTTGACAACAAATTGAGCTTGTCTGTATGGTTACATTTTCTTACAAACGCTTGACTGATTCAATGCTTCACTGCCACATGATGTTGTAGCGCACGTTTCACCTCCACACCGCGCGTCCTACATCGTCATCAAGAACTCGAGGTTTGCCTTTCGGAAGACGATTATTCTGAATCACTAGTCTTACTGTCTCTGTGACTAGTGGCAAGTACTATGTGCAGCGTCGCACGATAATGAAGGACTATTGCCCGGGAATGCTGGATCCAGTGACTGGCGGAGGTGTACAATATGGCGAGCCAATGGATGTGAATGCTGCGCGCAAAGCTAAAGAGGAGATGGGTGTCAACAATACACCGTTGTGTTACTTGACGACATTCTATTATGGAGATGACCATAGTCGTGTGTGGAGTGGACTCTTTGACTGCACGCTTGATGGTCCCTTGGTGCTCCAGGAAGATGAAGTTGACAAAGTTCTCACGATGACCGCGAACGAGATTCTTGCACGACGCAGAGAATTTACGCCTGATGGCATGTTTGCCTTTGAAAAGTACCTGGAACTTATTGAATCAGGTGAAACCGAGGGGCCAAAAGTGACACAACCTTGATATCGACAAGCACTCTCATCTTTACAAGCTGGTACTTCTCATTTTGAATGCTTTGTGACGAAGCGTAGCTACTGGAGGCAACAAGCTCTACACACCTTGCAAAGCTTTCTTGCCGCCCAGTAGCAGCGTCTTACTCTTTGGTGGCGCGGACGGGAACATCTTCTTCGAGGACAGTTATCTCTTGAACTTAACGCAATATGGAAGACCTTATGACCAATCTGGATGTGTAATGACGTGCAGAAGAGCAGCAGAAGTGGAGATGAAGCTGATGACGTACAGTGGAAGAGACTCGTGGTATCATGGAACACGACGTTTACTACCGTGCTCGTCCTTATTTCTTAGTGCTACTTGCAATGACACAAACTCTAGAGCTACTGAGTCGGAGGTCGAGAGACGTCCGTCCACGCTCTTGCACTCTGGAGGAGGCAGAGACTACCATACGATGCACTATGTGCTGAGCTCGCAGATGATGAGAAGACACAGGGAATGAGAGTGTTGGTGATTGGGAACGTTGTGGTGGCTAGTGAGGAAGGTGCAGCTCAATGTGGACGTGGCACACAGGCACAAGGAAGTGCTGCAAATGCTGCGATGGCATTTCATATACTGACATTGAGAGTGGAAGAGCTGAGAGTGAGACAATCGTTGCTGAAGGCTCAGTGGAAAGTACGATGCGTGGATGTTGCGAGTATATGAAAACCAAGAGCGAGACATGTTCACAGTAGCGTCGTCGTGGGTGGAGAACAAGTGTTTGTGTTTGGAGGCAAAGATGCGGCCTCATCGACGTGGTTTAACGACGTTTTTTACTACGACTCCTCATTAAATCAGTGGATGAAGCCGACATTGCGTCCGACAGGTCAGTTGCCACAGCCGCGGGCGTTTGCGGGACTAACGGAGAGTGACGATGAAACACGTTATTTTTGATTGGCGCTACGGATGGAAAACAAGAGTTTGGATCGCTTTTTTGTACGATATAGTGCACTCCCGGTGGGATACGTTGGCGGGCGCAACGCTGGGAGACCGACCATCGTGTCGTATCAACCACTCTCTCACTTTCGTGACAACGTGCCATTTGGTGCTTTTTGGTGGGCGACGAGCTCTACATTTATAACGTGAACACGGGCGCGGTGCCTTGTTTCTGGCGGTCAAAGTGAGAATTCAGGAGATAGCTGCCGACAAAGTAGCCAAACGTTTCTGAAGATAAAGCTCCTGCCGGACGGACGGCGCATGCCACGGTTTTTTTTCACACAGATCTTGCGGGACCAAGTGCTACTCAAAAATTGCTTGTTTTTGGTGGCTACGTAGTTCGCACCAATGGCTGGATGATCTGTACTTGCTTTGTCTGTTCCAAACTATACTGATGCACCCGCCTTCTCCTAGCATAAGCTTTTCTCGATCATTTTCAGCGACTCGTACGTTATATGATTCCATGGACAGCATGGTTGTTGTAATACTCAAACAACAAATCGTTGTTTTTGTAGAAGATGCTTGGCCGACATGCAAAGCTGCACCTCGCGTAGCGCTTCCAGCACCACAACAACCACTTCAGACACGTCAATCGTCACAGCAGATCCACCTGCAGGAAAAGTCGCCCCAGCCGGCGAGTATGCTTCAGAAATCTGCTCCGTCAATCGAGGAATCGTTACAATTAGCAACTGGCTTGCCTGCTACCGGGGCTGGCTCACCTGCAGTTGACGCTGGAGTGACTGAACACCAGCTACCGGGACTGGAATGACTGGCTCAACGGTCGTTGTAGCAGCCAAATATTCAGCCACTGGATCCAGAAAACTTTTACAGCACCGAGCAGCCTCAATCGATGCTTCAGTAGACTGCTTCAATGACACCTGTCAGCTCCTCACCACGGCAAGCTTTGCTAAGCGAGCCCTCGCAGCCTGACACAGCTAGGCCTGACACAGCTAAGCGAGCCACCACTATTACGCTACTATGGCGTCTTGTCCGATATCACTAACCACACTGAATCTATTGCGTAGAAATGACAACAGCAGGTGGTTCCCCGCATCTCGGGTGTCTTTGACACAACGGATAATGATACATTTTCTGGTGATATAAAGAAGCACAAGCGACGTCGACTTGGAGAGGATATGAGGAGCTTGCAACAGTGCAGGTTGGTATACAAACCACGTTATGGCAGCTGATGCAGCATCAACCCCGCGTGGAAGATACACTTACTCGTATTTTGTCAATGCTGACAAGGGAGCAGACTGCACGGCAACAGCAGAGAATGACCCAAGAGACCTTAATGCGAGCTTACAGCGAGGAGCACACTGAATGCCTCAAGGCTGCGTCTCGGCGGATTGGGGCGTTAGAAGGACGTTTTACTCGTTCTGAGGCTGAAAGGACTTTGCTGCACGAGAAGCTCATGGCACGGGAGACCGAGCTCTATATGCACAAACACAGCCTCGAGGCGGCAATATCGTCGCTGAGTGAGCGTGCGCAGGCCATCGAATCTTCGCATATGCAGCATTCAAACATGTCACGAGTTGTCGCATTGAACATTTCAGTGATCCACGACTTTTTGGACGCGCTGCGCAACGATGAAGGTGAAGGCAGGAGGGTGACAATTCTCCACGAAGACTCCTAGGGTACGTTGCGTTCTCGATATCGCTGCTGTTCTTTGTTTGTATATTCTTGGGGTTTCACTCGATGTGGTGCATCATGGCTTTGAGTATTTTCCACGCCGCGCCCTGTGCCAATCGTTTAAAAGACCCCACATATCGAGGTTGGAGCTTCATGGGCTTTCATCATGGTCTCCTGATGACTTTGGAGGGCTAGAATCACCTTTAAGGACAGATACGGATCATACACTTTGGATGCTTATATGTACCAGAAAATCTAATGTGATCTTCCCAGGCATCTTGATGATAGTGTGACAACACCGCCGAAGCCTTTGCTATATTTATAGCATGTAGTGTTGGCCCTAGAGGAAAAGATTCGGGCGATGCAGTCGGAGATAGAGGTGCTCGAGGCACAAGTAAGTGGTTATGTGCTCATTCTGCCTTTGCTTTGGTATCATTTTCTTCTCATCTGTATTTTGTCTATACAGCTTCAGATAATGGCAGAAAAGCTGAAGCGGGTTGAAGGATGAGAAGCTCAGGCGCGGCAATTTCTCTTATCGTAGTGTGAGTCTGTGAACACGAGCACGTAACGCTGCAGACAGCTAAGAAGTGTGTGTGTCCTAACATGGCTATGCTTGTTGCAAGCTTTGTTACGGTGTTCTTTAAGGAAAGCTCATCTCATTCAGAATGGTGCTAACAGGTCCAGCATGACCCTCTTGAGACGCAAATGACTCCAGCAAGTTAGACAACAAATTATAATCCAGGTCCAGCGGTTTTGCTGACGAAAAGGACACAGAGCCGACTTGCTCGTCCGTCGAGTCGTCTGTATGAAGCAAAGGCCCAATCTCCTTCTCATCGTTTTCCACCTTTTTAAAAGGTGAAAAGCTTTTCGCAACTTTGGTTCCTGCCAATTCCGCCTCCATTTCAGCCATTGCTTCACCCAGGGCAAGATCTCCATCATCGCTTTCTTCCCGAACTGATTCAACATCACTGTCGCTTTCGTCCTCGTCCATGAAGTGCTCTTCCCATGGTGCATCCAAGCCTGCAGCGCCCTTACTCCTCGCTTCATGGCCGTTCAAGATTGTCATGAAGGAGCTCATGTCGAATTGGACAGGCTTTACACTTTCCACACCTTCAACGCCGGAGACTCCATCCACGAATTTGCCAAACATGTCGGCCATGTTCTGCAGTTCGTCAGCGCCACCAGCAGTGGAAGCATCCCCTGCCGTAGCAGTACGCTGCAGTTGGATTTCCAGTGTGTTGGGATGCATGTATAGCCACGAATCGCTATCGTCTGGCTCAGTCGATCGCGTCAAAAGCTTTGCGCTAGTATGTTGGAGCGCTTCATCAATTTTCTGTTTCCAGGGTCGTCCAAGTTGGTCTTTGTAATCGCCAGCATATACTAGCTCTAGACCACAGACAAGTTTAACGCCAATGTCCGCCGCCTGTGTAGTAGAAAGGGTGTTCTCTCTACCCTTCGATTTCTCCAACACGCGGTAGCGTGCATCACGACTAAGAAAGGGCTTTGGTGGGAAGAATTCTTGGTGTCTGAGCTGAGCAAACATGGCTCTCGAGAATGTGACTCTCTGCTCTACTACTTCATCTCCTTCTGGCATAAATATCACCATTTTGCCACACACGAGGCCAGTCTGCTTCGGTTCTCGGTAGTAGAACGCTTCAACCGCCGGGCCTACTAGCTCTCCATTCGTTGCAATGACCTGTGCTGCTCTCTCAGGCAGCAAACATCTCACCCGATGGTGGTTCTCGCGCATATAGGTCGGTACTTCGTCCAGTTTGTGCTGAATCAATTGCTGCACTGCAGCACTGACCTCCGTTTTCACACTAGTGTCCAGCACTTGTTTCAATGCATCTTCATCGTACCAACCTCCATCTTTGCCTCTTTTGCTGGTCACTGGAGGCGGCAGTACAATTTGTAATTTTCCATTCAGCACAAACACCCGACGATCGCTGTCTTCAGGTGTGACCCAATCTGGCAACGCTTCAGCACTTTCAATGAGCAAAAACTCTCCATCTGAGTCAGCAACACGTCCGACGACACCCGGAAACTTGGTAGTTATGTCAAACACCAGCTTAGCCACGACCCATTCGTCCTGGATAGCATCACCGACACTTGAACATCCGGACAAATAATAACGCCCATCGCTAACTGGAGTTACGTTGAGGTGGAAGTGGTGTTTGTGCCATAAATAACCCTTGGTATGGTCTGCTGCAAATGACTGGAACGCACTGCAGTACTGCTCTGCTATCTGGAAAAGGTCGTCTTTTGTCGAGTTAACGGGAAGGAAGAAGCAGTAGCGCACCTCGTTGTCGTCGACTCTTGGCGTCGGAAAAAGTTCCATGATAAAATGAATAGCGACCTATTTTTATGTCGTTCAGTTGACATGGCGTTACGTAACGTCTGATTCTGAGTCAGAAACTCAGATGTCCAGAGTTCGTTTGACGATCAAGTCTGATAACTCTCTTTGCTGCGCATACCATAATGAGCTGTGTCCATACTGAACGTTAACATGATTGTATTGATTCATTGGTAGCGATGCTCTAGCCTTGACTACAGGGGGTCCCTAAATCCGTGGCAGAAATACTACATTGTCCAATTTTCTTCGCTCCGCTTCATTGTAACTATGAACCTGGCTCGACTTGCTCGTCTCGTTACCATTACAACCGCGGTCGTGGCCATTGCTGATGGCCAGCTAGAGTTTGATGGTGAGAACTTTCCGACCAAACTTAATTATCAGGAGTACATCTCGCAATTCATATCCAAGACAGAATCGACAGCCCCCATCAATATTGAGCCACTCATTCTCGGTGGAAGCATTGTGCCTTCTGGCACCAAGACGTACACGACGGGTGTGCGCCCGACAGCCAATGGTATGGACTTCTGTGGCGGTTCTCTCATCACACCAACGCACGTGCTCACTGCTGCTCACTGCATGGCTGGGGATATTCAGTACGTGTCGGTTGGCACACATTTTGTCAGCGGCTCCGAAGACGGCGAGCAACTCAAGGTTGTGAACAAGATACGTCATCCAAAGTACGCGAGTGAGACCAACTCGTACGACTTTTTGGTGCTTGGGCTCGAAAATGCCAGCTCTTTTCCTCCCATTGCGCTCGCCAAGGCCGACGACTCGGACATCGCTGCTGGTGGCAACGCGACGGTATTGGGTTGGGGTGCTACCTCTCAAGGTGGCAACCTGTCGACCGAATTGCTTCGTATTGATGTGCCCCTAGTAAACAATACCGCGTGTGCCAAGGTCCTTGACATCGACAACTCAATGCTGTGCGCCGGAGGGGAGCTCGACACGGACGCGTGCCAGGGTGATTCTGGTGGCCCGCTTATTACGGAGCAGTCGAGTGAAGACGTGCTCATCGGCGTCGTGAGCTGGGGCAATGGGTGTGGACGTGCCGGATACCCTGGCGTCTACGCTCGAGTCTCCATTGCGAGAGATTGGCTGTTCAGTGTCGCCCCCGGGACAATGTTCCGTTGATTAATCCTTCACAAAAAAGGCGGTAGATGTAATCATTTTCAACAAAAAGTATATACACTTTTTCGTCTACAACTTCAACAACGGTTATTCTGTAGCTTCATTTTCTCATTAAGTGCGATTTTGCCATGACTGGCTAAGCACACACCAAACGTCATTCCCAGCACTTGCGACCGCTACTACGCGTGCATCTAGTATATTTGTTTGTCCTCTTCCATTCTAGTTTGACGATGGCTCGTCAACAACGAAAAAAGGCGCGTATGCACGTCGTAGCCGCACATCCGAAAGCTTCTTCTAGCCGCCATAAAGTACAAAAAACAGAAGACACATCATTGGGTGCTGCGGCTGTCGCTGCCACGTTTGGCGACGATCCAGAAGAAGACACTGCACCCGTGGACAACGAAGCCGATGAAGATGTAGAGTGTGCGGCGGATATGCAGAATTTGAGTCGCGGTCAGCGCAAGCGCCTGAAGCGGCGCGCCGCCTTTATGCGCAAGATGGGGATGGTGTCGCGCGTGACGCAGGAGCAGCAGAGCCTGGTTAAGACGCAGGCAAGCGGCGTGTTTTCTGGTCTGAAACAGCTGCAGAGCTCGCTGTTTCAGGCCGTTGAAGATGAGAAGAAGAGCAAAAGTTCGGGAGACAGGAAGAAGAAAGCGCTGAGTGGTCGTCAACGCCAGAAGCTGGCGGTGTGTGAGCTGGGCCAGCTCAAGGCCGTGCAGACTCATGAAGGCTTCAAGAGCGACCCGTTTGCGGCCATTCAGGCCCATCTGCAGACTACCGTGGTGCAGGCCAATCAGGAGTTGCTGCAGAAGACCAATACTGCCAAGAAGGAAAGAGCGCAGAGTGCCATGGGTATGGACGTTGAGGCTTCGTACTATAGCTCAGAAGTATAGATAATGTGTGGTGTTGCTACTTAGAGACTAGGCAGGACTGTTCAGTGTTGTAGAATGGAGACAATGACATGGTGGACGGCCAGGAGGATAGCTGTTCCGTGTTCCGTACTTAGAGCAGCGACACCAAAGAGGCCGACAGCGCCATAAGCTCCTTGCGGGATTTGACCTCGAGCTATTTAAATACGTAGAGAACAGGTTATGACAGCTTCTTGGGCTCGGACTCGTATGATTGTTTTGTCGGCTATGCTCCACATGCATATGCCGTCCTAAAAAGACCGTAGTACGGCATATGCATATGGAGCATAGCAGTCTTCAGTCGAAGGCGCTGCACCTGCTTGAAGGCGATCACTTCCGCCGTTTAGCGCCTACTTGGAGTGCTTTGTGCTAAGCGATACCTCGTGGGTTGAATTGATCTGTGAGCTAGAGCGACTGGGTCGATGTACGTGCGATCTGCTCGTCACAGGAGATCAGAGACGAGAACGCAAGCTTCGGTATTAGTAGAATCTACGGAATCGTCGCCGACCTTCGTGCCGAAGATGATGTCCAGTATCTAGCTGAGTTCATCTGTCATCACCATCTCGCTACGGAATGGCCTTGTGCAGCGACTGCCGATAAAACTGCTGTAGTCGTTGGATTTGGAAGAGGAAAAACGCTGAGCGGATGGCAAGTCTTTTTTGTCTTGGTCTTTTAGTCGTCCTTGCTCTAGTCTGACAAGCAACTCTTCGGCCTTGTTGCACACATAGCTCTCACGAGAAACTCCCAGCAGTCACCTTCACCTTTCGGTTGGATGTTACTGTGAGTTGAAAGCAAAATCCTTTACTCTACGAAAGGTTGACGTTCGAATGCAGTCCAAAGTATTCAAGCAAGTCAATTTCTTAGAAAGATGATGATAGGTGAGGCTGTCTGTCAGTCGGAAAATGAATTCGTGCAGGCTGTAGTTGAAGGGATCCCACACGAGCGTGTTGTTTGTAATCTTAACGCCACTGAACGTTTGCGACCATGTATTGAAGCTGCGGCAATGAAAACTCGGCCAGTTGTACAAGTGCTTTATGAGAAAAATTGTGCAAGCTGATAGATCACCACCGTCGTAGGGAGTGACCAAACTTGTTGCGTCGATGACGATGCAGTGCAAAAAGCACAAACTGAACAGGATTGTCGCCATTGAAATATCTCTAGCACGCCAGTTTTTTCTGATCAACCTTGACGGCGAGACACTGTGATTTTATAGGCTTGGTGTTTTTCGATGTCGGAACAAGAGCCTCTGGTAAAGCTGCAATAGAATAGGATAGGACCTGAACCGATCAAGGGACCATTGGTAAGCCATTTCGAATTGTCACTTCGACATCCATTTGATAAACTATAAGATTGAGCAGTGGTGAGATCGTAAGGAAGAATCCGATTACGCAAGACAAGAAACAGACGTGTGGTAACTAATTTTGCTTTGCAAATGATAGACTTTGTCAATCGACGCGCTTTGAAGCGGTTGTATGTTTTGCCTCCTATAGGAGGATGTCATACTGCAAGAGCCTGTCATCCATTAATTAGTTCAAGTGGATTGGTATTGGAAGGGACCATCGTCTTTTTATATGGAAAAACGGAATATTACGCTCTAATGGCGCCGGAACCTGCTGACAAATGGGTCTTCGCAGAGCTGCGCTCTATGATCTTACAGTCGAGTAACCCACCAAGCTTGACCTTGAATAATGCCGAAAAGGAAAACGCGGACAAGAATCCTCCGTCTGTGTTTCACACACCAAGCTTGATAGAAGCGAATGTACCATGGCGAGTTGAGCAACAATTGCGACGTACGACGTGCGCATTTGTCGAACACTTGGCGCAATTATTAGAGATGCCTGATGCTCCTAGTGTGTCAGCCCAATTGTTCGTACAAAGGTTCTATATGATGCATTCGCTCGCGACACATGACCGCTTTCTTGTCGCCACTGCGGCGCTGTTTCTAGCTGGAAAGACGGAGGAATTTCCAGTCAAGGTTCGTTATGTCACCGAATGTTCCATGTATCTCCTGCTGTGTCGAAAGCAAGCTCAAGAGACGCTCATGGTGAAACACAAGACTCGTGGCTCAAAGAATACTAGCCCAGCAGTCTGTCAACGCTCTCCATCACCTGCTCCACTACCAATGAAAAAGAAACAGAGACTCCGCTCAAAAGGCATTCCCTCGGTTGAAATGAGTTCAAATGCTGGAAATGAGGACAAGGAAACAACAAATGCGAAACACATTGAGTGGCTAAATGCTTTATTGGAGGTTGTCGAGGTTGGAGAGATTGAAGCTAATGCCAATAAAGTGCTGCTACTTGAAAGGATTCTGCTGCTGACATTGTCGTTTGAAATCGGGCCGCCGCAGCCCTTCGCGTACGTTGCACCACATATGGAGAGGCTTTTTAGTCTAAACGCGATACATCCAAACATTATGTACGAAAATATTCGCGAGATCACGTTCATGTTGATCGCGGATGCTGTGAAGAGTGGATTATGTCTTGCGTTTGATTGCATCGCACTTGCTGCTGGCGCAGCGTACCTGGCCTGCTTGTATCATCATCAAGTGGGGCCGAATGTCGCAACTGAGACGAATGAGCCGTGGTGGACTGTATTAAACCTGCCTGAAAAAGAACTTGAAGATGTTGCGCGATGCTACCTGTGGATGTATGAAGATGAAAAAGGGGACAAGGCTCAAGGACTTGGGCCTGGATTCTTGGATTTATGGAGTCGATACCGACCGTGCGATAACAGGCCTGACCTTGCGTGTATTAAAGCACTTGATGCAAGCTTATCGACACCGTAACTGGAGGTGTACCTTTATGTCTTTTTAATCTGATTGGTATCAAACTTTCGTCATGCTACACGTCTAAGCAAACATCTCTTGCATACTTGCGCCGTAGCGAACGTATTTCGTCGTGCCTGAAACCTCATGATGGGCTTGGCATTACACAACCCCCTCACACCCAGGACCGCGCTTTATGCGGGTTGTCAAGTAAGCCCTTAATGTAGTACACCTGGTAGAAACACACTAGGAGGTAGATGGTGCACTCCAGCGCTCCGTAGAACACGACGCGCTTGTTCATCTTTTCCTCCACTGTAAATTTTAAGCAACAAAATCAGCAGACAAACAGATCTCAGAAAAAACAAAGACCTAAGGGTTGCAAAACATATCAACTTCCTCACCGAGGATATGCCTGTCTATCCGAATCAGCTGCAATCGCTGCTCGGACTCCAGCTCGCCGAGACGCACATCTAAGTGTGACGCATACTTGGCCAACACACTCACATGCTCTACACGACAAATACAATGCAACACAAATTAGCAAAACAAAAGGCAATAGAAGCACATGTACAATCACACGAACCTTTTTCAACCGGATGCTGTGACTGCAGCGTCTTAGTCACATGTGTCACCAATTTGCTGTCCGAGTCTGAATTAATAAAGCACAATTCATAAACCCCTGCTTGCCTAACCACAACACTCTCTTCATGAGCCATTTTTTTCTATCCTCTTTAGCACCACAATCAGCACTCACTTAGGCTTGACAAGATATTGTCCCTCTGGGTCCCCCAATCGACGGTAGATCGTCACTCTCTCCGGATTCTTCACCTCCAGGTCAACATGAGAGTCTGCAGAGCTCACTATATAAGCCCCACCCACTTCATCACCTTCATACTTGGTTTCTTGGTAGAAACATTCACTGCTTTTGCCCGCCACGTAAAACATCAGACCTTCCGACGGATCAAAGTCGAATTTCTCAATGTTGCGACCTTCAGCGTCCGTGCCCACCAGTCGTACATTCTCATCGTACGGATCGAACGCAGGGCCTTCAGCCACAGCAGCCACATCTGGATCAAGCATTGCAAAGTCGCCCTGGGCCAAAACCTTCGAGACCAACAGCACCAACAACGACAACACCAACACCGACGAAACACTCGTCCACAATATTATCATCTTCTGGAATCCCATCTCTTAGAGGTGGTCCATCACCTTCGCGTCACCTTCGCGTCACCTTCGCGTCACTTTTATCGATCGAGTCACCCCGCCATTAAATAATCCAGCGACGACGAGATGCAGAGGCTCGTGCTGCGTAGTGCACAGCGTGGTATACGCGCATCGACGGTTCTGGGTGGTTTCCGTCGGATGACGCTGACTGCCGAGTCATCTCTCTTCTCTTCCATGTCGGAAGTGTCGCCTGTTTCTGCCAAGGTGGGGCGTGACATTCCACTTAAAGTGGTGCCACGAGCTGAGCGACGAGCGGCGCGTCAAGCCGCAAAACACTCGGCGGATGCTGCTGAGCACAAAGTTGTGCGTACGTCGTCCCTTCCTGCTCGCATTTCGTTTGCGTTGTTGGCCGGCAGCATCTCTGGGTCCATTCTATGGCATTTTATGCTCGACGATAGCATCAAGTCCCGTATCAAGGAGACACTGGGCGCCACGTTCCTTGGAGATGTCTATGTATTTGTGGCCAAGAAAGTACAGGAGATAGTCAAGCCCTTTACTGACCCATCGCGACAGAAGCTACTGCCAGATTGGCCAATCCCTCAAGTACCAGCAGACACGCCACCGGTTCCCGTCTTGGTACTGGATTTGGAAGATACACTTGTGCATTCGGAATGGAGCGTACGTTGCTGCTGTATTTTTGACGAGAAGAGATGCTTGATAGGACATCATTCTAGTATGCGAACTGAGCTACGTGTTTTTTTTGGTACAGCGGAAGCATGGCTGGCGTCATGCCAAGCGTCCAGGCGTGGACGAGTTTTTGGAGACACTGTGCCAATACTACGAGATTGTAATTTTCTCACAGAACTATGGTGCAGAGGAGATTGTGCAGAAGCTGGACCCGAAGCAATGTGCATTGCACGTGCTGTCCCGTGATGCTACGCGCTATATGAACGGTGCTCACGTGAAGGACCTGTCTAACCTAAACCGGAATCTGCGTCAGGTGGTGATTCTGGATGATGATCCAGCGGCGTATCAATTACAGCCGGAGAATGCCATTCCTCTCAAGCCTTTTACTGATGGACGGGATCGAGACGACCATGAACTAAAGGACTTGATCCCGTTCCTAAAGGCATTGGCGTCAGAGCGTGTTTCCGATTTCCGGCAGGTTATTGGTGAATTCCGTGACGATGACGGTGTGGTTCGTGATCTGGCCGCCAAATACGGCGCTCGTGTGCACCAGCTTGAGATGCAGAAGGAACAACAAAAGAAAAAAGGCTTTGGCGGTTTTGTTCGTGGACGGTTGTCGCACCACCCTGCGACACAGACTGGAAGTGTTACTGCTAGCGGATTTTCTGGCAGCCCGCATGTGTGAGCAATGGAACGGTACGAGACCATGAAGTGTATAATTGCACTTGCGGTAATGCATAAAGGGATTGCTCGTCAACGTCCCATCTCGTGTTAACGTCGGAAACGATTATTGGTAAAAGCCTCATATTTGCTGCTTGGAACAGTTGTGTGTCATTTCTGAATCAAGCCAAAACCCGTAACTTAAGCGAGAGATTGGCTCGATCATGCAGAAACTTACAAGATACTCGTAAAAAAAATATGCGATGTATTAATTAGTCCACGTAAAATACGAACTCACACTAATTTGGGAAGTAAACAAAATTGTACCAACAAGCTCTTAAGTAACGATATGGTCGACAAGAGGAAGCGGCGACGCTCTCGTTCGCGTTCGGTGGATAAGTGTTCAACCGTCGAGTTAGACGAGACGCAACGTCAAGAAGCTGAGCGCGTTGCTGATATCGCAAAACGAGCCGAAGAGCGCGCAGCTGAGCGACAAGCGAAAGAAGTTTTATCCACTCTCAAGACGAAAGAGGCGTCTATTGCTGCTACAAGTGACCGGAAGCTGCCGTTAAAGATCGTAGAGGTTTCTACAGCTGAAGAAAAGCTACCTATTAAGCTCAAGTTTCGCTCAAAGGCGCAGAGACAGAAGGACGCGCTTGAGAAGCTCGAGAAGAAGCGACTGGAGGTAATAAAAAGATGCTGTTTTTTCAGGTAATTTATTTCATGTTATCATTATTTATGACCGCAACATATGGATATTATTTTGACAGGTTGAGAAACAACGGAAGGAAGCCGAAAATGCTCGACGTCAGTTTCTACACCATCAACGGAGCGAGAGAGAGCGAGAACGAAGCCGAGGGTCGAGATTGAATGGAGATCGTCGTCGAGATGATCGAACGGCGGCGAGTTTGAATAAGAAAGGAGAGGTTCAACGTGATAAGGTGGAGATATTCTCTTCTTCTAAGAAGGAGAAGTCGACACTATTGGATCCGAATGAAGCTAAGGCATTGCAAGCACTGAAGGACCAGTACTTGGGCAAAACTGTCAAAAAGAAAAAGATGGTCAAGGCAAGTGAGAAATTCTCCAAGATTTTTCAGTTTGACTGGGAGGCGTCCGAAGATACGAGTGCTGATTTGAACCCATTGTACGCGAAGCGTATGGATGTGAATCTGCTGTTTGGACGGGGTTATCGAGCTGGTGTGGACATGCGCGAGCAACGAAAAAAAAACTCTTTTTTGGAAGAACTTAGTTACAAACGTCAGAAAGAACAGCAGTTTGCGGATGAAGCAAATGACACTTTGACTGGTGAACAAATTGCAGCTCGAAAACACGAGCGTGAACGTGCTCTACGCAGCATGCAGGCTCACGAGCGGGACCGTATGCAGGAGATGGCTACACAAGAGGCCAAGACAATGGGCACGCACTGGTCTGACAAGTCGCTGGATGAGATGAAGGAGCGCGATTGGCGTATTTTTCGTGAGGACTTTGACATCACCCTCAAAGGTGGTCGGGCTCCAAAGCCCCTGCGCAAGTGGGATGAAGCCAGCAACGTGCTTCCCGCTGCCGTTTTTAAAGCTATCACAGAGATGGGCTTCGAACGGCCATCGCCTATTCAAATGCAAGCTATCCCTATCGGGCTGCAGAAGCGTGATATCATCGGTATCGCTGAGACTGGTTCAGGTAAGACTGCCGCCTTCGTGATCCCCATCATTGCTTACATCTACTCGCTTCCGGCCACGATGGTCGCGCGGACTGGCGAGCAAGGTCCGCTAGCTCTGGTCATGGCACCCACCCGCGAGCTGGCTTTGCAGATTGAACAGGAAGCTATCAAGCTTTGCAAGTACACAAGTGTTGGGCTATCTGAGAAGCTGAACCCTATTCAGACACTGTCAGTTGTTGGTGGGCAAAGCATTGAGGACCAGGGATTCCGTCTCCGTGAGGGTATAGATATCATCATCGGTACCCCTGGTCGTTTAATGGACTGTCTCGAAAGCCACTATCTGGTATTAAACCAGTGTAACTACGTGGTGTTGGATGAGGCTGATCGTATGATTGATATGGGTTTCGAACCCCAGGTGGTTACCGTGTTAGAAAACATGGGATCTTTGCTAAAGTCTGAGAATGAGGAGGAGATGGAACAACAGCTAACGTTGGCAAATGGGGCCCAAGTGGGAGAAGAGCTACAGCACCGCCTCCGTGTTACAACCATGTTTAGTGCTACGATGCCTGTCGAGGTGGAACGGCTGGCCAAGACATTTTTGCGCCACCCTTCGATTGTCAAGATTGGTGACGAGGACTCTGGCAAGAACAAGCGTATTGACCAGCGCGTAATGTTCATGAACCCGGGCAAGAAGCGCTCAAAGTTGGTGGAAGTGCTGCGCGATATTCTAAGTGCTCAATCGGTACCAACGCCGCGGTCTCGGAAGGAGAAGGTCGTGGATGGCGCCAAGATCATTGTGTTTGTCAACATCAAGAAAGAGTGCGACTCGGTTGCCAAGTTTGTTTCTAACGAGAGTTTCCGCTGCACAATTTTGCACGGTGGAAAGACCCAGGACCAGCGTGAGGAGAGCCTCAAGATGTTCCGTGAAGGCTATTGTGATGTTCTGGTGGCAACGGACGTGGCTGGACGTGGGCTCGATATCCCAGATGTGACTCATGTTGTCAACTTCGACCTGCCGTCCAAGATTCAGAATTATTCGCACCGTATCGGTCGTACTGGTCGTGCCGGCAAGGACGGTGTTGCCATCTCCTTCCTCACGGACGACGATGACGAAATCATGTACGATCTCAAGCAGTACCTCGTGTCGACAGAGATGTCTGTACCGAGCGAGCTCGCTAACCATCCGTCCGCAAAAGCTGCTCCCGGCGCGCGTGACGAGAAGGGCAACGTGATCGCGCGCTCTAAGCGTGACACTGTCATCTACGCCAAGTAAATGCAGCAAACCGACTAACATGCTTGTTTGTGTACGCTGTTCTCTTTCGATGGACAAGTTTGTCGTTTTCTCTTCTGTTGTTATCCCTGTCGTCGTAGCTTTCGTTCAGCGAGCCCAGCCCCCTTATATATACTACCCTTAGTCAGTCGTCTCACTTCTAGCTGATCTCTGTAGACACGCCGAGGTGATTTGAATCACTATCATAGTGCCGCAAGTCCATCTGCGCCGATACGCGGGTCTTCAAGTGTTTAGACGTGCGCCACTCGAATGCTCCAATAAAAATGCCGTCTGATCCAATGGAGCTGGAAAGTGCCTCCATTTCACTCAACGTATACTTGCCCAGCAATCTCAAGACCCTTTTATCATTTCTTCTATCAAATACAAACCTTGAGCTCACAATCAACTTTGGTGATAACGTTTGCGTCAAATCTAGTCGCATTATCCGTCCGCCATCATTCCTAAAAAAACAATAGTACTGTCAGCATTAACTCTATCTACCTGCCCCTCATCTCTCAATGAGAAAAACATCCACGTACACTTGCAGCAAAGCCAGTAACTCTTCATGAGTATAACTTGTAGCCATATTCAGTGTCGTGAATCTCCCAAGTCGATCATTGTGATCGAGTCCAACATCATAAGCTCCATTGATTCCGATACCCACTGCTCCAATTCTCCCTCCCATTGTCCCTTGCAACGTCGGTCCATTGACTGGATCAATTTTCGCACCTGCAAATGCATTAAATGTCTTGTAATCGACTCCAATACGTGCAAATGAAGCCGGTGCCTTCTCCGTCACGGATTCTTGAGCTTCCAACGTAAAACGCACATTTTTATTGGCTTGGAGATGCGCCTGTAACGCTAAATGACGTGACGATGTTACACAGACACTGGACGTGATCACCGAGTTGACGTGACTTTCACAGACGAGCGCAGACTCGACACTGCGTTTGACAGCGGCTTTAAAGAAGGAAGCAACGACGCACGTCTGAAGCCCAAGGGCTGTTCCATTAGGCGTGATGGTATTGATTTCAAAGGCATGACGAGAGTGGGTGCTCGGCTCTAAAGAATCGGTCAATCGCGAGTGTTGAGCCAGAAACTCAGCGTACAAATTACTCCCAAGTCCTGACGTAGCGCGTCGACCTGCCATCGGGTATTCGACTAAGGAGCTCCAACGATCCGATTGGTGGAGAGGAAGGAATACGGACGATGGATTGGTAGAGAAATAAACACTTGGTATTGATATGAGAGATATCCCCCTGACATGTAGCCATCTTGTGGTCTCCCCAGCACAACTCAATTGAACCTGGTACATACTACTCACAATAAGTACTCCATCCTACTTCCTAGGACCACAGCCAAGTATACATGATTTTGCTATGTATACTTGAGCATTATTGCCATGTTTCAACCAATCATCAACAGTCTCGGTCTCTATTTGACCTTCATTCCTTCACGTTTGACAAGATGCCCACTCTCTATGTCGGTACATATACGCGCAAAGAAGGCCACGTAAATGGTCATGCAAAGGGAATCTACGCTTACTCATTCGACGACATCACAGGCGCTTTAGAGCTACTTAACATTACCGAAAATGCTGGTATTAATCCCTCGTATGTCTTTGGTTCTGACTCGATACTTTATAGTGTGAACGAGTGCAATGAAGCGTCAGAGCTTCGATCGGGGGAACAAACGGGGTTCGTAGCCGCTTACAAAATGGAAAAGAACAAGGAGTTGCTCGAGCTCAGTCGGTATGAGACAGGCGGCTCCTACCCGTGCCATGGAGCGCTCAGTCCTAATGGAGACTTTGTGTCCGTTGCAAATTACGGTGGTGGTCTTGTGCTGTATCCTGTGAACGCAGATGGATCACTAGCTCCTGCATCCGACCGTCATTATCTTCAAGGTGCAAGTTTCGTCCATCCTGACCGTCAAGAAGCCTCTCATATCCATAGCACAGCATGGACGTCAACAGGACTCGTGGCAGCCGACTTGGGAACGGACCGACTCATGCAGTACACGCTGGACGTTGCTAACAAGAAACTAGTGGACGAAAGCCTCATCACTCGTCCTCCCGGCTCGGGTCCACGGCACTTTGTACTCTCCCCCGAGCTTGGTGTCGGCTACATTATTGGTGAATTAGACAATACTGTAGGTGTGCACCCATTGGATGCCAAGACTGGCAAATTAGGTCAGAAGGCGCTGCAGAACATCTCGATGCTGCCGAACAACTACTCGGGTCCTCCTCCGCTGGCGTCAGATATTCACATCTCGAACGACAAGAAGTTTGTCTACGCAGCCACGCGCTTCAGTAACACTATTGCAGTCTACAAGATCCTGCCTGACACACGTCTCGAGGTAGTGGAGATCATCCCCACCCACGGCGAGACGCCCCGCAACATTCTCTTATACAAGGACTTTCTGCTGGCGGTCAGCCAAGACACCAACAGCTTGGACGTATACCGTGCTGACACAAAGACTGGCAAACTCACGTACACGAGCAATTCAATCGAGTGCCCGTCACCGTCATCGATGTTCATGACTGAGTAAATTGCCAGGTAGAGAGAGCTAGTAATTTTCAACTTTACAAAGCGTCGTGACCAGTAGATCTCGTTACGTCTCCTCATAACTTTACCAGACTTAATCGACCACGCCCCTCCTTCAATGGAAGCACGTGTAGCTCTCGTGACTGGAGGCAGCAGCGGCATCGGCTTTGCCGTGGCTCAGCAGCTTCATCGTCGTGGTTGGCAGGTGGCCATAACTTCTCGAGATTTGGGACGAGCTCAAAACGCATCGCAGCAGATTTCTCATGATGTTCTGCCTCTAGCATACAGTTGTCCAAGACGAAGTCAAGAAGATGCGAGCAACAAAGCCGCAGAGCTTGTGTCTCAAGTATCCAAAGAACTCGGGGCTAGTCCATCAGCTCTCATCAATGCTGCAGGAATGTCCAAAGACAGTTTACTACTGAGACTTAAAGACGCTGATCTGGAAGAATTGCTGTTTACAAACCTCGTGGGGCCAGTGCACATGAGCAAAGCAGTGGCAAAAGGAATGATGCAGAGACGTCAGGGAAGCATCATCAATATCGGGAGTGTTGTGGGGGCTGCAGGGAATGTGGGGCAAGTGGCTTACAGTGCGTCCAAGTCGGGACTTGCGGGAGTCACCAAGACGTTGGCCAAGGAGTTCGGCAATCGCAATATCCGCGTGAATCTCGTCGAACCAGGCTTTATCTCGACGGACATGACGCACACAATGACTGATGCTATGCGGATCCGCATTCTGAGCAACATCCCATTGGCGAGATACGGGAAAGCGGACGAGGTGGCACAGCTCGTGGCGTTCTTGGCAAGTGACGAAGCAGCCTACATCACAGGACAATGCATTCGAATCGACGGTGGGCTGGTTATTTAGCTCGTAGAGATGTACGGAATGTCGCTAAGAAGCTTCTGCGCAGAAAATTGCTGCTTGTGCTGTGCCCGCTGTCACCGAGACGGCATATAGAGGATGGTATGCGTATCGTTATGACTAAAGATACTTTGACGCGAAGTGATGAGTGCCTGAGTGAGAGCTGGTTGATCTTCATACTGGCGGGATGATGTAGATGAAATCAGGAATTGCTGACCACCTTGTCGGATGGGTGAAATGCAAGTACAGATGGGTGTGCAGTCGACCTGCGCTGGTGACCAAGCTGTGCTTCGTTGATCTCTTTGTTCAGCCATGTGATTACTGTGTTGGAAACCACATAACGTTAGATCAAGGAGAACAATTAGACAGCAATACCGAATCTTGAAACATACCTTGCTGGTTGGATGCCAGTAACTTGTTGCTATCTTCGAGTTTTTGACTCAGTTCCTTTATTGTAACCTGTTTGAAAATAAGAGATGGACAGTGAGATGACGGGTAGCAGCGCATCCAGCTCGTACTGCGCACCTTTAATTGTAAAACATGCTCGTCTCGCTTGCGGATATCGTCCTTGATCGACTTGAGCTCCAGTAACGCTTCCTCATGCTGAAGTTGATTTTCCTCGACAAGCTATGCCATACATTCAGCGTCAGAGCTAATGTAACTGGAAGCACAACCAAGAAGCTATCGTACCTGTTCCTGCTGCTTGATAATCTTAGCTTTCATTCGCATCTTGGACTTCAGTGTACGATTTTCGTTCTGTATACGTTCAATAATCTCATTTCCCTATAGCAACACATACATCATCATGTAAAATGCTCAGTTGAATCTGCCACGCGCAAAACCATTTGGTGCCAAGTGCCGCTTACCTTGTTGATCTCCGAGATGCTTAACTCGAGCTTTTGCTGGAGCCTTGCATGGTTGTCTCGATACATTTTCAATGACTCATCAATTTCCTCATTGTGTAACTTTGCCGAATGCAAGAGATCTGTGGTCTTCTTGATCACATCCTCCTTATCTGCAAGCTGCTGTTGCAGCGCGTCTGCGCGTACCTGAAGAGCATTGATCTGCTTTTCCTGTTGAAAGACTTTTTGGTCCAGCTCTTTGTTCTGGGTGCGCAGCTCATCCACCTCGCCTGACAATGCACTTTTGCTCTGGCTGAGATCTTGCGACTGAGTGCGTAGGTGATCAATCTGCATTTCATGCTGATATTTTTGCTTGGTCAAATCGTGCACTTGCGCTTCACTTGCCTCCGCTGCTGTCTTCAGTGCTTGGAGCTACCCCGCACACAACCAATAATTAGTCTGGAACCAGATTCTTCAAAAAACACAACCATCCATACCTCCTTCTCGTACCGCTCCACGAGTGCGTCAATTTTAGCGTTTAGCTCACCTTCACGCTCTTTCAATGTAATCGCCGCTTCACGACGCTGAGCATCCAATGCATCCGCAAACCTCATTTTCTCCTGTGAAAGCGTCGACTCTGCTTCAAAGGCCACCGCCGATAATTGTTGCTGCAATTTTGCTTCATTCGTCTGCGTAACATGTAGCTCTTCACTCGTCTGTGTTAAAGCTGTCGACAACGAACGTCTATTTGCCTCCACCTGCGCCAACCGCGCTGCAAGATAAGCCTTCGTCGTGGTATCATCACCTGGCAAAAACCTGAGTGATAAATGTGTCAACTGCTTGAACGGATTCGTCTCCACAATACTAAATACCGATTGCCCATTACAATCCGATGTGTTTAATACTGCTAAATAGCTGCGAAACATACATAAAATCATCAATTTAACTGAAAAAAAGAAAAAAAAGAGACATCGTCTTACCTCAATGGAAGTGGTCCAGCGGACCTTGTTTTCTGCTTCTTTTGAGTCTCTCTTGCCTCCTTCTTCACAGAAACAGCTGTGTCGTCCTCTAAATCTTTCATCTCAACCTTTTTCTCGTCCTCATTTGCAATTGTTTTGCTGCCTTTAAGGCAACATTGTAGCAACTCAATGAAATTGGCCGGGAAGGTGCCAAAATCCACAAGAAGTTGCTGCTGTGCTTTAACCTCGTGAAATTCTTCCTCCGAGACGCTCCATAGGTATAAAAAGTATGGGTCAGTTCCGTCATCATCCGTAATTTCCACGCGTATGACGCGCAATTTTTGATTCTTGGTATTGTTTTGCTGTAAAAGTCAAATAATTGGGGTTTCGTGGTGAGTTTTTAGTATTTTAGTGTAAATATTGAGAAAAGGAGAAAAACGATGGCGACACGCACGCGAGTGCCAGTTAGCAAGCGAATCGTGAGTGGTAGTAGCTTTTCGTCGCGGTCGGGATACTGCACTAACACGTGGAAACGCCGGTCGAATAGTGGCGCGTCGCGGTCGTAGTCCTCCATTTTGTTTTTCTAAATTTGAACTTTTGGTTTTTAAAAAAAGGTAAAAATTGAGGATAGGAATAAATACGCTCTAACTATCATGACTTTTTGTAGAATAATAAAAGGTAGCTACTTTATCGAAACAACCCAGTCTAGACAGTGTCGAATTATCAAAGTACTTCTGAGCAAATAAGACCGACGGTCAGTATCAAGCAACCATTTCTCGAGATGACCCAAAGGTCAGCATAAGTTGCTGCGTTTCACCTGCAGCAGTGTGCTCCTGAGTGTCGACACTGTATCACTTCAATTCCGCTTCGAGCACGATGGCCGCGCGGCTGTCAGCTCTGCACTGTCGTCGTCAAAGACGGCTCGTCTCCATTGATACCGAACAATCGTACTTCCATCGGTTCGTTCCTTAAAAATGGATATAGCAACGATGACCGCTCGTGTCTTGCGTCCATTTGGCAGTTTATTTACTTTTTTTGTCACGCTTGGCAAAGTAAAGCTCGGCTTGGCCACGAACCAACATGAGACATCGGAAACACTTAGAGAAATATATACTTCAAATCGCAAGCATCGCAGGCAACGGTTGACAACAGCCGTGAATTGTTTCGTCAGTAATATCTTGGCTAAGTGAATGCCGCTCTCGGATGCAATCTACAATAACGCCATCGTAACAGCTCAGAAAAAACTAGTCGTGACGAAAGATGTTGCAACAAAAGTCAACATTTCCACACAGGGTAAGCTCAGGAAAGCTGACTGCGCATATCTGATACCAGCACGTCGCTTGGCAGAAGATAAGCGTCACATATGGATATGCACATGGCCACGCCAAGCTACATTTATGCCTCGCCGAGCTGACCATAACAACCGAAAGGTAGAAGGGATCTCTACATGTACACTACTGTCGCTGCATTAACCAACTCTGACACGTTTGCAGCTAGCCTACGTCTTGCAGCCGCTAAGGCGTTGCGCAAGACCCTTCTGCTCACCATCCACGTACAGTAGCCGTGTTCCTGCAAAAAAGTTATCATCGGGTATATTGCTTGCACCTTTATGCTCATGTGCTACACCTTCAATTCCACGGCCAAACTTTACCGTAAATCAAAAGCCAAGTCCCGTCGCGATATTTCTTTATCAAAATATCTACTACAGTCACCACTCGAGCGACAAAGTGTCCTCCTCTTTCCATCTTGTTGCCATTCAGTCCTAAAAACGATGTCAAAATCATGTCAAAAAGCCACACTCTCCTCCTAAAACAACGGATCATCCTTCATAGGAGCACTCCCGCCTTTCAACGACTCGGGGGTTGAAAACAGACGGCTTCCAATCGCCAAGTCAAAGCTCTCGAGCTCTTCTCCGTCTAAATCCACAGCTGGAAACACGCCCGTCGTCTCGTTCTTCTTTTCACCGCCAAAAAGTGGCGGATTCATGACGCTCACGGCATGCAACTCGTCAGAAATGGCCTCAATCTCCACTGCCTCAGCAGCTTTGAGAGCCAAGAGCGAGCCTTCGGCCACGTCTTGGAACGGGCCCGGGCCGTCCAGGAGTCGCATGCGGCCCTTGCCACGTGTAATTAGAAGCGCGTACACGTGATTGTGAAACACTAGATGCACGGGCGAGCCCTTCTTTAACACCTCCTGCTGCATGGAAAACCCGCATTCGTCATTCCGGACGAGATAGCGTCTACAATAGAATGGTCAAAAATATATGGACATGTTGGACATTTTTGACGGTCGAGACAATACAACAAGTCGTACCGTGTCTCGAGCATTCCATTTTCGCTGGTAATAACACGGTCACTTTGACGTACGTCGTCGAGTGAGCGAACGAGATAAAAAGACGACGCTGAAGCATGGAGAAAACGGACGAACGGCGTCGAGACTCTTGTCACTAACATCTGTAGGTTCATGATCGTTTTTACTGTCAAAAATAGAAGATGACACCTGTCGCCCATCACTCTATATCAGTCGTACTTAACGCAGCAACGTCAAAAAAGGATAAGAACCTTTCAAAGGGTCAGAAGTAAAAACCGACAGCGAGACTTAATGACCGACATGATGATGCCTTCGACTCACGTGCATGGGCGTCAGCTCGCGTGTTTCCGTCCAAAGCATCGCTTCCGTCTCACGACAGCGTCTTTAACTACACAAGAACGAGTTTTTGCAGCCGACAATCGCTTGGAATTGGCTTGTCATTGCGAGCGACAAGTCCTGCAGTGTCTCGTAGACATTCAGCAGCAGACCGAGGCTGAAATGGACACAGCTGAAAGTCTCTATCGATACCGACTACACAAGTGGAGTGAACGATTTTATGTCCATGACTGGACCCAGGAACGAGTGTGTCAAAAATGGAAGGAGAATCACAAACGCTTTCTGGATCATAAAAAAGACGCGACCCTGTCGTCGAAAACGACGTCGAAAATGCTGTCAAAAATGACGTTTTCGAGGTTTGCGACAACGGCAGAGATGATGCTGCATTCACGTCAGTTGGACGCTATGTTGAAGGCCGGTGTTCCACCTCAGTTGCGTGGTCAAGTTTGGTGGATGTGTAGCGGCGCCGCGGATTTACGACACGAAACGTCCGAGACGTATCCGACGCTACTGCATCGTCTCCATACATTAAGCAAGTGTGTAGAGATGGAAATTGAAAAGGATTTACCGAGGACATTTCCACTTGCTCTACGGAATTCAGTGAGGCAGTCTCAAGAGCTGACAGAAGGTGACAACTTTGGAGAACTTCGACGTGTCCTACAGGCCTATTCACTACGTAATCCAGCGGTGGGATACTGTCAGAGCATGAACTTTCTAGCTGCTGTACTGCTACAAAATATGGGAGAAGAGGAGGCTTTTTGGGTGTTGGCAGCTATAGTAGAAGAGCTGACGCCACAGTATCATACGCAAACAATGACTGGCAGCCGCGCAGACCAGCGCGTCTTTTCGGATCTCGTGACTCAGAAACTGCCGGTGTTGGCGAGTCACTTGCACACGCTCGGCGTGGACTTTGAGCCATTCACGCTCAAATGGTTTTTGTGTCTTTTTTTGAACACACTTCCATTTGAGCCTGTCATGCGGATTTGGGATGTCTTCTTCTGTGAAGGTAGCCATGTACTGCTACGAGTGGGTCTTGTGCTTCTTAAATTGAACCAGCCACGCATCATGGCGTGTGACGATGCACTTGATGTGTATGAGATGTTCAAGGTTTCGCACGAAACGCTGCAGGAACTGACAGCACCTTACCGAGCAGGACTGCTTAACCGTGACGAGTGCGTCTGTGATACGTTGATTCGGCTTGCCATGGACAAGTCTTTCTTGGGGGCCATTCCGTTTGATTCCTTACACGAGCTGCGTCAATACTACTACCGTGAGATCGACGCGGAATTAGAGGAAGCCGAAGCACGACGACTCGAGCGCCAACGCTCTACTAAGGCATACGTATTACCTGTGGCAAACCGACGGCTAGAAGAAAAAGGCAAGGACCTAGGAAGGGACGCGGATGAGGCCTTGACAAGTTGCAGCTCTCACGGTGATACTGAAGATCGTGCGCTGATGATGGAGTACGACTTCGTGGATGACTATGTGTGCAGCTCCGGTTCGGAATCGTCTCCAGCGCGACACATTCGGTTTTTGGATCTGTACGACAGTGATGACTCAACCTCTGAATACTTTGTCGACGTCATGTACGACTTCTCCCTGCAACACGACTGCTGCTAAGCGAGGTGTGTAGCGTCAGAAGATATCTAAGAAATGGGAACGAGAATGAATACAGACGAACACGATGCACGATCAATTACACGTCGCGCGTCTTACTCGGTTGTTGTCGCTGACATTCGACTCTTTCTTGGTGAGTACCAAAGTATGTTGGCAATGTAAATGATCATCTATTGTACCAAAAGTTAGCTAAGGCATCTTTGGATGTATCGTATCGTAGAGGAAGTCCACTGCCTGCGTGTACGTGGCGGGATCACGTGAGTTGTAGTGCTCTCCCTCAACGCGTAGTATTTTGGACGGCCCTGCATACTTGCTTGCAAGCTCGGCACTTTGTTGCTTGGACACATAGCGATCGTTATTTGCAGCAACGAAGAGAGCAGGGGCATAGCAGAGCTCCACGAAGTCAACAGGACGCAACAGTTCGATATCCACATCAGTGCGCTTTTTCACGCTCGTGTTGATAGCAGTCATGGCGACTTTCAAGACCGTCTTGGGCACAGCAAAGCCCTCGTGTTGCAGTTCCCGTAACATCCCTCATTTACCTCTTTTATCGACGCGTACCCACTGTCAAGGACAATAGCACGAATAGGCTTGACCAATATCGGTCCAGTGCGCAGCACATGCGGCAGCGTCTATAGTTTCGCCTGCATCTTCTTGTCCGCTGCTCCCGCGGCTCGAAGCGCCAGATTCGTCACAGCAGAGAACGCTCCCATACTGTGTGCATAGAGACAAACATCCGAGACGGATGCATCTGTCTCAACACTTTGTAGCACAGCAACTAAATCCAAGGTTTCATGCCAGCCCATGGTCACAAGATGCCGTCCGATAGACCTGAGCCACAGCAGTCGAAAGCTATGACCGAAAAGCTGCGCATCAGAGCGGCGTCACGCACACGAAGAGCATCAAGTCTCGAGCCGATATTGGAGCGCAAGTAGATTAAACAGGGCGTGACTAAAGGCGTGCTACTGTCTCGAATGAAGTGCTGCCAATGAGAGCAGCACACGCGCAGGCCGCGCTCATTGGTCACGTCAAAGTCTTTGCGTCGAACCTCAGTGATGCCGTCGTGCGTCAGGTTCAAATGAAGCTCTTGGACTTGAAAACGTTCGGGTCCGAGAGCATCCACGTCGTAGAGTGAACGTGTTGGGCGGATCACCAGTCGCACCACATCGTAATAACCTTTTTCCAGCAATTGCTTCACGTTGGCGTCACCCGTGCCACCAAGTCGCTGGAGGTCTGCTTCCATTTCTCCCTTGGCAAAGATTTTAATCTCGCTCGACACACCATTGCCCATTATTGACGATAGTGAGTCTACAGCGGAGTGGGCTTCACAGATGAACCAGATGGATTTATTGTCGTACGTTAAGTCGGCAAGAAGGTGTAGATAAGTACGGGAAGATGTTTATTTTGAATCGTCTTTCAAGCTCTGGTAGCTTAGTTATGAGGCCATAATGCTGAGAGATTCGTGTTGAGCTATATGTAAGACAAAGGTTACACAATATTTGTAGATCCATGTCACCGTGTCACCCTGGACAAACATGGCGAAGCCATCCTTGTCGAAAGGGAAAGCAAAGATGTAGACACTGAACGCTAGTGCTAACGTTTTTAGAACACGAGGCCCATTTGTTGGAAAAACATGGGAGATTGCGATCCGAGCAGTACGTTCGTCTATCATGTATTTCATATTGCTGTGGTATTGAATGGCACCATACTCACGTTGAAAGTGTTAACACTAGAACACGATTGGACGAAGTAACGCACAAAGATGCGTTGTCTTTGGTGAAGATCGATCTGGCGATTGTCTGATAGTGGTGGTAGACGCGGATTTCGAGAATGGATAAGGGAGGGAGGTTGTCATGCGGGTTCTAACCTATCTGTTAGGTATACCGGCTACTTGCCCGCAAGTAGATGTAAGCGCCAAGCCAACAGCAAAACCAAGCCGATATTGGTTATAATAAGACTGGATGCCCACAAGTGTGACCGCCAAGAGCCGATCAAGGTAGAGCCAATTCAGCATCAGCAAGTAGCCCGGAAGACAAAATGTGAACGCAGATTTAACTGCCACATAGGTTTCATGTTGTGAAAAGTAAGCACTTGTTCATGTTGCACGTACCGGTTGCTTCATGTACGTAGCAACTCCGGTTGGCAGTCCACTGTAGCTCGCAATAGTGTAGCTCATACGATCGCATCCACTATTATCATGGCGCACGAGCTCACAACACTGTAGGGCTATTGGTGGTGCGACACAAAGCCTTGCTAATACTACGAGGCAAACCTCTGCTAGAAGCAAAAACAATGAGCTCGACTGTCTTGAACTCGTGAATACAAGCTACGGTACCAAGCAAGCTACGAACGGCACCTTCTTCGACGAGTTCGTGTGCTCCATTCATTTCTAAGGGTAAGCTTTTGATCCTGTCTCACTATCAATAGAGCGACACGTGGACAGACGCAAAGACTCGTGGTTTTTTCTTCTAAGCTGCAGCGGAAGAACGAAAGCCGTCACTGCTTTGACAACGTAGCAACAATGAGATGTAGCCATTGCCACGAAACGACGTAAGTTTTTTATTATTTTACTGACAAACTCGTCCGATCGAACGAAATAAAAAATCGAATACTTTTTCAGACACGCTAATTAAACAAACCCTTATTTTCCATACAAATCCATCACCTTAGCGGATTCTACTGCGGGACTTTTTTATCCATGGCGTCGTGCCCTTCCTGCCACACCGGGACTTCGCCAGGCATCCGCTTGTGTTCCCACTGTGGTTTCCACTTTCCTAGCAATGTCCTTTGCTCTTCCGTTCAAATCACTCACGCTGTAGGCAGCTCGTCGACTGGAATTATCTGTCGGAATATCTCAAAAGAGAAGAAAAAAACCAAGGATCAAGATGAAAAACCCAAAGACAAGAAGAAGAAGAAGAGGAAAGACCCATTTCAAGTCCCACCTGCTGCTGCAGGGAAAGAAGCTGCTGCTATTTACAAGAGGATATTTGCAGCTGTTCAAGGTGCTAATAAAGACCACGACGAAGTGGTCTTGGCCTTTAAATTGGACTGCAAACAATACGGACAAGGGGAACTACGAGCTCGGGTCTTTTATGAGAGACTTGCCATATATTTTGGTAGTGAGCTTATGCTGGAACACATGCTGCCTCAGCTAGCAAGACTCATTCCGGACGACAAGAAGAGGAAGAAATTAGTCAAAGTACAGGTTAAAAACAAGCTTAGTAGTGGAGGAGTAGGCTCTACAAGTAGTAGCTATCATGTCCGACGACAAGTGTCCAGTTCAAGTGAGACCACGATGGGGGAGGATTCGTCGATAAGTCTCCTAATGAGGGATCGACGGCCGTATTCGGCGTCGGAACTTATTCGACGAGATAGCATTGAAAGTGATACGTCGAGCAACACGAGCGGAGAGTTGGCTCCTACAGCTCCTACAGCTAGACGTCCTATGAGTCGTCATACAGACAACCCCAAGTGCGCCATTTGCAGTGAGACGTTTGATATTAAACGACGTCGACATCATTGTCGCAAGTGTGAGGCGAGTGTTTGCCACTCGTGCTCTCCAGCGCGAATGTTGATTTCACCCGACCAAGTGGCGAGTGAAAGGATGAAGAAGAAGTACGACCCGGCACACCCACAACGGGTTTGCACCATTTGCGCGCCAGTCCTGCAATGTTTTCAGGATGGTCTTAACTCGCAGTATGCTAACTGCCACAAAGAAAATCCACATGAGACGAAGACAAGACTGCACTTACCGTTTAGTCGGTCGCTGGAAAGTGCGTGTCGCTCTGCAGCAGATATTCTAGGCAACTTTTTCCGATCAGATTTTGGTGCTGAAAGCGACCGCTACATCCCAGTCAATTTTCTCAAGCGTGCACATGGTATTGCCTTCCTTACAGTTATCAAGGCAGGTCTGCTTATTACCGCCAAAATGGGCACGGGTATCGTCATCGCGAAGTTGGATGATGGCTCGTGGTCTGCACCATCTGCTATAGGCACGGCGGGTATAGGAGGTGGTCTTGAAGGTGGCGGTGAACTGATCGAATTTATGATCATTATGGGCTCCAAGAATGCAGTCAAGGTATTTCACCGTACGCAGGTGAACGTTGGTGGTGGATTGAGCGTGGCTGTTGGGCCGTACGGACGTGATGCACTGGCACAGGCTGCTGCTAGTCGAGGAGGATTTAACGCTAACTACAGTTACTCTCACAGTCGAGGACTTTTCGCCGGCATTTCGCTTCATGGAGCTGTCATTACTGCGCGCACAGAGACGAACAGCAACTTCTACGGCCAGAAGCTTACACCTGAGGAAATCTTGAGTGGAGTCGTTCCACATCCGCGCGCTGCGCAGTGCTTGTACGATGCCATCGACCAGGCCATGAAAGGAATCGCTCAATTTGAAGCTTCTGGACGTTCATTACCGGCTACCGCTGCTACACAAGGTCCTTGTAAATCTTGCCGGTGTGACGATTTTGTCCCCAAGGCCTTTTCAAAGAAGTGTAAGTCTTGCACCCATGTACACAATCCCTACTAAAGTGATTAGAAAGGGTCACGGCATGCAAACAACGGCGAAGCATTTTGAAAATATCAATAGGGATGACACCTTATACACTGCATCTACAACAATCAAGCTGTAGACCAATCAAGTTTTCGATAGACACATTACCATTTCATTAATAATTGTCTGGTTGGAGTTGTCGCGTGCATTTATGATTAAATTTCTGCTACAAGGTCTCCTATGTATTGGTTCAAAGGATGCATCATCTTGTCGTGCTTACTCGTAAGCATTGGGGATTGACAACATGTGCCTGCTCTTTAGTTAAAATAAAATTACATTAGCACTATCTCCACTTCGTATCATATTTTGAACCTTGACCCAAGCTCGTTCGTTCTTTCGATGCAAAATAGAGCTGCTTCTATTCTTTGTTAAATCTAGAGATACAAGGTCTTCTACAGTTCCATCTTGTCATCGTCATAGTTTCTGTCTAGGACTTCTTCGTTTGTGTCAAGTCTACTCTGTCCTCGACACACGTGAGCGCAATTTTCTTCTCCAGATATGGCAGCACCCAGTTTCCACTCACAAAAAGTAGCACACACAACCATCCGATCAGCACCACTGTAGTTCTTGGAAAAACTTCCAACAGCACTTCCTCCACGACAATATCAAATACACACTTTTCCATTTCCAACTTGGAATCCGGACGTCGCACGCCTTCCACTTCCGCCAAAAGTGAAAATTCCACCTCAACAGCTGTTTCAATGGACGGTTCTAACCGGTACCGTACCGACTCATGTACCTCCACCTCGTTTGGATGGAGCCGAAGTTTTGCTGTATTTAAAACCCGATGTTGCGGTGGTCTCGTCTGATTTTTCACGATATTTCGAGCAATATTTCCGTTAATACCACGAAAGTTATCATTAAATGGCATCGGAAGGAGCACTCCCTCCACTTGTAGCGTAAACATTGATGGCTGCGTTGCGGGATACGACACTTTGATGTCGTAAACAGTGGCGGGCTGAAGCTTTACGACGCGAAAGAGCTGGGGGACGCCATACAGTACGCACTGAGACGGAAGTGAAGTGTCTGGAAGGATCTCGATGACACTAGGGACATTGCTAGATGGTGTAGACGAGGACACAGGCATCAAGCAGACCAAGGCGACAACGAGTTGGCTTAGCAGCAGCAGCATAACTGAAAGATAAGTTTCGAGAGGTTGGTAAGATACTTTTACTTGCTATAAAGACGGCAAATACGTATTTAAACAAAGAAACAGCTATATTATCATACAGTGGTAAAAACAAGTAAGAAAAAAATAGCATAGAGTCGATTAAATGCTGCGTAGTCACGATATGCGAGTCACAGCGTAAACTATGACACGGATAGGAACCTTACTCGCTTCGCAACCAGAAGCATGGCATGGCACATCTCTCTGCGAGTGAATTTTTCCTCAATGTTCGGCGTATCTTGTAGTTAAACGTCTTTCCGGCTCCTTGAAAGCTTTCACTCGCCCTAAGTACTGCATATCGTTAGCATCGCAATAGATTTCAACGCGAAGCAAGCCGCTACTCTTGGCTTCCTTTTCTTCTGCTTGTCACGGCAGCTTCCATGCCACTCGTAGTCGTGTCCGTTCCATTGCTTTACTTGATACGTGTCGACCTCTTCCAGATGTCGAAACAAAAGACGATGAACCGTTGTATGTGCTAATGCCACAAGTGTCCCTATTGCAGCTACGCACGTTCGTCATTGTCGGGAAATGATACCAGGGGATCCTGCCATCATCATCAAAACATGGGACGCAATACCTTCGCCCATCTTTCATCGGGTCTCCGATCAGATGCCTTGACCATACGGTAAAATATACGACCAGCGTTGTTTTGAAGATGCAACGATGGGAGCTTGGAAACAAGCGAGTCATTTCTGAAAGCGCTCCCATGGTTCTCAACGTATCAATCCGATCACTAGCGTCTACTGTTGCCATCCTCGTAGCAATTGCAGTGACTGTGAACGCTTGGAATGATGCTCCTCGACATGAACTGTCGTTGGTCAATGCGTCTCCATTGTTAATTCACGTTTCTTTCAATAGTCTGTCGTTACAGCTTCACGGACAGGTCAAGTTTGACGTCTTCGCCACTCCAATTATGTCAGAAAATAAGTCGAGCGTACTGTACGATGGATACGCTACTTTCATTGATGCTGGCACAAACTTTACCTATTCGTATGTACATGGTATCGGTTATTTATCAACGGATGATGGAGAAACGACAAACGTACAATGCATTTCACCGAGGATGCTGCCGTTTAATGCTATTCTACCTGCATTGAATGGTATGACTTCCATTCCAAGTGCATCCATAGGTGACGAGATAGTTAAGTGCACAAGTGGAAATCTGTTCAAGACGACGTTTGGTGGGGTCCCCTTTGCTATCTGCGCAGCAGGTCGGTCTGGGTTTATGGCTTTTAGCAGTGACTTTAGCGTCAATGTGGAGTATCTCGAGTCCCCTGTTCAGGTTGAGGTTCCAGCATTGAGTGGTGGATTATCGTGCAACGTCATAGGTACGGCCACTTCAATGACACCGACTGCAGTAGCGTTGCTAACTGGAAATGCAGTCCCGGCAAGCACTACAAGGCAATTGAAGACGGCAGCGATCTTGAAAATGGCATCATCTTCGTGTAAGTGCAAGTCCGAACCGCGTCCGTGCGTCGTCTTTCATGGCAGTGGCGGTACAAAAGAACTGGAGGACCTCCAGGATACGCCGAAAGACGTCGCTAGAATGGGAAACATCAATGATAATGCTCCTTGCTGCAGCGAGGTGAAGTACGCCATCTTAAACACTATGGACTACAGTTGGCTTGACAAAAAGCTTCAACACAAATTTTGCGACCGGGCCCTGAGGGTGAGTAAGACTAGCGACAAGGAGGAACGTGTGATTAAGGACACTGTTGTGGTGACGCACTCAATGGGTGGGCTTGCCCTCGCCTTGGCCATAGCTACCGGTAAATGTAGTCTTGGTAAGGGTACATCATGGGTAGCTCTAAGCACACCTATGATGGGGAGTATGGTCTCGGACTTCGCTCAAGACTACTGTGACAACAAGGACTATGCATTTTCGCCGGGACAGGTGTTGAGGCTTATTGGCCAGTGTCCGCTGGTAGCTTCCCGACGGGATATCGCGTACCAGAATGAAAGGCATGCTTCTAAAACGATCAACAAGGCTTACGTAAAAGCCCAGAAGGCATACGCGAAAAATGTGTTTGCGGCCATGTGCAGTGACAACCCAAACGGGGTTGTGTCTCAGTACGAAGCAATCATGCTTTTCACAGCAAGTGTAGCTCTGCACAAGTCGCCACAAAATGATGGCCTCGTGGAGTTCCAGAGTTGCGCTAAAGGTCTTAACGAGTTCAAGTTTGGCAAAAGCTACAAGAGCAAGTTCTACAGACCGTCATTGAACCACGCTGACACAGCTTTTCTCACACATGACGCGCGCTGGAACGACTCTCAAAAGCCGAGGAAGTGGTTCGAATGTTTGCTATGAATTTGCATTCGGCTACAGTTGCATTGGAGGCGGCAAGCGCTGGGTAGGAAAGAAGTAAAGTGTTTGAAGAAACGCATAGCAATGCAGTAAGACAACATTCACTTTACTTGAACAACGTGATGTCATTTATCAATACATGCATAGTCAAGCGGTGCTACCAGATGAGCACATTAAACCGGTCAAGTCCACAAGTGTATGTCTGTCGCCACACTTGTACACGTAGTAGTACTTGTCTTCATTTGACTATCTTCTACTTACAGCAGGCATTCAAACCACTTTACAGGTTTAACAGTTGACTTGAAAATTCCATCACCAGTTTTAAAAGCCGTGTCGGCATGGTTCAACTCACACCTGTAGAACCGGTCTTCGTGCGTTTTCCCAAACTTTGACGACGAAATACCTCCAGTACAGCTTCGGAACTCAACGAGACCGTCATTCTCGGAGGACTTGTGCGGAATAACAAACCCTCCCATCATATACTTGGCTTGATATTTGGAAATGTTACCGACGTAAGAGCTGCTACACATGGCTGCAAAGACATGCTTGCGATAAACTTTCTCAGCCGCAGCGTATGCAGTGTCCATAGCCTTGTCACTGTACTTCTCATTTTTGTAGACAACGGTCGTGGCGGAAATAGAGATTGGGCATTTGCCCTGGAAGATAACGTCCGCAAGAACATTGTCGATCTTGCCTTCGCAGAACTCGAGAAGGTAGTCAGAGGACATGCTGCCAGTCATGGGAGGACTGAGAGCAATCCATGTCGAGCTTTTTGCAAGATTACATTTCCGGTTGGCAAGTGCACCAGCAAACATCAGCCCACCCATTGAGTGTGTGACAATAATTGTGTCTCTAATTGTGTGTCCAGACGAAGAATTTGACATAGAGAGAGAGCGATCACACGCCATTTCCTGAAGATGCGAGTCGGTCCAACCGTAGTCGACTGTATTGAGTGCGGCATACTTAATCGTTGTGCAGCATGGAGCATGGTTCTCGATTTTTTCCCACCCAAAATGACGCGACGTATCCTGCACACCTCGTTCCTCAATTTCATTGCCTAGGCCATGAAATAAGAGGCATGGACGAGGAGTCGACTTACACGAGCACGACGAAGAAGCCATTGCCAAATGTGTTTCTTCCGTGAGGATTCTTGAAGTGCTGACTGGTACTTCACTCCCACTTAGCATTGCAAGTGCTGTTGGTGTCATTCCAATCGCATTTGCAATTGCATTGCATGACGATCCATCATTCAATTTGGTCTTGGGGACGTTCACCGGATTGTCCAGATAAGTGACATCAATGGTCATAGCACTCGTATAGGCAATAAAGCCCAACTTACCGGCCAAACAGACAGCGTACTGGACTCCAGCAAACGATGTCTTGAAGAGGTTTCCAATTTTGCACTCGATAGCTTTTCCACCTATTGACGCACTAGGAATTGGCGTTAATGCATTGCATGCCGGTAGCATGTCATTGAAGGGGAGGATGTTGGGAGGAATACAGCGAACGGTTTTAGCATCTGATGAGCGATTGGTTGTCACCAAGTAGGGGGCCCCATCCACAAGTGAGTAAGTGTAGCGTAAAGGACCCTCGGTAAACGTTGTGTAACCGTTGTAGAGTACAGTATCCCCCTTGTCCGATACAAGGGGATTGGCGTACACATCAAATTCAGATATTCCATGAAATTCCATTGCTTTATGTTGGAGAGTGATATGAAGCTTTAAGGAGGGCAAAGGAGCGAAAATCTGTTGGACTTCGAGGGGAGAACGACTGAAACCTTGTTCAGGGAGAGCTTTTACAGAGGCAGAAAGTGGGATAAGAACAACAGTGACGAAAGACATGCACCATTTCATGATGCTGCGGGTGGTTTTGAATTACCACTTTGCACGGAATTTAATCAATGGTTGGAAATGGGAGGACCCGAGCTCTCCTCAGCTGAGGTTATGAAGAGCCAGTCTGGACCAGTTTTTCATACCAATTTGATGCCGAGTTTTCTAAGATGGGGGATATACTTGCTAAATGTATTAATCATTGCCAGCTCCGACCAGACTAATTTATCAGCGACGACCGTATCACTTTAGGCAAGTTTTCTGTACCAGCCTAAGACGGGACACAATGCTTAATGATCATAGAAACACCAAGTCACGAAAACCAAGCGTTACCTGTAGCTGTTTCTTGAGCTCACTGTCACACTTGGTTGACGTGAAGATGTAAGTGCTGATGCTCTTTTTTAATGCAGCAATAATACTAGAAAGAACCATGAAGTCTCTCGTTCATTCTCTGAAGAGTCTGGTTTTGTTCACTTTTAAGCACTCCTGTCGTGCTTTGTCGCTCTGCCCTTTTCCGTCTCGCAACCTCATGGGAATTGCGCCTTGATCTATAACTTTTCGATGTCGGTCCATTGATACCCATTATGTACTTGGAGATTGAGGTCTACCAGTCGGATCAGTGGAGACGGCCACGTTGTCATCGTCTCGAATTACCTTGACGAGCTCACTTGGGACACTACGTCTAACAACGTCACCCGAGTGACGCTTGAGGCTCATGTCACACTTGGGCTCGCAGAAATGTAGAGTCGAGAGATCTGGTTAGCTAGCCATTTTCAAAAGAGAACAGTCAAGTTTGACTTCTGTTTTCTTGTTACGGACACAATACAATCACCTAAGCGGTCTTCTATACAACACGACTTGATAGCGGTTGCTACTACAGCGTGTCCACAATGCTCCAGTGTCGTCTTTCAACATTCACTTCTCGTTCGCTACATAGAGAATTTAAACAAATGCAAGCAACCACTGGAGTGCTAACATTTTCTGGGTTGCCTGGAAAACTAATCAAAAGAAAAACAAGGTAGCTGCCCTTGCACATCCGACCCGGATGCTTGTGACAAAAGAGTGCATCGTAATGCAGTGAAACCACGCCACGTGCCTCCAATCAGTCTGCTCTTGGGTTAGCTGACTGAGGCCAATCTCACGGCTAGAGAATTGTTATCAGAGCAGCGCTGGTGTCATTCCAGTGTCAACTAGCGCATAATTGACTTCGTCATCCTCAACTACGTCAGTAGATTTCCATTCTAGTGTGTCATCATGCTGGAGCAATTGGTCGAGTACTTCTGACGACGGCTGCGAATTGCTTAGTACGTTAGGTGTTCCAACGTCAGCTTCACCTGACAGCCAGAACATCTGCTGGGTGCCACCGTCCTCCTTCTTGGCCGCTTCCGATGTACAGGAAATCCCAAACTGCTGCTGAAAGTTGGTAATATTCTGACAACTCAACTCGTTATCTCCACTTAATGGAGTAGTTGTCTTAGCCAAAAACTTATCCGTTGACACCGACGAAAAACGATTCAACTCAGAAGGTATCGAGTCTGCAGCATGAACAGAATCTGACACAGAACAAAGTCTGCGCACAGTCCCTTCGCTTGGCATCACTTCGGTGAACGTCGATACCATGCTGTGAGGCGGCGTATCTCCCTGTGCCACCGACATTTTCTCCAAATGATCGGACAACAGCAAAGCATTTGCCCAGTCCTCGCCCAGCGTAGCAAAGGCTTTCATGCCTAGTTCAGCCTCCGGTTCATTCATGACTAACCCTTGAGAAACTTGTGTCGGTAAAGTTGCACTTTCAGCAATTTTGAAACACTCCATCCCCACCGAAAGCATGCCTGTGTCGTTTATCTCCCCGTAACTTGTGCTAGACTGATACGAATTTGCCGAGCGCGAGCCGCCACCGAAATTTAATACCGATGAGTCACCAGTATCTTCCGCATCACAATTCGCCAGCACAGATAAAATGTCACTGTCAATTGCCTGCTCGTCACTTGACAGCGACGTCGAGTGGTGTACTAAAGCTGGCCACGTAAATGACCCATGTTCAACGGAATCGGTGCTGCTTATTGGCAAGACCGGCTCGTGGGTACTTGCCGAGCTATCACTGCGATAATATGATGGAATTTTAAGCTCCTCGAATGGTTGTGATAAGTTCATTTCAGGTAGAGACTCCGAGTTGGAGCGAAGTTTCGTGCATCTAGCGACAGTTGCTGCCTTTTTAGCGTGTGGAGTAACATTTTGACGTGGTTTGTGTGGGGTTTTAGGTCGCGGCTTCGTCATTAGCGTAGCAGTTGGAATGCAGATCTTTGGATTCGTCTGTTCTTCGATGAACGTGACTGGCTCTGAATTGGAACGTGAGCGCATGTTGCGTCGTGGTGCTTTAGCTGAAAGACGTGCGAGAACATTAATGTCATTGGTGCTTTGGTTGTTCAGCAAAAGTTTCCGATCGTTAGCAAACACCACTAAAGGCACTGCTGGTCGGATCATCACATTTCGAGTTGCATTGTGCAAAGGCAGCAAGAATGTACTAACCTGCTACATTTAATCACCGAGTCAGACCAAATATAAAAATTTACCTCATTTGTGACTATTTTTTTCAATTACCTGACTGTTTTTCTCGTTTAGGTCCACCCTCTCCGGATGTTTTAGTTTTTGATGATGAATCAACGAACCTTCCGATCCGTAAGCCTACCAAAGAGATAACCACATAATTTAAATACAACACAAAAATAGTGACAAATATAACAAAAAACAGAACGACAAACTAAAATTATAACCTTCAGACATCCGATAAATGGACATTTATGTTTGCGATCAATCTCTGCCGCTAAACGTCGACGTCTCTTTTTGCTCGTACTGGATAATGGCACTGCTTTCTCTGCGTCCGGCTCTGTTTCGTCCGGTTCGAGATCTTTTGTCTCAATTTTCAACTATTACACGTTTATCCCAAATTTTACAAAACGAGGCCCCTCATGGTAAAAAATGAAGGAAATATCTAGTTTCCTCTCTAAACTCACGTGTTTTTCTTCTTTGAATTTCGCCACTTTCTCAGCAGTATTTGGCTGCACCTTTGAAGCTTTGAACGGACTTTTCTTTGAGCGCTTGACTCGGGGTTTAGCTATTGACGCCGAGACATCCAGCATGGCCACGTCTGCCACATCAATGCGCGTCTTCCGCGGCTTTTTGGCCTTCATTTTTAGTCAATCTTCCTGAAAATGAAACGGCTTCGACGGAGCTGCTAACTACAAAGTGCAAGTATTTTGGAACGTTTTTTTAAGTGTCGATTACGAAGACTTAAACAAGTTGACGGACGAGAGCGGAATCGATACAATTGACAAAGAAATGGACGTTTGAAAAAGTTAACATTCCACTTCAACGTAATCAGTTTGCACGGGGTTAGTGGCCGACCCATTTCTTTGAAGATGATGATGCTTTTTTGGACGCTGACGTGCGGTTGTGGCTGCTGATTTCTAAATAGGTAATGTATCGAGATTTTACTCGAATACTCAAGAATATATGCCCGGTTTTAAGAAAACAAGCTGCTTTTAGATACGAAATACAACGATTCATCTCTATCATAGATAGGAGCGTAACTTTCAAGCACCTGCAGTGGTCATTATAAACGCAATGACACATCGTGGTAGTATTTATATTGTTTGTTGTTGCAACTCGCTGTGGTTAATTAAAACACGAGCAAAGTAGTAGCAATAAAGCACCGTCTAGCAATCGAAAGTAGATTTTAGGCTGAGTCAAAAGAGATCGACATGAACCGCTTGTAGACACTGTTTTTTTCCTGCTACAACGAGAAAGATATGGCGCAAAAAAACATCCGCAGCATCGATTCAAGCGACGGTCGCAAGCAGTTAACATAACTGAGTCACAATTTCTGCAGCAACTGATGACGGACTCTAGGAGCAGGATCCACTTCCCATTCGGCAGCCAAAGGCGACAACGGACAGAGACGAGACCCTCCCCTGGAAGCCAGTAAAAACTGGACCCCTTACCTTGCATGGGAAGTCCCCCATAGTGGGGCCAAGGTAAAAGAGGGGAGGGTTTCTCCTTGCTGCGTGCGCTATAGGAGGCAGTGCAGCGTGCGACTTGAAAGAGAAGCGATCCGCAGAATATCCTAGGTGCGGGGCACGTCGATGACGGATTGAATCACCCTGCACATCGACCAGTTCCTACTCTTCACGGTTTTCCTACCAATCGCCGACCCGTTCGCTGAGCTTGAGCCCGGTCCCACGAAGAGAACTCCCCCAAGACCGTGATGACCCCGTTGAGATCCAGTACCGGTTGTTTATGTACAGTAGCACAGGACCAGATACTCTTTGTCCAGTGGTGCGTCTGGGCAAATCTGAGCACGTTGTGGACCCCGAGATCCGACCCGAAGAGCAAAGTAAGTCGACTACGAGGTGAAGGCCAGGGATTACGTCACGATGGCTTGCTGGGACTTAGTCAAGCGTCCTCTGTCCCCTGAATCAGATTGCTCCGAGAGCGACTTGGTCAACGGACTGATCCACGGGCCCTTGTGGGAGTGCCCCGCCGTGAAGCCCGAAGTCTTGAACCAGCAGAATGAGAAAGCGAGAAGTAAGAAGATTGCGTCATGGTAGATGAAACGAGCAGTTAACCACCAGACATATTATTACTGATAAGTAGCTATAATAGACAGTCTGCCTCTCTCTCCACTCTAGGAGCAGGATGCGTAAGAGTGTCACTAACCGAAGATTTCTGCTGATGGAACCGAGTTCAAGGACTGAATGTCTACAACAGTCGATGTGGCGATGGTCGTGGACTTATCTTGGGCGGCGTGGACCAACAAATGTTGGTGAATTTTTGGTCACAAGTAGAAAAGAGCTTGTATGTTAGAGATACTCGGGGCCGTTAACAACAGAGTCAACCTGTTGAAAGGTGTCCGTCTAATATGTATCTTAAAGCGCTTGATGCAGCAAAAAAAGCTTAGAAGGTTCTCAGTTTGAACCATTGATGAGCTTCTCACTCAAATGAACCTTTTTTCTATCTTTTTCTTAAAAACTGACGTGCTGTATTTCTGCCTTCTGTCTTCTCAAACTCCGACAATCGCAACAACATCTTTTCTCGGTCCCGTTTCGCAAATGACTGGGCGCATTCACCAAACCTTCATTATTTTCAGGGAGATTGTCGTGCTTTAATGTTATGCTACCATAACATTTAAGACTTCTGTCACCAGACCGCTACTACGTTCTGGAAAGAAAGCTATTGATTCCGATCCACTGCAGCTTGTTCACACAGCACGCTAACGGTAAGAAACGATTGGCCTCCACATATCTTGCGGCCTTGATTTCTTCGAATGCGCTATTCAGGATGGAGAACGAGCGACGCGCTCAAACTCAGAACCTAAAAGAAGTAGCCTCCGCAGAATTTATAAATCCAAGTAGATCCGAAGCATGTACAAGACGCCCGTCTTAATCAGCCTCGTACCAAAACAAAAGTACAGCACTCCGGAATATTGAACGCGACACACCGTGCAGCCCAACAAGTTACAGCAAAAAATGTACCTGCGGTCACCGTAACTACTACTACGATGCCTTCTGTTTAGATACCACCAAGTAATCACGATTTGATGTACATGTTGTGCGTGTCCACAAGTAACGTCTAAAATACCATCGAGCTTCGAACTTTACTTGACGTCCCAAGTTATTGTCCTTTGGATGCTTCCTCAAGCAAGTACTCGGACCAGAGATCTGCAAAATTTTTGCCTTCAATCGTAGATGGATCAACAGAGGTGGTTGCACCTTCACCTGGAGCCACGAGCCCGATAATCGACGAGAAGAGCCCACCTCCGCCGTTAACTTGTATTGGGTAGCCCACGCCGACACGGCGTTTCTCATCCTCCGTAAATCCCTAGCCAAACGGGCATATGCTGTTAATCGAAATACCACTACGAAGGGATAGGTACGCACGCATACCATAATTCGTGCCATGAGTTGAAGTACTTCACCCTTCTTGTTGCTGTCCACGTACGCCACCTTTATTCAGATGGCAAAAAAGTATAACAGGATAAGTAGATATCCGTCATTCGCTAGAGGAATCAAAGACCATGAGATGTACCACTAGTTGAGCAGCAAGTCTTTTGTCCAAGACGTCACGCTCTGAGTTGTATTGAGTTGCTGTGCTTTCAAGTGCCTAATCAAACACCATTTGGGTATCGTCAACTATTTACACGACATTTATACAACAAAGTCCTCGTACCTCACGAAGCTGCTCACACTCATGCGTCTTCTTCGCAAGTTTTTCCATCACCCGCTCTAAATCGTCAATCGCTTCTTCGTTAGGCTCCGGGAGGGGCTGACGCGTCTGTAACTCACTTTTGGCCCGTTCTAGCTCTGCTTCCACTGCAATAACATGCTTCTTCTGGGCCTTATTGTCGACCTGGAACTGATGAAGGACACCTTCAAGGGCATCCAAATCATGCTGTAATCTTTTTGCGTCTTGCTGAGCGACAGCCTTGTCCGCTTCTGACGTCTTTAATCGAGCTTCCAGATCATACAGTCGCTGGCTATCGCTTGAGCTCGCATGCTTCTCGCTTTTGACCATCAAGGTCGCCTTCTCTTCCTCATTTACCGCCTTCATCTGCTCCATCTCCGCCAGCATCTCCACGTACCCTTGTTCATATTCAGCTAATCTAGAGCGAATTTCCCGCTTGTCCTTTTGCAACGTCTCGTTGGCTGTCTGCAACTCTTCCACTTCATCACGTAGTGAAACCAACTCTTTCTCGTAAGCTTGGCATCTTGCTGCCAGGGCATCAATCTGATTCACACATCACAAAACTAAATTATATTTTCCTCCGACAATGATCTCACCAAAACTATAACACCATCTCCACGTGAGCTTGAGATTGGTGCAACTCCTGCACAAGTTGTTCCTGGTTCAACCCTAGGGGTATTTCTCCATTTTCCGCTTGCCAGGTTCCAGAGTCATGTCGTATTGCTTGCAGCCTCTGGACATCAGCCTTCTGCTGAGCAATCTCTACCTCCTGCATAATTTTTTTACACAAATAATTTCACAAAATCGTACATTAATTATTATTGTTACCAGTTATTATACAATAAATAACTGTTACCTGCTCTGTCAGTTGTCTTTTAAGTTCCCCTTCACGACTTTCAAACTCTCGAATCTCGTCGACATTACCACAAAATTAGTCAAACACAATTACAATATAGTCCCTCTCATTTTATTACTTTAGTTTCCAGCGCTTCGTTTTGCTTCTTTCGTTGCAATAACGCTCGTTCCAGGTCACAAATATATAGGTCTTGTTCGTCCTTGTCATTCTCAGCAGCTCCAACACTACCGGGAGACACGGGAAGAGGTGCCACTACGGAGGCAAAACGGCTCCAGAGATGGTCGGTATTGTCTTGCTCCTCCTGTCCAATGCCCTCCTCGGGTGCGACAATGTCGGCCAGACCCTCAGTCAACCGATTCCACATTCAAATTAGTGATAAAATTCAAATTGTAATAAAAAATAATGTCCACGATTTGGTGCGGCATTCATTTATAGTCTACAATATCCGTTTGAAATATTCTCTTTTTTTGTGTTTGCCCAAAATGTGCTTTGATAAAGTATCGAGGGGCGTTTTGAGATTCCATATTTCTGATAATAGGTTGAGATAATGTCGATAGAGCATTAGGATAGCATAATCCTAATGTTGCAAGTGGCTAAATTTTTGATATTGTGACGATAATGTCATGCTCAGCTATTTATTTGTCAGACCATACGTGGTATCGTCCGTAGCATTATCCGGTGAAATCCTCAATCGCTAATCAGCGAGGAGTTTCTATGTCTTCAAAGATTGTTTTGTCTGATCAAAACAACAGTTTTAAGGTGATTAAAACGCTTTTTCATTGCTCGAGTCAACTACTTCGATGGTTCTCATTAAGGGCAAATGTTCAAGACCGATTAGCTTTCCACATAGATAGCAATTTCCTGTATGAGCTGCATATAGTTTTATAACGAATGATGAGTTGCCTTCATTTTGCTAAGATGGTGTCAGCACAACTGCAAAGCATTTTGTTTTGCAGTCGACATTCTAATCTTCGAGTCGATTTGAGCGAGCTCGCTTCGCTAGGTCTTCAGCTACAATATCTATGACGCCGACCTCAACGGCTCTCTCTTTGAGTTGCAATATACATGAGAGTGCTGTAGATGCGAGAAGGATTGGCTCAAGGACAAGGAAAAGACCCAAGAAAGTACACGAGTGACGTGGAAATAGGTGTTTTCTATTTGCAATTGTCGACGCATGCAGTCTAGCTCAAAGCATGGTTTTAAAGCTCGCAGCATTTGGGGTGGACAGCGAGAGTGGCTCGAGTTTCAGCAACTTGGCCTCTTGGTCGTCGAACAACCAACGGTGCTGAGCCTTGAGCAATGTGCGCATACTCTCTTGGTAGTTTTCGTCCACCTTGAGGCCCGTGGAAATCTGCTTCATGCGATACGATCGATCTAAGTTCGCGACGGTGTAACTGAGCGGACGACAGTGCAAGGATTGTCAACATAATAGACGAGGCAATAGTCGTAATAATCTGCACGCACCCTGTGTGAGACCTTCGACGCTCTCGAGAGCCAATTCGACCTACGAATACCTCCACTTCGACTTCTAAATGGTGACGACTACAAACAACAAGAATGATTCCGTCAAAACTACTCATACTTCCAAACCTTTATCGGATAAACGTACCGAGCAGTGCTAACACGTGCGTGCATCGTCACGATGTCGTCCATGGTGATAGGCAGTTTGGAGAAAATTCGGTTCATCGAGACCGTAACCATATTCTGGTTTTTAGTAAAGTTGCGAGCACAATATAGTGCCACCTTATACATCCATGGAAGCACTTCATCACCGAAAATAGTATTGTTACGGTTAAGATGTTTTGGTAAAAACGAATTTTGCACCTCGATCAACGTGTCTCGAATCGGCACAACCAGAGATCGTCCCTAGTTACAGGTCTTGAGCATGTCGACCGATACGTGCGGCAATTGAATCCACTGTTTCCTACAAGCCCCTTCCGCTGCTTTGCAATCTCCTGGTGCTTCTTTACTCCGGGTCAGTCGGATCCATTAATTTAGGAAGTCCTGGGCTTGCTTGCATGTTCTCGTCTAGCGCCACACCACGTCATAATGGCACTCAGTGTATGGACAAACTTTCCCGCTTCAACATCGTGGCGGTACCTAGTGATCTGAACAGCTAGCAACGAGCTTCCCGTGGAGACGACTTCGCCTCCAAGCCGAACGAGGTCGCCGTGAGCAATCTGACTCTTGAAATCTACACGATCAACTGAGATCGTTGCAATACCTTTGCATGCCACACTTTTAAATCATCAGTATTCATGCAATTTAAAGCTCGAGGAATAGATTTTGGCCTACTTTTCAGCAAAAGCAGCCCCGAAACGGTCGAGTCGTTCCAAGATAGGACCAGCACTGATTAGTTTGCCACTACGACTTTCCTCACCCTACCAGCACAATTTGTTGATTACATTGTCAAGCAAAAAATATGTAATTTTTCTTAGCTAGAGCAACAACTAACGATAATATCGGCGTGTGCCAACCGTGTATCCCGCGAATTCACAAATGCTTGATCTCCGATAGTTTGCATCCTTACGGCACTTTGAAATCGATTGTATCGAGGCCTCAACCTCGTTCGGCAGATTAAAAACAGCATAAATGGTCTTTGAGGATGAAATTTACAAGTATCTTTTGACTAATATGGTACAGTTTCAAAACGACTAAGTTTATTTGAAAACCGAATTGCTTCATGTCCAAAAGCTGAAGCAATTGGAGGCTGCAAATACTACCTTTTTGTTTGGTTCGTGAAGTGGACCACATTTGTGATCCCTGTAATGTGTAATGGTCACGCTCGAATCGAACTCGAGATATCGAAATCGACCTTTGCGTTGCTTCGGGTAAGGCAAGATCTCTGTATGACGGACAGCAGCATCCTGGTGTGCGTGTGCGGAGACATGGTGAGAAAATATTTCTCTTTTTATAGCATCAAGAATGCAACGCTAGGGAAGGCTTTAGTCTTTTTTAAAGGCTGTAAGAACAACTTAAGTAGTCACGGATCTTTTCCAAGCCTTGGTAACCAAGCAGCTTTAGTCGCTAAGTATGGTCTGTATGGGTTGGCATGGTGTATTTGAGGGGAAAGTATATGCTACTGCCAGTACCAATAAAAAGGTGTCATGTAGTATTGAGAAAGCTCGCAGCATTCCGTCTTTTGGAGACTGGGTTCGCTTATATTTTGTCCATTTATCTACCTTATCTAACCCTACAAGTTGATGAGTAGCGTGCCTTTATTTGTGTTCAAGAGAAGTCCTCTCTGTTAGCAAGAGCTTTACTTTTGACGCTCCAAGTCAAGCATACGTCCCCAGATAGCCGGTTACAGACCTGTCACATGTGTGCCACAACCAGACGGATAGGTTTGTCTGTCGATCATCTAAAGGAGCTGTTTTTCAACAAAGACACTTCCTTCAGATGTTTGTCTGTCGATCATTTGAAGGAACTGTCTTTGTTGATCGATAGTTCCGACAGACTATTCCTTCAGATGATCAACAGACACAATTTCTTAAAGCAGATTGAAAACACAGGCATGCTTTCGGTGGGGTGGAGTGTTTCAAAATTGCTGAAAGTGCAACTTTACCGACACAAGTTTCTCAAGGGTTAGTCATGAATGAACCGGAGGCTGAACTAGGCATGAAAGCCTTTGCTACGCTGGGCGAGGACTGGGCAAATGCTTTGCTGTTGTCCGATCATTTGGAGAAAATGTCGGTGGCACAGGGAGATACGCCGCCTCACAGCATGGTATCGACGTTCACCGAAGTGATGCCAAGCGAAGGGACTGTGCGCAGACTTTGTTCTGTGTCAGATTCTGTTCATGCTGCAGACTCGATACCTTCTGAGTTGAATCGTTTTTCGTCGGTGTCAACGGATAAGTTTTTGGCTAAGACAACTACTCCATTAAGTGGAGATAACGAGTTGAGTTGTCAGAATATTACCAACTTTCAGCAGCAGTTTGGGATTTCCTGTACATCGGAAGCGGCCAAGAAGGAGGACGGTGGCACCCAGCAGATGTTCTGGCTGTCAGGTGAAGCTGACGTTGGAACACCTAACGTACTAAGCAATTCGCAGCCGTCGTCAAAAGTACTCGACCAATTGCTCCAGCATGATGACACACTAGAATGGAAATCTACTGACGTAGTTGAGGATGACGAAGTCAATTATGCGCTAGTTGACACTGGAATGACACCAGCGCTGCTCTGATAACAATTCTCTAGCCGTGAGATTGGCCTCAGTCAGCTAACCCAAGAGCAGACTGATTGGAGGCACGTGGCGTGGTTTCACTGCATTACGATGCACTCTTTTGTCACAAGCATCCGGGTCGGATGTGCAAGGGCAGCTACCTTGTTTTTCTTTTGATTAGTTTTCCAGGCAACCCAGAAAATGTTAGCACTCCAGTGGTTGCTTGCATTTGTTTAAATTCTCTATGTAGCGAACGAGAAGTGAATGTTGAAAGACGACACTGGAGCATTGTGGACACGCTGTAGTAGCAACCGCTATCAAGTCGTGTTGTATAGAAGACCGCTTAGGTGATTGTATTGTGTCCGTAACAAGAAAACAGAAGTCAAACTTGACTGTTCTCTTTTGAAAATGGCTAGCTAACCAGATCTCTCGACTCTACATTTCTGCAATCCAATAATTAAAAGAATTGTGGTGGTCCGTCAGCCTGGCCCATTGTCACGTATGTACTCATTTTTCATGATCAGCGTGCTGACTCAGCAAGGCAGTTCGTTTTCTAAAAGATTCTATATTTTAGCATTGCGCACTTAGATTGTTGCATTCAAAAGAACTTTACGCCTCCTCTGATTGCACGAGTGATGTCTGTCGACATAAAACGTGATACACGACCAACAGACGCACGCAAACAACCCATCAAGCTTGAAGCTTCCCTTCTTTATTCTTGATATGTGGCCTTTCATTGGCTGAAATACGCTAAAAAGTTTTTTAAAACATATGGGGATCGTAATTTTGCACCCATGCAACTTCACTTGCGCTGTACGATTAGACTCAAAACCACTTGATAACTTTGTCATTAACAACACAATGGGTGCGTCTCTGTCTCCATTAACTTCATCTTATTCTGCAAGTTTTTAATATTCTCTTGTACCTGTTGATATTGTATTCATTTGAATATGTTGTGATGAACAAAGCAGAACCAGGAGTGTAGGTCACGTGCTAAATAATGACATTTACTATGAAAAAGTGTAACATGAAACTGGATATTTGACTTTAGAAAACGCGACCATGAAGCCACAAAGGATGATGTATTGCAGTCGTTCCATCAAGTACCAAGTGAGTCACAACGACCTCGAGCTGAAGAAGAAAAGGGCAAGCGGTGGACACCTCAACAGGATAGCATGCTGCGTAAAGCAGTGGAAGAGTTTGATCAGCGCAATTGGAAAGCTATTGCCACCCGAGTGGATGGACGGAACCATGCGCAGTGTCTCCAGCGCTGGAATAAAGTGCTGAAACCAGGACTAGTGAAAGGCCACTGGGTCTATGAAGAGGACATGACATTGGAGCAAATGGTGTTGCAAGGCTGCCACTCATGGGGAGAAGTGGCAGCTCATATTCCTGGTCGAACGTACGTCTATCTGGCCAATGAGAGTTGTACCAAATAGTGAATACAAGCTGATACTGATGTTGGGTGTGGAAGTATAGAGCAAAGCAGTGTCGAGAACGTTGGAGAAACCACTTGGATCCAAGCATTAACAAATCGTATGGAGTGGTAATGTTTTGGAATATGAGTGGTGACCCATTGACATTTTGTATTGTTTTCTTTATTTTGGCTGTAGACCTTTTACTCCTGCAGAAGACGGGGTTATCCAGGACGGATTTGAAAAGATGGGGAATCGATGGACACAAATTGCAGACTTGCTTCCAGGACGGACAGAAGACGCTGTGAAAACGAGATGGAAAGCGCTGAACCCCAACCAAAAGGTAAGGGCTAAACCAGGTCGACCCAAACAATATATGCCCAGTGTGACAGTGAACAAGCAACACGACGCAGTATTTCCTGATGTTGCTGGGATGTTTACGAATGGATCCATCGCGATGCTGGAAATGCCTGTGTACGGAAATGGGTATGCCCCCTCTATCCCTCCTTATCCAGACAATAGCACATCAATTTTCTCGTCCATGCTGATGTCGCCTGTGCAGTCTCCACATACGACAATGCCTCATGCAAAAAAGTCCGTGCAAACAACACAGGTATTAATACCGAGCCAGTATCCTGAACCCATTGTAGAGCCGCTCAGCGACGAAGTGGCTGAAAACGAACTGAATGATGCGGAGATGCTGAGGGAGCTTCTTCGCAGCCACTCGAACAGTTTGCTGAGCTGTGGCAGCATACGCGGACTGAATTCATTTACTGACATGTCTCCAGAAGACTTGCTAGCAAGCGGCGAGTTGGACGAGATGCTTCGTGCTACCGTATCGATATCCAAAGAAAAAAGCGAGAGAGGTCGACTTTCCAGCACAAGCAGTATGATGGACAGTTTAACCAGCTCGTTCAAGAACCCGGAATCACTGCAGAAGGCAGTGGAGAACCTGGATCACGATGACAAGCACCTATTCCAGGAGCTAATTGACAGTTGGCGGGCTCAAAAGTCAGTTTATGGTGATACTCCAACTCAGATTGATGATAACATCGCTAATTTGCCAGTGGACTTGAACGCATACGCGCAACACAACTTTGAAATGAGCAGTGAGCGCAATTTGGCTACGTCATCGGAGCACAAAGAAACGTGCTCACTTCCTCGACAAAACTCGTATGGAATTTCGTACGAGCTCAGCAACATCACAAGCGATATCGGTGAGCTGCTAGGCTCCGATCTCATGCGCCCGATTCGAAAGGGCAAAATGTATTAGTATGTGCCGTGACTTGTCTGACTGGTGTGCTGAAAAAATGGACCGCTGCCAAGTGTAATCTGATGCTGGTGTGCTGTTTTGCCTGAAATGGGGATCGTGATCGTGTTTTACTCATTTTATGAGCTGGTTGGAGACGGCATAAGACACTTGCGAGAGTTTTTGCAAGCTCTCGCAAGTGTCTGAAGTATGGACGAGAGTAGATTTATATTTGTGTGAGGATAAACCATTTAATATTCGATTGAAAACAAACACGTTAGTCTATTCATCGCAATTCAAAAATGTTGTAAGATTGCAAGGCAGCTAACATTAATTTCCATTTGAGGCGCTGCAACATGTGGAAATAAAGCCACTAGCTAACACGAGATCAACTTTTTTGGCAAGGGTATCATTACCAGCAATAATCCATGTGTGGATATTGAATTAGGACTTATGTCTATTCCTAATTACATAAGACCCTTCTAATCGTATAACCCTCTTATATGCATATCTACTAAAATCGTACATCTTTACCCATTCACAGTAGTTTTGCAAAAACCGCCCATTTATCAAACCACCACCAAGTGAGCAGCTTCATTCGAAGTCAATTGACATTCTTCGATTACAATGAAACGTCGTTCGTTACGAGCTGTTGGTGGCTTTGGACTGTATGCAGTATGTATTTTTCTGTCAACCATTGCTCTCCAGTCCTTAACAACGCCGTCTCCGTTCTCTTCTTTGTCATTTTTCACTATTTTAAACCCCATCGACTCGTTCCTTTGGAATGTTATGACCTCTTCTTCGGAGCCGCCTGAGATTTCTACAATCGATTTTCGACTGTTTAATCTATCGGTTCGTCGTATCCGCTTCATGGACGAGGATGTCATTACAGAAAAAGAAAAGAATCAGATTCCACGGACCAATTTCATTGCTAGTGTCCACAAGACATTGATGGAATTCCTGACAATTACAACAACTAGTCGTCGTTTGGCAGAGGTTTCTAGCGTCGTAGTGACGTGGGAAGATCATCCACTGGCTGTTCATGCTCGTGCAAAGAATGCACGAGGTGATTCCATGTTGGAATCGTACATATACGAAGTGCAAATTTGGGTCACAGACTGGGGGCTGGACGGTCTTTGGAATGCTGCCAATCGAAGAGTGACCTCATTGGATCCATTTCTTGTACTTGTAGACTTGCCACTAGAGTATGAATTGGGCTTTCGTGTGAGAATGAAGGCAAAAGAGACAAAAAAGTCGGTGCTAGGATTTTTACTTCCAATGGGGTTCCTTGCTACAGAGATCGACGGAGAATGGAGTGACGTGGTGACTTTGTCTCCGACAAGGAACGATGAGCTAGAAGCTATTGTTACATCGTTAGCAGATAACAAGCTATTGGTGGTATTGCTGGCAGTGTGTATGGGACCGGGCTGCCTTGTGGTAGTACAGCTGTACGTCCGACGTGGAGTCGCAGTGACTCGAACACGGAAATTGCTCAAAAAGATGTACCCGAGTCGTCGAACACCTTTCGATAAAGACAATACCGGGAAAGAATCGAGTCGTGCAGCTGCAACTGATGTCAACATTGATGACAGAAAAAAGTCGATGCAGGAGTTACAGCACGAAATCCACGACCTTCGTCAAGAGTTAGCGGACGCGGAGGATGAAGTGCGACAACTTATGCTGTTTAGTGGCTGTGGTATTGAAACGCTAGCGCCACATGAACTCGAGCAGCTTGAGTGCGAAGTCAAGCACACGCTTAAGCGCATTCAGTATCTCAAAAAGCACGGCTCGATCGAGATGAGAACCAGTACGAAAGGACAGCGGTCGGTTACTGAATTTAGTCGACGGGAGATACGGCGACTCAAGAAGCGAGATGATTCATTACTGAGCCCCATCCACGAGCATCGGTCATTTGAGCACTGACATTGTTTTATTTATTGACATTGAAGTCGTACATGTAGCAGGGATATTACTATGGCACAACATTTCAACAATGTAGCCATCTCAGTACTGTAGCCACATCATTAGTGTACCTATCTTGTGAACCAGTCATGCGTGACGTAGCTCTTGGTGTTGTATCTGGAGCATTGGTCTCATTTCTTGTGTATCAAGTAATTCTCCCTCGTTTTTGTACACGACAATTGCGGCATCAAGCTTCAAGAGGTTGTGTGTATCTTGTAGGTGCTGGACCGGGAGATCCTGAGCTGCTGACACTTAAAGCTCGTCGACTAGTGTCAAGTGCGACAGTTGTGGTTGTCGACGACCTTGTGGGGCCTCAAATCTACGCCTTAATTCCAAAAGACTGTCAAATTATATACGTAGGCAAACGAGGAGGAAGGAAAGATTCGGCAAACCAGGCGGACATTAATGCCATTCTAGTGTCAAAAAGTCGAGATGGACACATTGTCGTTCGACTCAAAGGAGGCGACCCGATGGTTTTTGGCCGCGTCCATTCAGAAATTCGAGCTTTAGTTCGAGCTCAATGCAAGTTTAATATCATTCCGGGTATCTCCTCGGCATTAGCGGTACCTGCTATGGTCAATATCCCAGTGACACACAAGACGTTGAGTACAAATTTCGTTGTGACTTCAGGACACAAACCAGCAGAAATGGATTTTGAGCTGTTGGTCAAGATCGAGACAATTGTGTTGTTGATGGCTACGAGGACAATTGGCCGTATTTGTGAGAGTTTAATGGACAGTGGCAAGGACAAAGATACACATGTGGCATTGATTCACTCGGGTACAACTCCGGATCAGGTGGTGGTGTTGGGGACGCTCAAGGACATTGTAGCCAAAACCGAAGGGAAGAAGTATTCTCCTGCTATTATTGTGATTGGAGACGTGGCCAAGTATGGAGATCTTAAGGCGTATTTGGATGAGTCAGACGATGAAGTGACTAATACCTATGTTTAAGAAAGGAAGCGTCTGGTTACTCGACTTTGAATGATTAACATAATCTGATATGACTTCACGTTAGCTCAAACAAGCAGATTCGATCTGTGAGGCATGTTTAACAACGAACAATGTCCAAAAGCTCAACTTCAAAGATTAGGTCAGCATCAGGAGGAATAACACCACCCGCGCCAGCTTTGCCGTAGCCCTTAGCCGACGGGATATTGAGTATCGCCTTAGTACCTTTGCTCATTCGCATGACGCCCTCATCCCAGCCACGGATGACCTGGCCGACACCAATTTGAAACTGAAACGGCTGGTTACGATCATGCGAAGAATCAAAGACCTTGCCGTGCTTGGCCAGCTTCCCCGTATAGTGCAGGATCATCGTATCTCCACGCTGCGGGAATGTCACCTTGTCGCCGTCTTCAATCACCTGAGGCAGCACCAGACGTTCATTCTCGTGGAGCTCCTCATGCAGCTCATGGTCCACCAATTCCAGTGTCACCGTCAGTGATTGGCCAGCGTACGAGTGTGCCAGGTCAATGTCCATGGTGTTGTCCATTAGCTTCACAACACGAGCACGTTCACCGCCTGCGAGCTCCAGTATTTGACCCAAAGCAAGCATCTCCCGTTCTTTTTCGGGTAAGTTCATCTCTTTCAGCGGCACCGTCAGAATCTGATTGTTGACACCGAAAGCGTCGGCCGGTTCAATGTTTACCGTCTTGGACTCTCCCTTTGTCATTCCTTGCACAGCTTTTTCGACACCAGGGAGGATCTGGCCACTGCCCACAATAAATTTTAATGGAAAACTCTCCTGAGTCTTTGGTAGTGGATCACCACCCGATAGTTTGCCTTCCATATGCAGTGACACACGGTCACCTATAGCCACGAGTCGACTAGTAGCCTGCGTACTATAAAGTCTTGAAAGGTACTGGAAGCGAAGTGTGAAAAGCTGCTTGAGTTTTACGATACAGACATCATTAGCATTGAATATTAAGGAGACGTGCATGGAAAACGTGTTCACTAACCGTTCGAGCGGCTCCAAAGGGTCGAAATGCGCTTGGACAGCATTATTATGCAGATTCTGATTAGGTGCTTCGGTTAGTTTGTGATTGTGTGGTGCGGAGGACTTACAGTTAGCAAAAGTATACATGTCTAGTAAGTAAGGAAGCATAACTCAATTCTGTAGTACGAAATACGAAACAGCGAGCCACCCGTCGCATCTTGTTCTTTCACTTCCCTGGCTTAACTTTGCTGCGAGTTCTTGTTCGCATAGATAAGTTCAATGAAGCGAACAAGAAGCTGTTGCCCATATACGTCACACTCACAAGTATGTAGCGATGCCTCTCGCTTTAAAGCGTCTCTAGATCTCAAAGCGCTGTGCTGACGATAACTGGTCGTGTGGAACTGTGTTGCTGTAGAAATCTTGTGCAGTCATGATTTTTTTGTCCGAAGTTGCGACTTCTTGGCAAAATGGACCGTGGACCGGGATCTCGTTTTCCATAATCAACTGCTGCAACGGTCCATTTGACGCACTTGGAACACCTGATGTTCCTGCTCCGTTCACTGTATCATACGCGGCAACCGCCACGGCACTATTTGTCTTATTTTCGTCGCCAAAGTCCAAAGAAAGACTCATCAAAGAGCCCGCATCGTTAAGCGATGCAAGTTGCTCCTCAAACAAGTCCATGGAATTTAGCTTCTGGTTACCATCAAGCAGCTGCTGCTCGAAAATGCCATCATCGTTCACCGACAAACTACTAAGGCGCCGAGTCAAACCTCCATTGATCCATGAATCGTCAGGCTCCACATCGTCCGTAATTGATCGAAGACTCGCGCTCTTCGTATCTCCGAGACTCAGCATTTTGTTCAAAAGTCGTTGAGAAGCACGTTCCTGTAAATTCTGTAGCGGTTTTATTGTCGACTCGGCCGTGTTTGATTCAGATAACGAATGAGCTGCCGACAGCGATGACATTCTCAAAATTGCAGCATCAATTTCTTCACCAAAATCACGCAAGCTTGTGGCAGAAAGCATGCTTCTGAAGCTGCCGTTTTCAAGCGAGCTGCTTGAGTGACCGCGTAAAAACTCATTAAGAATCATCACGTCTTCCTCACTCATGCGCTCATCCGTCTTATCTTCAAGAGGACCCAGTATTGGCTCCACATTAGCTTGCGTCGTGTCGGCTTGATTGTCACTGACCGACAGTAGCTGATCCATAACCTCCAACTTTATTTGCGGTGTGCATGACATCACATGTCTGACCGGAGAAGTAGAAACTGACGGAGTTTCGTGTGTATTCAGAAGCCGCGGGCGGCCGAGCTTCGTGTACGTCTTCTGATTAGGGTTCAGCGTCTTCCATCTGAGTTTAATTGCATCTTCCGTACGACCCTGCACATCCTCATATACACTAGTCAGACTCAAAACGTATCAAGCAAAAAAATTACACAACGTTATCGTGTCGAACCGGCAAAAGCTCCGCAATCTGCGTCCAACGGTTGCCATATTTCTCATATGCATGTTGAATAGTTACATCTTCTTCCATTGTAAATGGCCTGACAACAATTGCAGTAATCGTCTTTAGTCACCATAAAGACCTCCACTCAAGTATTCGACATAAAAATCGTACGATTTATTAATCGTCGGGTCCAATCGATTCCTCCATCGTTCACGACATTGTTTTGCCCTACAAAGGCCACAACATCATCAATATCATGTCAATATGTCTCGATTCCTCTCTCTTTTTTCTCCACCTCATGTTCGTACGTTCGTCCTGGAATATTATTCGACACTTGTCGCCAATTGTCGTATCCCTTGAGCATCATCTCCATAAGCATTGCATCTTCTTCAAGCGACCATAACCCTTTTACCAATCCTGGTTTTAATACTTTATTCCAGCGTTGAAGACATTGGGCATTGTCACGTCCAGGAACTCGTTCGGCTACAGCCTGTAGCACCAATTACCAACAATCAGTGCCTCCTTCACCCCTTTTGTAACTAGTGTAACCTTTTATAACCCCTAGCCTACCATCCAATTGCGATGCCCAAGTTCCGCCACTGCCTTCTTAAGCGCTTCGTCCTGCTCTGGCGTCCAGCGTTTACTTGTCTTCGCACCACCACTTTTCTTCTTTTGTGCTTCTTGTGGCTCTACACCCACAGCGTCACGTTCGCGCTTCCTGCTCGTCAAACAACATGGTGACTGTCATTCTCATATTACCATCATTCTGCATTGAACCTGATTCCGTCTGATTCGTACACTGCTAATTCAGCCACTTTAAAACAAGGAGAATGATAAAATTCGATAGTTTGGCATTGAAACTAACGAGAAAACAATGTATGAATAGAGAAATGACGTACCCATATTGCTAAGAAGATAGTTTACTTGCTGGAAGAGGGCTAGAAAGTGACAGTCGAACGATGGGCTGAGACGATTGATTCGATGAATAGAAAATGTACCCACACCTGATTGGCTTGAAAAGCGTCACATAAAGAGACTTCTCATTTGTTGATAAATACAAAAGATATGCGATTATTGGTCGAAAATCATCCTGGCTACACGGCCATGTACAACCATGTGACATGTTGGTGTTAATGAAATAGTCCAACCTTCGAAAACAAATCCGACGATTAATTGGGAGGCTTATATCGATACTAACGCCTACTCATAATGAACGATAAAAGTCACAGTTTTGATCAATTTTGGACTTTCTAATCTAGTGCTTCTACAGTCTACTGCTGTTGCTGCTGGTACTGTGACTTTAAAGTATTTTTTTGTAATTTCAATGAGATGTTCTCTTTTGGCATTCTGACGAATCAGATTTCGATAAATTTGAAAAGGTGGACTAGAAAGTGCGGGATACTTAGTGCTTTCTTTTTACAGGTTATCTTTGGCCTTTCGTTTTCTTACGCCTGAATATGTGAGCTGTTCATCAGATGTCACACCGCTAGCACGAACAAATACATTCAGAAGGCATGCATAAAGTTTTCAAAAGAGGCAGAAAAGTTCGATTCAACCGTTAGGGTTGCAAAATGTCTGGTCGTTTGTAAACCTAAGTTAGCAACGCCAGTCTAGAAAGTACAGTCAACAAGTGATCAGGAGCATATACCTATATAGTCATGCGAGACATGTGGTATACTTGCTGTACTGCACCCATTCGTCCTTTAGTGCATGCTGAAGGAATGAAAAAGGCATCTTTTATTGGTGTCAATTTGCACGAAAAAAGTCGTCCTATCATCCGTTTATTATGAAGTTGCTACCGCCACTAATAATAGTTTCAAGTAGTATGTAAGGCAAAATACACGTTCTCCAATCCTTGGAGCTTCCAAGTTTATCTTTCCTCAGCAATCAACGTACACGACACTTTTGTGTCGTCCGTCGCTATATTTTACATCTGAAGATAAAGCAATTCATCCATCGTTTCATCCGCATCTTTTCCTAAATTTTATGATCCCTCTGCTCATTTGACATTTTCACTTGACGAAGACCTTCCAAATTGTCGTCCATTTACTCAAGAAATGCGTTGGTTTCCAGTTGCTGCAGTGGCGGCGCTTGCCCTTGTCTCTTGCTTTGACGTTATTTCTGCTGAAAACTCTAAACTTGTGAACGCGGTTCCTGCTTTAAGTGAACATGGTGACCATCGATCGCTTAGGGTCACGGAGGAGCGAGAAGAAGACACGGATAAAGAAGATCGCATTTTACCGATGAGAAGTTTATATCGTACTTTGTACAACAACCGCGTGTCACCCAACCAGTTGTATCATTTTGGCCAACAAAGGTTGGTGTTGGGATACTCCCAGTTCATCATTGCCATGCAAAACCAAAAACAAAAGCATGATAGCGAGACGTGATGAACTTTGTTTGGCCATCGAGAAAGACTCAAACGAGCCGAATCGATTGAAAGAGAATCATCTTGACCATGAACCAATCTTGTACGTTGCCGCCTAGCTTTCTGCCTGAATCATCAATAGGAGAATATCGACATTTGAATTCCACAAAGCATTTTGTTCTCTTTGTGTTGAATTACGAAGACAACGACTCAGTAGAATGTCAAGCAGTCAACTTGATGCATGCGATGTATGGTTCTGTTCATTAGCTGTGAATTTCGCATGCTTTCAAACCACTAGTGTTGGTTTCTTGCAGGAAAATGTCCACCGACATCGAACATATCGATCGTACTTGTTAAGTCTTGGACGATAATGATCTATCTTCACATGTAGAAACATTTGACCTGGTGTAACTCTCGATTGCAATCACTAAATGCGCATAAACAAACGAAAGCATAGCGGAACTCTGTTAAATCGCAAGAAATGGCAATATACGTCGTAACACTGACAGAGCGGGATGAAACTTATGCACTTTACGACAGGACACGTGCAAACAGCGCTTGACAGGCCACTTCCACGACAGAATGTGGTTTTGCAAGCGTCTTTGCACACCGCAGATGATCCGGCTAGTCCAAGTCACATCCAACAGCATCGTCAGTCTCGTCCTGATGTGCTCGGTCTAGCATGTCAATTGCATGAGATCAGAAACTCAAATGAACTCAACGTCGTGCTTATTGGGGTGCTAGAGGTCCATCTTCTGGCTAGAACTGCGGGAATTACTGGTCAATTCAAGTCGCAAGTAGACGGAAGACGTTGGTCGCCAACTTGATTAGGAACGACGTAAGACGTAGCAAACTGCATCCAGACGGCCGATATACAGCTCAAGAAGCTCGTGTACTTGAACCTGATCAACGTTGCCAAGAGTAATCTGGACATCACGACTCTAGGCCGTTACTACGTTCTTTTTTGAAGGACGCAGCAGACCCTGATTCAATCTGAGCGCTTTCGATAAAGGACCCGTGCGTCCGGAAGTCGGACGCTATCTGTATGTCCAAGCCCTATGACATCAACTCGGACGTGGCAAAGGTACACGACTTTCTAGACATGTTGAGAGACCTCACCTCGGACTCAATCCGACGATCGTGACCAATGCCATTGCATCTTCGTCCAATATCTTGACAAACAGTTTGCCTTGAAGAACACCAAGTCAGTGCTGCAAGTCACTGACAACGCTCAATGAGAGCAATAAGTAGGGACACAATCAAGCTCGCTCGTGTCGCAATCGTAACGGAATTATAAGTCGACAGACATATTTCCCGCGCGATGCTCTGGCAAGTACACACTTGTCGACTCTCGCAAAGCGGAAGCGATTTTAGAAATGGGTGACGAGACGTCTCCAGCACTCCAACTTAACCGTCATGTTTTCTGCTGTCAAGGTCATTATGGTTTTTCTCGAAAAGGTCTTGAGCGCTTTATCGCGTAAATCGGCACTCGTGACGCTACAGTCGGCTGAGCCTATGACCCAGTACGTGGCTTGCAAAGCATCAAGCTAATTGTTAAAACAACTTGATATGTCCAGACGGAGAAGTTGAAGACTACTCTCCGTCTTGTCTTATAGCGCAGTATTGGATAAGTACTACTTGAGCTCAAGGAATACGCCATTGAGGTGGATGTAAAAAAAATGTGCGCCGTTCCATACGTGTTATTGGTTGCAACGCTGTTAAGCACGAGCATGCTGTGGTGAAGTGTTTTAACGTGCTTCAGACCAAAGTCAGCTACATCGTGCAGGAGGCTATCAATTATGATCAAGGAGATCTTCCACAATATCCAAACCAGTACGAAAGTATCATTGCCACTCTTTACGAGAACCTCGTAACGCTTGATGAGCCTGAGGCGAAGGCATCAATAAGTTGGATTACTGGTGACTCAGCCGATTGCATATCGATAATATCGAGTTCTTACAGTCGTTCATGGACATTTTTGATGAGGAGACTAGCTGGCAGCTTTTGACTGCAGCTGCGAACAACCAGGAAGCGTCCAATGAGATGCAGGAAATAGTCCAAAAGGTATTTCACCCAAAGCCGCGGAGAATCGGACAATTTGGACCTGCGGGACTGTGCTGGAGAATCCAATTATGAGCGACAATTGATTTGCCCTTGAGCCTTTGTTTAGCACGAGTTGATCTTATAAATTTCGACGCTTGCATGATCCATGCCAACGCCTCGTCATCTCCAGTCACTTCATGTCTTTATTCTTTGCTGGTAATGCTGTAGATCCAGCACAACTTTAGATGTTCGAATATGTGCTTGGAGATACCGAGGATGACGAGTTTGAAGCATAGTTGACATAGATGAGGGTGGGCTGGCAGTACAGGATACCGAGGAGCGTTTTAAAAGACGCTTTAGTTTTGCAAATTATTTGTCGTCGTTTATCAAATGGCGCAGACCCAAATGCACTCACTACCTTAAGTTCCTTGCTGCGCAATAACATGGACGTGACCTTTTTGACGTAGCCAAGCATGACCTTACATAATAAAAAGTTTGGTACAAATGTTCCTCTTTTTGTCTCGTCTCATTCAGTACCGGTTCATATTTCAAATCCATCTTTTTGTGGGCAATCTCGATGACCCATTTCTTAATATCTCTTAGAAACGTTAGAAAACCTCAATTGGTGGTTATCCGACAAAATGCCAAGCGACGACACGAAGCGACGTAAGTGGTCTCTCTCTTCATTCTGCTCATGCTTATTGATACTTAAACACTATAAGCTTGTAGTTGACTCTTGGTGCTATCGATTGGTATCCTTTAGGCACACGTCTTGCGGATGAAAAGGACGAAGAGACGGTAGAATTTACCACGTCGAAAGACATTACCATTTTTTCTACGTTTGAGGCCATGGGACTCAAGGAAGACTTATTACGAGGCATTTACTCGTATGGTAAGTATCTTGTCGTGTTGTCTGTAAATTTGTAGGCTTTCAATCACTTTCTAGCTCTCACTCGAGGCTTGAGAATGAAAGGTATTCACTTAAAAGGATTTTTTGCATTGTAATTTACCTGTTTGTACTTGCTTTAACAGGTTTTGAAAAGCCTTCAGCTATCCAGCAACGTGCTATCAAACCGGCTATACAAGGTCGTGATCTGATTGCTCAATCTCAGTCAGGAACGGGTAAAACGGCAGTGTTTTCCATCTCGATCCTCCAATCTCTTGATGCTTCCAGCAATGAAACACAAGCTTTGGTGATTTCGCCAACTCGTGAACTGGCCGAGCAGACACAAAAGGTTGTGCTGGCCCTTGGAGACTTTATGAATGTTCAGTGTCATGCCTGCATTGGTGGCAAAAATGTGGGTGAAGATATTCGTCGACTGGACTTTGGTGTGCAGGTAGTGTCGGGCACACCCGGTCGGATTTTTGATATGATTCGGCGTCGCAACTTGCGTACACGTAACATCAAGATGCTCGTGATCGATGAAGCCGATGAGATGCTGAACAAGGGCTTTAAAGAGCAGATCTATGATATCTATCGCTATTTGCCGCCATCGACGCAGGTGCTGTTGGTGTCGGCTACCATGCCGCAGGAAGTGCTCGACTTGACGCGCAAGTTTATGAACGAACCTGTTAAAGTCTTGGTGAAGCGTGATGAGCTGACGCTGGAAGGCATTAAGCAGTTCTTCGTAGCTGTCGAGAAGGAAGAGTGGAAATTTGACACGCTGTGTGATTTGTACGACACGCTAACTATCACGCAAGCTGTGATCTTTTGTAACACGAAACGGAAGGTGGACTGGCTCACGTCCAAGATGCGCGAGGCTAATTTTACAGTGTCAGCGATGCACGGTGATATGCCACAAAAGGAGCGTGACGCAATCATGCAAGAGTTCCGGTCGGGTGGCTCTCGTGTGCTTATCACCACAGACGTTTGGGGGCGCGGCCTTGACGTGCAACAGGTTTCGCTTGTTATCTGCTACGACTTGCCCAACAACCGTGAGCTGTACATTCACCGCATCGGTCGCTCCGGCCGTTTCGGGCGCAAAGGTGTTGCTATTAACTTTGTAAAGGATGACGATATTCGCATTCTGCGAGACATCGAACAGTACTATAGTACGCAGATCGACGAGATGCCCATGAACGTGGCAGATCTCATTTAGGTCAGGAACGAGTCTTGCCCGTGTCGTCCTCATTTGGATTCTAGCATGTCGAACTGGCGAAAGAGATGTACGCAGCGATGCCGTACTCTCGGGCGTGGCCAATAGCCGTCAAAGCTGCTTCGTAGACAGCATCAAGTAAATCGATATTAGCGTCTTTTCTTCGTCTGCTCCATAGTCGTCGCTGCGGTAGATTTGATGCCTCCTTTCTTAGCTTCTCCTTCACACTAGCACCATTCCTACAGCCTTTTATTTGATCGACGTCTCTCCTTCATATCTGCACTCAGAAGGTCGGTCTCAATAGCTTCTTCATCCATCTCGGCAAGCTCCTCGATTATAAAAAGTTGCAATATTCAATTTGTCATTGACCCGTTGCTCTTCTAGCACCATCATATTAGTTCTTGATTGCTACGAATGTCCGACATCACCTTGAAGTACATGCAGCAAATAAAATATCCGGCGGTCTACACAATTCCCCCTCCTTTTGTCAGAATAGTAATAAGGTTCGCATGAGCATTACGAACGCATGGCTGCGCTGGGTAAAGGTGATGCAACAATGACCACTGGTTTTTGACAATGTCGAGACAGGTGCACAAGCTGCAAAAGTTGCAAAAGTCTGGGGTGTCCACTTTCGAGCTTTGGCCGAGGTAAATGTGGGACGGGATCGATGTGGAGCTGACATGGTGGACGAAGCTCTTGAGCTGGCAAAAACGATCGAGTCGTATGCTCCAAATTTAGAGATGATGGGATCCAAGCATGGGTTGGCTCGGTATAGTTGCAACATTGAAGAGAAGAAAAAGGTGATAGGAGGGACGGAGACGTACCTGCTGGAGCGGCGAGTGGAGTTTTCAGGTGCAGCCGGGCTCGTACTTGTTCAATGATGCTACCAATGCGAAAAACCTTGGAGAGGGATGGAGAGTGTGTGCGTGAGTGAGAGCAATGTCTGTATGTGCTCATGACGGTGATGAGTACGAATGTTAAAGTTGCGGTGCCGCGTGCAGTCGTAGATGCTGGTACGAAGGCGGTATCGCTGGACTCGGGCTCGCCACTCGTACACACTCTGATTAATGGAATAAGCTGCCGACGATGCTTGAATATTATAATGGTGAGGATGAAGATGGGATTCTAAAGCCGAAGCAGAATGCTTTGAATACCCACAAGTTGGAGCTTCCTGCTTCGGCACTAAATTGCTGCTTATTCCAGGTCATTGTGATCCGACTATAAACATGTACGATCATACCGTGGCAACCGTGTCGAATACGTGTGGGAGATCGAGGCGCGTGGTCCTGGCAACTAGCTGGATCACGAATTCAAATTGCGATACTGAATGGGCAAATTATCGGCCATACTTTTTATTTGATACATTGTAAGTTGGTTTCGATTGAAGGCACCAGGTTTGATGACGGTCCATGACCGTAAGCAGGCTAGCCAGAGTTGGTCCAATGCTACCACTTTGATTACGGTTTGTTTACGCTACCGATGATTAGAGTCGCTGGAAGATTACAGAATGCTGATGGCAGGGTAGGTAAACATACATGGAAGGCTCCTGTTGATACATCACTTTGCTATCTGCCTTCTATCGCTCAAGTAAACTTTACTAGCTTCGTACCTCGCAACAGACTCGTTTGCAGTTTTGACAACATAGTATCAGATGTATATAAGCAGAAGACATATAGATCTTGGTTGCAATTTTGTGTAGAATTCACCCTGGCTACAATTTCTCTCTTCATTAGATAGAAACTGCTTCGTCATCATGTTGGGTATTGGCGCGACAAGCGCGAATGCGTTAGCGTCAGGTGAAGCTGTCAGTTCACAGGCATATACAACTGTTTTGGACAGCTCCTTCGTCGTAATCCCTGTTCTCGTTTTTTCTCAGCTAGTGCATGCCCTTTAAGCGATCCATAAAACAGAAACACAAGATCATTTGGGGACAACAAGATTCAATGCAGACAGTCCAAGAGTTTGACGCACACAGTTCAGCATCAAGTCTGGCCATCGATGATGAAAATTGCGCAAGTCATCCCAAACACGACTTGAGATAGAATTGGATGGACGTCGTAGAATAGTGGCCGCCCATCGTGTGATCACCACCACAAGTTCACCCTCACCTTTGATGCCAGCAGTATGGTCTTGATAGGATGATATCATGGTTATAGTCGTAAAATCACGTCTTATGCGCTCATTTGGCTTGTACGGGTACTTTTTGTCTTCATCGACAAAATCTAACGCCATGATCGTATAACGACCATTTTCCGCATAGTCCACATCCTTCATTTGACATTGTGGGCGATCCAAGAATAACACTAAATTCGTCTCAAGTTGTACACCAAGTGAGGATTCGGACAAAAAGCGCATGTGTGATAAATTATTATCTCCCAATTCATCGTCCTCACGAATGGTAATATTTCCCGACGTCTCGGAAATGATAATTTCAGCATTAAATATTGCTTGCTGTAATGCTAAAAACACATCTGGTACACTTTTTGCTCCTCGAAATGGGGTCACATCGAACCTTGTAACACAATAATCTCCGTCCTTTGTATCGTAGCGTTCTTCTTGAAAATATGGTGCTATTGGACTTAATCCTTGTGTTCGTTCCATTAAAAATTGACGAGCTTCTTCCAGTTTCGGTTCTCTTAATGCGCTTAACGTTTTTCTTCTGTCATTTCGATCCATTCCAAGTCGAATCTTCATTTCCGTTGGATAAAGTCGGTATCGGCTTTGTTGAGAATGCACCGCAAACATTGCTTGTGCCCTTGCCAGTACCACGTGTTGTTCTTGTACGGCTTTTCTTAAGAAAGTGTTTTTTGCTTTTAATTTTCGATCCGACTGATTTTCGTCGACTTTTTCAACCAAAGTCTGTAATTTTAACATTTCAAACTCTTTTTGCAATTTTGTGAGCTCTATTTTTAACATTTGCATCTCTTCTTTACGGACAGTATGTGTAGCCTTCCTCCTCTTGTAGACCCGCTTAGATTTAGAGAGTTTTTGCATTTGTATCGACGCTTGGAGTCGAAATAAAGATCTTAAGGAGAAAGTCGGGGAGGATGACGGAAGGTGAATACACTCGAACTGAACAATACTATTTCCGCGAATTACCTGTTGCGACATATTTGACGATAGTAGAGCGAACATATGATACGATTGGCTGAAAACAATTATGGAAGGTGTAATGACTTAGTATCGGACGAAGGCACTACTTATTTATTACTGTAAAATTTGTATCAGAATGTTAAGTTTGTGAGGTAAGTTATCCGAGTATGTTCTAGCATGACGAATGTCACAGTCAGACCACTTTATATTGGGCAGAGTCGTACTGACAAGGTCGAAACACAAGCATGGTACTTCCCGGTGTAAACTTTACACCCCCGAAGCCGTAGAATTGGTACATTGACTACCACGGTAATGGCAGCAGAGATGCATTTGTTGGAAAAGGAGGTCAAGTATCTGAATGCTTAGGTGAATTTTTTGCAGTCTGCTGCCAAATGAAGCGGTCCTCAGCGCAAAAATCGTAAGAACGCCGCCCACGCGATACTAAGCAGATAAAGCTGTTGGCTAAAAGCCAGGAAGACAAGTAACTTTTGATTGATCTGGTTGCGCAGCAAAGAGTATATAGGAAAACATGCTGGTGCTTGCACCAGTGAACGCAGTGGTTAGTAGGCGGTGCTAGATATTACAAGTGAGTGTTTTGATGTCGGATAATTTTGTCTTGCTCGGGTAACAGCGTATGGCTTTGATGACTTTCATGGAGTCGTACATCCATCGCGGCAAGAACTTGAACGAGCGGAGAAGACCCATACTGTCTTTACGCGAAGAAAAGCTTGATATGACGTACAAATTCATTGCACAGAAGGCTGCTGGTCTGGATATTACATGAGCCGTACCAGTACTCGGACATGTTCGAAAAGTTTGGCAAGCGTTATTGTGTGGACTTTGTCATCTTTAAGTATGACGGCGTGAGCGTCTTTCAGGTTGGACGTGCGATCTACGAGCAAATTGCAGGAATGGATGAGGCGCTTAATAGAGCCATGGGAAGCACGACGATTTGAGAGATACGCTTCGACTGCAAAAGGCGTGTTTCACGGTGATTATTGATTTATTTTGCTGCTTATTCTGAGTCTTTTGATGCGACCAAGTGTAACTTCATGCATCAGCGGATTGTCTCGAGCATGAACTGGGAAGGCAAGGATGTAGAAAAGATGCTTGACATAGAGTCGTATGCCATCTTCTCTTGCCGATTTGGTGACGATTTAGCAGTGTTGTCAACACTACATAGACCAAGATGATCTGCATCCATACGATGCATCAAACCGTATTCGTAGAGAGATGTGTCTAGCGGTGTGGTGCTGTCCGGCCACACCGATGCCAACGGAACAAAGTTTGTGGTGATGAAGCGCTACCTGATGGCCAATCACCACATGTATCCGCACAAGGTGTAGCAAGAGCCGCAGGATCGTTTCTTCACCAGCATTTCCAGGTGCCCCGACGCCATGAAAACACGTATCGTTGACAGCATCAGCGCAACGAGACAAGCTAGGCGACGATTGAGCGAGCTGTCCTACCGCACAAGTCACACTACGTTTTGAAACGCAAGTTACCAGGTAGATGTCTACAGCCAGGGAGCTGCACGACCTATTTTTGGCTATCACTCTTCTTTCTCTCAAGTGGTTAGCTTTTTTGTCCGCACAGCGTTTCCAAGTCTTTCCATTGTCGATATTGAGCCAGGGATGTCGAGTTGTCGTAGAGCGAGCTGTTGTAATTGCTGTGTGCTCATCAATGATGATGAGTATTGCGCTTGAAGCTTAATCAAAACTACCCGTCAAGAATATTCTACATGTAGTTGACGATATAAATTCCAAACACAAAAATTCGGACCGTGTGTGTTAAGAAGAAAACAAACACGTTTTTGATTAAAATTTAACTAAAGCACTAAATACTCACTTAACTTTTCCTTCTCATTTAACATAAAATGAAATTTTGACACATTGTGACGGTAATTTGATAAGTTTCTAAACTAACGAAAACCATGTCTGGAAAACAGCGACATCGACGTGGTGGATTTAAGTGCCGCAGACCTTCGTATCTTGTACGGCAGGATGAAGTGAATAAGCTAAAGATACAGCTACAGGCGCTTGAGAGCCGATTGGCACATCTCCAAGCTCGTCCCCGGAGTGTCCGGGCCCAAATATTGGACGTTGTGGGTGCAAATAATTCCCTTCGAGAATTAATATACAGCCAGCAACTGGCGGTAGCAGGTGCTCAATCAATGCTTGCTCGAATTCCGGTATTTTTTATTCATGATGGTTTTATTTTTCATGCAAACAATTTCTAAGTGGGTTTCTAACAAATGTTATTGGTCTTATATGATTGCCTGATGATTCTAGGAGAGACATACAGGAAGTCCGTTATGCAGATATATTCGTCTTCCGATGGAGTGGTCGGAGCGACGTCAAGTGTTGCTGAGTCTAAAGAGTGACATGATTACTAGAGGCTGCCAGTACGTGATGGCTCGAAGCCAGCATTTGGATTTGCTGAAACCTCAGTTGATGGACCACCGTTACGAAGATGCTCAGGGAAATTTTTGCTGTGAACGATTCGAGTTTTTCCACTTTACGGGTGCTCACTCGATAAAGCAAGTATTTGAAGCCATAAAGTACTTTATGCTGAATATGGAGATCACTATTTCGGAAGCTTTAGGGCACACTACAGTTCGCGAAGATTATGATACGGTGGACGAGGGCACATCGATCCGGAACTATCGACTGCTGTCGACGAACAGCCATGATATTACATTGGAGGTGAACAAGGTAGTAATAACGGAATACCTCGATAAGTCGGTGGAGATGAGTGGGAGACCTTGTGCTGTGGTGGTCACAGATAGTGTTGATGTTGATGAGTTGTATCCGTACGACCCTCGAGAGAGAGTGCGAAGAGATATTAGTGCCACGACTGTACTTACGGAAATGAGGTGCAAAAAGTCGATGTTGGCGGTGAGCGAACAGCAAGCCAGCAACACGTCCGACAGTGACGAAGGGAATACCTCTCAAGTTGGTGGTGGGGACGACGAAGAAGAAGTCGTTGTTGTGATGCAGCGTGTCGCGTTTATGAAGATGTACAAACCAGACTTTGAGATTTCACGAAATGCAATGCGCTTGTTGAAGGAAGGCATAGCAAGCTGGGGAGAGGTCGAGGTTCAGTCAATTCGAGGAGCTGTTAATGGTTGATGCGGCTTTACGACGAGCGAGTTCTTTCTTGCTGCCAAATTCCTACAATGCCTTACCCATGGTCTGAAAAGAGCAGCCCAGTTTGCTCGGAACATGTTGTTCTAAATTAATAGAAAACGCTAGGGTCCTTAAGGTGAAAATAACATTTGGATGATATCATTAACACGGCTGCAACTCGTCAACGGATATGTCAAAAGTAAATTGCAGACTAGAAGTTCAGTTTAAACGATGTCGTACAGTTTCGGTCGATACGGATAAAAACCAAGCTAGTATATCTGACTTCAACTCGAAAGTAGTAGTAATATCCCTTTCTGACACGTTCATCCAGTTGATATAAATGTCTCAGTCAAAACAAATGACCAAAAGATGAGAACAATAACATTTTGCCTTTTCTCTGCACACGAGCCTTACACTATCCGATATGACTTAAAGCGCACATAGACGGGTCCATCCAATAACCTAGATTCTTTCATTCCGAAGTCTCTCGTCTCCTGGACAATCACTTTTACCTTCTTTCTCTCTATATACCATGTCGTAAGTGTCTTCTCCCACTCATCAGTAGCTGTCATGTATAATAGATTGCATCTCAAGATCTTTTACGTGAATAATCATGACTCAAAATCTCACAATTACTGCTTTTTGCTGTCACCTAATGCAGCAAACCCTCACTCATTATGTCGGGCGATTGCGGCGGCACCCATACGCGTTTATCACTGTGGAGGATTCCCACTGTCACGATGCGGCTCAAGGGCAATATCACCCCCGGTGACTCCATCTTTGCCAAGAAATACCTGAACGAAGATCACTCGAGCTTTAATGAGGTGTGCCGTCTTTTCATGACCGAGGCCAAACTAATGAACAAGGTACCCGAGGCTTGTGTGCTGGCCTGTGCTGGCCCAATTATTGACAACAGTGTGGACTTTACAAACATTGAGTTTGGCTGGATGATTGATGGTGCCACCCTCGAGAAGCAGCTTGGAATCAAGCAGGTGAAGCTCATCAACGATTTTGTCGCCATGGGCTACGGACTATTGACCCTGCGTCCTCATGAGTACATTGTGCTAAATGATGTACCCAAGGACGAGAGTGCTCCAATAGCTACTATTGGTGCTGGTACTGGTCTGGGTGAGTGCTTCTTGACCCCTGACACGGATGGTCAGTACACTTGCTTTGCCTGCGAAGGTGGCCACACTGACTTCGCCCCCGCGGACGAAATTGAAATTGAGCTGTACAATGAGATCAAGGCTAAACTGGGTTGTCGTCAGCGTTTCTCCGTGGAACGGATCGTCTCTGGACCTGGTCTTGCTACGATTTACGAGTTCCTAGCCAAGAAGTTCCCCGAGAAAGTGGATTCGAAGGTGCATGAGAAATTCTTGAAGGCAAACACTCAACGGGGTAAGGTGGTTGGCGAAAATGCAAAGACAAACGAACTATGCAACCAAACTATGGAGATTTTCGTGGGTGCATACGGCCGTGAGGCTGGTAATGCGATGTTGAAGTACCTGCCTCGTGGTGGTTTCTATATCACGGGTGGTCTTGCACCAAAGAACCTGGATTACTTTACCAAAAAGGATATTTTTCTCAACTCTCTATTCGACAAGGGTCGTGTGAGTTCTGCTCTGCGTACGTGTCCAATCTACTTGGTGCTCACGGAAGAGATTGGCGAACGCGGCGCTCATTTTTATGCGTATCAGTTGCTGCATTCTGACGCATAAGCTCTTGTCGCATCGTGAGCAGGTTTTATGCTGAGGTGTAGACATGGCTTGCGTTGTGCACTGGATGGCATACTGCACAAATTTTGTGTCCACGTTAATGATCGACAATGTGACTAGCGTTTCGTTTTAAGTATCAAACAACTTGGTTTGTAACAATTTTCTTTTGTTTCTGAAGATATGTTGTGAAGATGTCCGCACGACTTGATAACGAAGTTATGGCATTATTCACCTAAGCAGCTACACGCAGTTCACTACAAGACAGTCCACGTCATTAGTCTGATGTCATGGTAATGCAATAGTTTAGGGACGGGATCAGCTAACCAACGTTGCACAATACTTCATTCGTTTCGTTCATTAAATGACTACACACGGCATTTCGCAACTGATCTGCACCGTACCCCTCTTCTTTCACAAATCTAAATTGCTTCTGCCAAGCGCCTTGTCATTTCTCAATTTTCCCCCTCTCGTTTGTCGTCAATAATCTCGATACCATGTCGTGCGTAGCGTCACATGTCCCTCTTTTTCTACTATCCTAATTCTTTTTTCTTTACAGAGGCGACCTCATTATCTCTGGAGACTGTGGTGGTACCAACACGCGCTTGTCGCTTTGGCTTATTCCCAAAGGTTCCGTGTCTTTTCGAGGTTCTGTAGCCCCTGGCGAGATTACGTTTGCCAAGAAGTACCACAATGAAAATTACGGCAGTTTTTCCGAGGTCTGTCACCTTTTTATGAAGGAAGCCAAACTAGTGGAAAAACTGCCTGTGGCCTGTGTCCTAGCCTGTGCCGGTCCGATCCTAAACAATACGGTCGAGTAAGTAAACGCAGGATTCTAAGATTCTCACAATAATCTTAGGATACTATTACTAAAATTATTATTTGTAGGTTCACGAACATTAAGGATGGCTGGAAGATCGACGGACCTGGACTCGAGAGAGAACTTGGGATTGCCACGGTGAAGCTCATTAATGACTTTGCCGCAATGGGCTATGGACTTCTTACCTTAAAGCCTCATGAGTACATTGTACTAAATGAGGCGAAAAAAGAAGAGGGAATGCCAATTGCTACAATTGGAGCTGGAACAGGCCTTGGAGAATGCTATTTGACAGCAGACGTGGACGGTCACTACTCTTGCTTTGCTTGTGAAGGAGGCCACACGGATTTTGCTCCAGCTGACGCCATGGAGATTGAGCTGTACAATTCCATTAAGGAGGAATTGGGTTGTGATCGCCGTTTCTCGGTCGAACGCATTGTCAGTGGCCCCGGGTTGGCCACGATCTACAAGTTCTTGTCAAAAAAGTTCCCGGAAAAAGTTGACGCAAAGGTACACGAAGCGTTCATGACCGCTAAGTCGCTGCAGGGGAAGATTGTGGGCGATAATGCCAAGACAGACGAACTCTGCAACCAGGCAATGGAGATGTTTGTCGAGTACGTGCTAGAGCCAATTGACTCAATTTTATGAACTACGGTATTCTTGTGCTAATCTCTTGGTGTGTTATTGATTGATAGCGCTTACGGTCGCGAAGCTGGCTCTGCCATGCTCAAGTATCTTCCTCGTGGTGGATTCTACATCACCGGTGGCCTAGCTCCTAAAAACCTCGAATACTTTACGCACAAGGACATCTTCCTCAAGGCGTGCTTTAACAAGGGACGTGTCAGTCCTGCGCTAAAAGCTATTCCAATTTACCTGGTCCTGACGGAAGATTTGGGCGAACGTGGCGCGCACTACTACGCGTATCAGCTGCTGGATTCGTACAATAACAGCTTGTTGGGCAACACCATCGCGCGCGAGCGTGCGCACGAAAAGTACGCCTCTACCAACCATTTAGTGCTCTACTCGGTTATCGCTGCAGTGAGCGCCGCTACTGGCGTCATGCTTGGAAATGCGCTGCGAAAGTAAGACTCATAGCAGCAAAACAATGCTCGAAAGTTTTAGAGCAATGAAGCGCGGAAGTTGGGAATTTGGATAATCATTGTGGTGATGCTTAGTCGCCCGCTGATTGTTGGGTTCTGCAATACGTCAATCTTCCACAGTCTCCCTTTGAAATGCTTAGGCTTTACGCTTCAGTCCAACTAGTTTTTACAAGTACATAATCTAGCTTTTGCGTTATTCCAGTTCTCATTGCGTCAAGTACACCTCGTTTATCACGCTGTAGTGCTTGCACCGATTCTCGTACTGAACTCCGGTAATCTCATCGTCGATTGCCCAAGCTACCGGTGCATTCACACTAAAGACCCATAAGAAGCGAGTGTAACACTCGTGTTGTCATTTTTGTAGGGAGGAATATAAACCCATCGGTGCTTGCCAGTGTCGAATTACTAGCAGCCACGAGCGTGCTGCAACAGACCTTTTTCTCCTGTATTTGAGAAGACGCAACCTCCGAATTTGATAAAACGTGGCGTTGCATGCAATTAGCAGGGGCAGTACGTTTCCAACGAGTGTTACCGTTTGCGGCAGTGGTTATTGGTATTCCATACTACAACGTGTAGCTTGGAGCTTTGTGGGGGCACTAATGCATCGAGCTTAATGGGGCTCCTTTTAGAGCCAGCCGTGGTTACAGTATGTGTAAACCATGGCAGGCAAATCCTTCAAAATGTAATTGCTAAACTTATTCAAAACATCCGTCTAGGGTATGAATCGGTTTCGAGCTCGTAAGATGATGGCCTCGATAATCTCATCATAAAAAAGCGTCGAGTGACCGAAGGCTGCCAAGCGACACATGCCGTACATAGACCACTCAGCCCTAGCGTCAGTCTCGGATAAAAGCATGAGCATCGCATGCCTTCGACTTGCGTGCCTGTCCGGGTGGCTATCGAGGTTTGGTCGCACCAGGAAGAGATCGTCACCAAGCGTTTGGTCCACTGTGAGGGCAAAAAGACGCTGGAACGGTTGCCTTTGTCGGCACCCGTTTGCTTGAAGCGAGATACTTTCATCGAACTTTGACCGGGGAATGTCGATCATTCTGCACAGAGTTACATTTACAAACGAGTTTCTCTGTTCTCGTTTCTATTTTCTGTAGACTAGTGCCATTCGTGCCTGGCATCAGATCCAAGAGTTGGCAATCGCCCACACGTGCGTGCGAGCGGACGTTCCACCGAGGGTTTCCTCCGTTACCTACCAAGCACCTCATTCGCGGTTAGCAAATAGGGGAGCGTGACGCCTTGCGAGTCTCCAGTCGATGGAGCTCTGCCCATCGGTTCGTATTCAACCACCAGCCGAGCCGTCGTGTGCGGTGGGTAGAGCACAAGACGATTGACGCTCGTTTTTCGCAACTTCGACAAGGCGACAAGTGTCGGACACCACACACGCCGCTGCAACTGAAAAGCCAAATTTGCGCTCAGAAGTGGCACATGGCCAAAGTTTGCCAAAAGTTCCGAGGAGAAGCAACATTCTCGGCACGAACGTCACGGCAACATCTAGGAACTCAAAACGGCTGCTTGAACTTCACTTTCCACTTTCAGCTGTCAAGTAGTTGTCCGATTTATCGGATACTTTCTCCGTAAGCATCGAGATTAGCTATTGTCTGTCTCTTTCTTGGTGGCCAACGCGGTGACTTGTCTGCCATTGCACATTTTGATCACTTTGCAGCAAACGACTAGTCGGGAACAACTGCAAACAACTTACAGCCAAATTAGACTGTGCTCTACCTTACTTGACTACACCTTCTCTTCACTTCTACCAATCTTCACCATGCCGTACGAAAGCTTTACAACGCAAGAGCAGGTGGAGATCACCGAGGTCGTGCAGGATTCGTTCACCAACGCGTGGATGTACGTGCTGCACGTGCAACGCGGCAACACGAGCACGCATTCGTCGCCACGTGGGCCTGTAGAGGAGGGTTTCACGCATGAATACATCATTAGCCGCCGCTTCAGTGAGTTTAAGCAGCTCCACTTGGCACTGGTGTCCGTCATGGGCAATGCGCTCACGCCGCTTCCGGCAGACGGACTCATGTCGATCATTCTGGCGGATAACCAGACGCTATTAGACGAGCGGCGCGAAGTGCTCACCCAGATTGTTATTGACATTTTGAACCACCCAGTGGCGCGTGACCTGCCAGACGTGCTGGAGTTTTTGGGTCATGAGTCCATTAGCGCCAAGGTTATGGGGCCGCTATCGGGTCAGTGTCATGGCTCTATCCACAAGACGTCGAGTCTCGCCTGGACGGCACTCAACGTCTCTTGCCGAGCGTCGGTAATGTCGTTGTAATAATTGGGACATCGAGGCATCGATCGCAACCCACCCGCATGGAAGACCACAAACCTGCAGGATTTAATATTTAACGAATGTAGAATACAGTCCATCAAACGATTTGCTTTTACTCAGCTGCGATCGCAATAAAAGCAATAAAACGCGATGCAGTTATAGCAATTAGTATTTTACGCTGGTGCGTATTTTACTGCTAAGGCCGCGTTGCTTTGCGTGTCCTTCCTATCTGTGCTAAGCCTCTTAATGAGCCTCGATGACCATATTTGTTTAACAAGTACTGCAACTTACAGCTCACCTAAAAGAACTACACTCACTCAACAAGAGCATCGCTCAAAGGCAGGGCTGAGTAAGTGAGCCATAACTAAGCGGGTAAGTCGCTCATAATCTATGGTTGCATCCTTCCTTACCAATTGAGATGGTTTTACCAAGCATAAAAGTCGGGAAGGCCGAAGAAGCTGACACTGTCAGCACAGCACCAGCTGCAACTTGCGAAGCTTGGAAGGGCATCTTAGCTCTGTTGAGCTGAAAATGGTCCTAAGACTGCCTGTAAGTCGCACTCGTGAACTTTTCAGGCTGATCTTTCTAACACGACACTGCGAGAAGTGTAAGGCTTTATCTGTAGCGAGAAGGCCGTCTCAAGTGCATTAAAGTTAAGGAGATCTGGAATGTTGGCAAATAGAAAGCTTATCTTTTTTCGTCGAAAAGAAGTACATCTGGACGGCCCAGAAAATAGTCAGTACTACTGGCACGATTTGCGCCTCATGCTTAAGATCTACTCTACTCGCCAGAGTGGCTGTGGAAATGTCATCGTCTGGTCTGCATGTTGTGCAGACGTTCAGTCGAATGGGGGGGGTCCTAAAACACAGTGAGTGGTATATATCACCTGCCATTCATTTACCGCTTGTAATGACAACGCCTCCATTCATGCGTCTAAGGCTCCAAAAGAATGTTTGAAGGAGAAGGAAGTGGATGTGATGGACTTCTCAGCCAAGTCGCACGACTTGAATCTCATCGAGAATTTTTTTTGGGGATGCCGTGCTTTACGGTCAGTTCGGCAGTTCAGACCGAGACGCCCTTATTCAGACGATCAAGGAATCCTGGTTGGCGACGGCGCGAACGTCATCAAAATATGGTTGCGCGCCTATGTCGAAGAGGTGCAGAGCTACGATGGATCTTCATGAAACAGAGCAATGAGAGCAATAAGAGCCCGTCTTACTAGTAGGAGAACCTGATTCAATCGAAGTGGTAGTATACTCGTTAGGTAGGTCAACTGCAACTTCAACATTGAAACGGTTGCATTATAAAAACAACTCAAAAGCTTTTCTACTGCGTTGCAACGTCTCGTAGTTGAATATGGGAAAAATCGAGGCGTTTTATTGTTGATGCTCCGTATGATTTCATTAGCATTTACTTCATCGTTGTTGCGTATAGCCTCTAATTGGATTCAATGTTGTCAGTTGGTGTCATTCGCATCAGCTTTGCAAAGTCTTCCTGATAATTCTGTGGGTGATCCAAGAACTATCCACGGAGCCACATTGAAGCAAACGACATCGTGGATGCATTGGCAGATTAATGGCGAATGGCCGGCATCTATGAACTCAAGCTATTGATCGTTGCACGCTGCTGGACCAGCATCTGATGGTTGTAGTTGTGCACACTTTTTTGCGACTGAATAATCAGATTGCTATCTTTTTATCAGCCGCATTCCATGCTGTGGACACTAGAATGTAACTTAGCCAAATACTTAACAATCTGGTGACTCGAATACGTGCGTTGTGTGAAGCAGTCCAAAGAAATAGAAACTAGGAACGCATGACAAAAGTGACTTTACTTCCGGACGCGTGCCAGACGCGTTTCGGCCCGCGGCCTCTGCCACTGCCACGCGTTTACCAATGCATCGAACCTTTTAGAACTACCTCTTTCAGACTTATTCTAGCACTATCACCGGCGTACATCTAGTATCCGTCTAAATACGAAAATACCATTAACTTTCCAATTTAGGAGAACCTTCAACAAATTCTAGTTACTTGTAGCTAATTTGACAACATACATATATAAATGATCTACTGTCATCCACGCGGGCTGGTAAATCTGGCTTTATGACGTCATCATTGCGGTCTGCAGCGGCAGAGGTGAGCCAAAGACAAGCACTGAGCCAGAAGCTTCTTACTGATACCACCGTCGCCATTGAAAAAAGTAGATACAATGTTGAAGTGCTCCTGACGTACTAAAGCGACTAAAGTTTAACCACTGTGTTTTGCTTTCGTCGCCTCATCATCAGCGTTCACTCGCATACACATAGGTCGGGTTAACCCCGTTGACTGTGTTGGCATTATCAAGAAACGCAAACTATTTGACGCGGATAGCAATCGTAGTGAGCAACGCATGAAAGGGCACAATGAAACGAAAGTTTCTCAGTCTCTGGAATTTCCAGTCGAACGTCATGTGGATCCTGCAAAACGGTCAAGCTATTTCATCGACCACTTCCATAATATAGCCACCTCAACGATCAAAGCTCGAAACTTGATACGTGGAACGCTCTCAGCCAGACAATGCAATCGAGTAGCGTAGTTAAATTTTGTCTCGCGTTCGAACTCGGTATTTGTGTGAGAAATCAACTCCGGGGTCGAACTCCGCCGCCGGTGTCGGGTACGCCAGCAACTCGCTTGGTACATACTTGACTAAAAAGTCGACCTCGTGGTCTTTATAGACTTTAGCCCCGTTGGCGGCCATCGAATCACGGCCTGCCCATGCGCAGGCGACATGATTCCGGGACATCACCCTTGTAAACAGCCGGTTCCACGTCGTGCTTGCCAATAGCAATCTCTTGCTTCGTGCACCTGAGCAAACACTGTTTCAAAGCGTAGTCAATACCTTCTCTCTCTTATACTCGTTCACACATGCCAATGCGCCTGTCGTCGAAACGGCGACCAAAAAACGCCAAAGGTCTCAAGTTGAGACTCGACCTTGTCGGGCCGAGCTTTGGACAGGCGAGAAACGATTTGCATGACTTGCTTGGGTCGAGCAAACGGGTCTGGCCCCCCGAAAAGCTGCATCTTTGTAGAGTGGGAGTTCGACGCACGCTCTCGGACCCGGCGTCGCCTCATCGGCCATCGTGCGACAAGAAAAAAAAGCAGACTCACTCAAGAGGAGATCCGAACACTCGGACTTCGGGTTGATCATTCTCATATTTGCTTGAAAACAATCACATCCAATGCCTTACGAGAGCTTCAAGAGTTCACAGCACGTGTCCATTCGTGGCCTTGTGCAGGACCGCAAAACCGGCACGTGGAGGTACCTGCTACATATCACGCGTCACATGCAGGACGACACGTTTGGTGCGTCCGTGCACGCCAGCTGTCCAAAGAAGAGCGAGGACGCTTCTAAACTGGCTGCAAGACCTTGTACGACGCAGTCGTATGCGATTCGCCGCAGTTTCGAGGAATTCAAGCGACTTCATGAGGCTCTGGCACCGCTCATGACCAAAGGTGGCAAGTCCCAACTGCCCAAGATGCCGAACGACAGTCTACTCACATTCTTCGTGGGGGAGACTCAGACGGCTCTACAGAAGAAGAGACTCGCGCTGGAGCATGTCCTGGCTGCAATTGAAACTCACCCGGCGGCAAGTGACGCCCCCGAGTACATGGAGTTCCTGGCCAATCTCAACTCGTACGATGAGGTGTCCAAGGCTCCACTGTCGCCCAGCATCAGCTCCCGTAGCAGCTTCAGCTATAGTGAAGACAGTATGATCACGCCACGAGATTTCGTGAACTCCAACGTGTTGACTACGTCGCGATCTGCTAATGCTCTGCGACGAGCTTATTACCAGGAAGATGCCGCGCAGGAGCACGAGAATCATGTAGCGTTTTCCCACTTCAGCATGACCTGAAGAAGCCGGCGGCGAAGACGCTGAGGTTTAGAAGACAAAAGCAATTTTTTAAGGACAAGTAGTAGGTAATGTACACAAGTAGAGTGAAGCGGCTAGAAGCTATTGATCGGATCGACGCTCCGATCGATCAAAAGTAAAGAGGAACATGTAAGTTATGACATCAGTCGCTCCGACTTGACGTATTCCAGACTTTGATGCAGTCTACGCACCATTCGCACGACGTGGGGAACCGAGCGATAACCAAGACCGCAATTGACGTTACAGGCCTTGGCTAAACAGCTCCGTGGAGTCATGTCTTTCCAGAAATCAGCAGACGCCCGTACTCGAGGAAGGCCAGGACGTAGTGCCGCTTAAAAGCCTCAAAGGGGTAGCTCTTTTGCAAATCAGACGTAACGTCAAGCGCTTGCAGTCTTTCGTTCAAGCGATCGTAGTAGAAGTGCAGCAGCTCGAGCTCGTTCTCGTCATTAGCAAGTAGTGAAATACTCACCAACGTATTGAGCAAATTTGCGACGTCCATTGCACCGAGACCTACACCACTCCACTGCCAGTCGAACGCCACGACTTCGCGTGACAGGGACTTGAAAAACAGGTTGGCGCTCTTGAAGTCGCCATGCACTAATGTGCTTAATGAAGCGTTTGAGTCCACGGAAAGGCAAGTGCTGATGTATGCGGCTTCTTCTATCATGCGTTCGCAAAGTGATTCCAGCGCTGCTGTTGATGGTAAACACGGCTCGGATTTGAAGACTTGTTCCCAGCTACCAAGCATTTGCGGCCAAATGTAGGAAGCTTGTGCGAGTTCTGTCGCACCTCGTTTCGGAAATGCCCACCAACACGCCGCCGGCCAAAGCTTCGAACGCGCTTTTTCAATCAAATCTTTTTGTCCCCATGCCGACGCATGCAAATTTGCGAGGTATGCCAATGCTTGTTGAGTATCTACACGTCAAGACAATGTAGTTAACTGAAGACGCGGAAGACACCGAACCCAAGCACTCCAATAGCAAGCAAGTTGCCACATGCTCTGCATCACTGCCTATCAGCGACCATGCTTGTCGTGCACGTTCCAGCAGCATCACTTTGGAATACTGCAAGTGGTTGGATGAGTGAAACACCTCGCGCATGTAACGACGACGTGAAGCACGCGTAAAATGTCGACTCGGTGTGATATGAAGCAATGTCGCGCTTCCAGTGTGCAGCCGATCTCGACGGCAGTTCGTTTCTCGCCGATTTCTTCACAAACACGAACTGAGCCGGGAACCACATTCACCGCCAACACTTGTCGACCAAGAAAAACGCACTCTTGAAACCACTGCGGCGTCATCTCTCGTCCGTCCAATGCGCTGCACAATGAACACAAGAGGACACAGCAGATGAGTGATATATTTCGTTGTATAGCTTTACAGCTAGCTTATGGCATCTACCTCGTGAGGTTGACCTTCGTGATGACGTTTACTATCATCTCATGCGTCTCAGGCTTCACACAAGCGATAAGTCCACGCTCGTTATCGAAATCGGGTGCGTTGCCGATGTGATCGTATATGTACACATTGCCCTGCGTGTCGGTGAGCTTGCCGCCAAGCTCCTCAATGAGAGGCTCGACCGCACAGATATCCCACTTGCGCGTCGCCGCCTTAAAGCGGAAAAATCCGTCGCTTTGACCCGTAAGAACACCGAGCACCATGGTGCCTGTAGCACCGCCCGTCAGAATCGCAGAAGGGGTCAGCAACTGTAAGGCGTTGTTAACTAATTTGCAGTTAGTCGACGACACGGTGCAGATCATATCGCGCTTGGACGACTTGACTGTTTGCTTGAGGAGCTTGGCATGTGTCGTCTGAGCCTCGCTCTCTTGGTGATCACTGCAAAATACACCAACACCCGGACCACCTACAAAGAAATCCATTAGTGTTAGAAATCCAGTAAGATAATAAGATGGAGCGACAGTAGACTGACATACCCCAATAGGTGATGCCATGTTTGCCGTGGAAGGGCAGATGAACGACGCCTGCGATAGGACGCTGTTTGTACGAGATGCCGATGAGTACCGAGACTTCATCGTACATCTTGGCAGCAAAGCGTTTGGTACCATCCAGTGGGTCGACCCATATTACAAGATCTTTCCAATGCAGTACAAGGTTCTGGACATCATCACCACCGTCGAAGGTCACGTCGTCAAGTGCCTTGAGATCACACCGCACGACGTCCTCCGGGGCTGGCTGAGCAAGCTCGCCTTCCTCACCCACAATAGTCAGCTGTGGAAAAGCTTCACGTAGAGCATGGACAATCCGTTGCTGTGAGCGGCGATCGGCTACCGTCTGTGGATCGTATGCATCTTCCTGCTTGTTGACCATGTTGAGTGCAACATGATGTTCCACCACTTCACGGATGACACGACCACCGTAAACACTGGCTGAGAAGCAGGCAGCCAGTAGTGGGCGCAACAAAGGACTTGACATTGCAGCAGCCATGATGCACGATCGGTGCAAGTAGAGGGAGGAGGATACAAGATCAATGGAGCGCAATAAGGAATGGCTGACATTAAGGAGGCCACGCACGAATGCTCACACGTCGCAGAAATCGATGTCTGTCTGCTAATCTTCTGTTCACAGATGGGGAGGAGACTTGGAATTTGTATGCAGCAGAGCGAAGGCAAGAACCGACGTCAATGGCTGCTAGCTTTTCGTCGGTGATCTGCTACCGGCCCATAAAAATGACAGTGCAACTCATAATGTGTGGCTTCGTGACTGTATCGCGCGTTTTATTGCTTTTATTGCGATCGCAGCGAGTAAAAGCAAATCGTTTGATGGACTGTATTCTACATTCGTTAAATATTAAATCCTGCAGGTTTGTGGTCTTCCATGCGGGTGGGTTGCGATCGATGCCTCGATGTCCCAATTATTACAACGACATTACCGACGCTCGGCAAGAGACGTTGAGTGCCGTCCAGGCGAGACTCGACGTCTTGTGGATAGAGCCATGACACTGACCCGATAGCGGCCCCATAACCTTGGCGCTAATGGACTCATGACCCAAAAACTCCAGCACGTCTGGCAGGTCACGCGCCACTGGGTGGTTCAAAATGTCAATAACAATCTGGGTGAGCACTTCGCGCCGCTCGTCTAATAGCGTCTGGTTATCCGCCAGAATGATCGACATGAGTCCGTCTGCCGGAAGCGGCGTGAGCGCATTGCCCATGACGGACACCAGTGCCAAGTGGAGCTGCTTAAACTCACTGAAGCGGCGGCTAATGATGTATTCATGCGTGAAACCCTCCTCTACAGGCCCACGTGGCGACGAATGCGTGCTCGTGTTGCCGCGTTGCACGTGCAGCACGTACATCCACGCGTTGGTGAACGAATCCTGCACGACCTCGGTGATCTCCACCTGCTCTTGCGTTGTAAAGCTTTCGTACGGCATGGTGAAGATTGGTAGAAGTGAAGAGAAGGTGTAGTCAAGTAAGGTAGAGCACAGTCTAATTTGGCTGTAAGTTGTTTGCAGTTGTTCCCGACTAGTCGTTTGCTGCAAAGTGATCAAAATGTGCAATGGCAGACAAGTCACCGCGTTGGCCACCAAGAAAGAGACAGACAATAGCTAATCTCGATGCTTACGGAGAAAGTATCCGATAAATCGGACAACTACTTGACAGCTGAAAGTGGAAAGTGAAGTTCAAGCAGCCGTTTTGAGTTCCTAGATGTTGCCGTGACGTTCGTGCCGAGAATGTTGCTTCTCCTCGGAACTTTTGGCAAACTTTGGCCATGTGCCACTTCTGAGCGCAAATTTGGCTTTTCAGTTGCAGCGGCGTGTGTGGTGTCCGACACTTGTCGCCTTGTCGAAGTTGCGAAAAACGAGCGTCAATCGTCTTGTGCTCTACCCACCGCACACGACGGCTCGGCTGGTGGTTGAATACGAACCGATGGGCAGAGCTCCATCGACTGGAGACTCGCAAGGCGTCACGCTCCCCTATTTGCTAACCGCGAATGAGGTGCTTGGTAGGTAACGGAGGAAACCCTCGGTGGAACGTCCGCTCGCACGCACGTGTGGGCGATTGCCAACTCTTGGATCTGATGCCAGGCACGAATGGCACTAGTCTACAGAAAATAGAAACGAGAACAGAGAAACTCGTTTGTAAATGTAACTCTGTGCAGAATGATCGACATTCCCCGGTCAAAGTTCGATGAAAGTATCTCGCTTCAAGCAAACGGGTGCCGACAAAGGCAACCGTTCCAGCGTCTTTTTGCCCTCACAGTGGACCAAACGCTTGGTGACGATCTCTTCCTGGTGCGACCAAACCTCGATAGCCACCCGGACAGGCACGCAAGTCGAAGGCATGCGATGCTCATGCTTTTATCCGAGACTGACGCTAGGGCTGAGTGGTCTATGTACGGCATGTGTCGCTTGGCAGCCTTCGGTCACTCGACGCTTTTTTATGATGAGATTATCGAGGCCATCATCTTACGAGCTCGAAACCGATTCATACCCTAGACGGATGTTTTGAATAAGTTTAGCAATTACATTTTGAAGGATTTGCCTGCCATGGTTTACACATACTGTAACCACGGCTGGCTCTAAAAGGAGCCCCATTAAGCTCGATGCATTAGTGCCCCCACAAAGCTCCAAGCTACACGTTGTAGTATGGAATACCAATAACCACTGCCGCAAACGGTAACACTCGTTGGAAACGTACTGCCCCTGCTAATTGCATGCAACGCCACGTTTTATCAAATTCGGAGGTTGCGTCTTCTCAAAGACAGGAGAAAAAGGTCTGTTGCAGCACGCTCGTGGCTGCTAGTAATTCGACACTGGCAAGCACCGATGGGTTTATATTCCTCCCTACAAAAATGACAACACGAGTGTTACACTCGCTTCTTATGGGTCCTAGATAGCACTCATGGTCCCTTGCGCACGCAGGTGGGGTCTCTGTCCGGGGTTGGATGGTCGGCAACCTGCGGTCATTCGAATTTGCACCAGCAACAATTGTCACGCGGGAATCGCGTTGAGCAAAAATTACGCTCTTCATGATTATTCAGCAGACTTTGGCCAGTATTTTTACCAGCACTAGTGCCGAGGTGGAGGTTAAATTTTACCATTATCACGCTGCAGGAGTAGTCCTGAAGCTGACGGACATCGTGGACAGACACTCTGGCGTCGGTCGTCTACATCTGGTCGACGCTCTGTTTTCTCTGGGGGTGCTAAAGGAATCGCCTTGAAGGTGGAAATTCACTTAAAAATGCAATTAATATTTTCCAAAGGATTTTACATAAGTGTCCATGATGACCTCTTGAGGGGATACTAGCTCTTGTCCGATCCGGATACTTAAGCCTACGATCAGCAAACCATCAGGCTCTCATATCGCTTGTTGTAGATCAAGAAACGCAGCCTATGTCCCCTGCATTGACAATATGCATAACGTCCACTGCAACCCACGACCCTCAACCTTCAATGATCAGCAAACATTACTAACGAGAAGCCAAGAACCATGTGAAATTTATCAGAATGTTCGGCTAGCATGTGAATTGTCTCTTGCCGATACGCCCATGCGACCATTACAGCAATAGTAGAGATGCTACGAAAAATAGTTAGAGCATCGACAGGATGTAGACCTTTCTCCTCGCGTTCTTCTCCTGAAGCTAGGCAGCGCAGCGTGCAAACCGCAAGGGGAGCAACAACCTCGAGACCCCGGGGTGAGGGACCCCGGGCGAGGGACACGGCGACAGCAGTTGTCACCCTTCCACCTAGTTCCTGCTATTCTACCACAGCCTTCAAGTCGCCGGCTCGGTCGCCGAGCGCGAATCCCTGTCCCACGAAGCGAACTTGCCTAGAACGTGACTTGATCGGACCAGTCCCGGTGCGTCAGCGGCTCATCGGGAATGATCGGAGTGGTACCCGGCGGAGTGGTACCCGGCGCTTTTCGCGAACTCAGCGCTCTGTATGTACCCCGGGCTGGATCACCGTTTCCACGTGCCCTTTGCGGAGTGTCCCCCGTGAAGCCCGACGTCTTGAGCCAGCAGACTGAGCCAGCGAGGTGAAAACTGATGTAGTCCTGGTAGAAGCATACAGATATCGTATAGTCTAAAGCATTTAATTGACGTTCTGATTTCTCTCTCTTCTCCTGAAACTCAAGGAACATCAGGTACATGTAGATGTAGCAGCCGGATGCTCAGAGCCACAGCTTCCATGGCGCAAAACCGACAGCACCATGTTCAGCAAGTTAAGTGTCAACGCGGCGATCCCGATAGTTTACGATGCTGTTCTTTTCTTAGATGAAGATGGCGGTGATCGTCATAACCTCGATGCCTGAGAAAGCGCTGCTAGTAAACAAGGGCTGGTCAACAGAAGGACCTATGAATCATCATTTACAAATGTCATTTACAAATGAGGTTAACCACCGTTACACGTTTGCCTTAGTTGTCCATATTGAGCGTGTCAACACTTAAGACGATGGATCTACATACTGCACGAAACATGTAGACGATCGAAAACGTCGTCATACAGTGCAAATACCCTCATCGTACAACTTGACAGCGTCTGGGTAGCAAGTGCAGCAGGCCGGAGCCCCAAAACACGTCGGTCTTAGCGACTGCCATCTTCCAACACAGCAAGTTCTGAGCTGTTCAGGTGTCGTGACATCCACAAAGACAGCAAGGCCGACACTGCCATGATGGCCGGTATCAGCACTATCAAAACTTACTTGAAAACGCGCACGATCGTCAGTGACGCGGAATCAGTAGGACTTAAGTGGGCTCTATTGAATGGACTAAAATTGGCAGAGATAGACCAAAGAAGCTATTCGGTATGGATGTGCATGCACCCAACTGCTCCGTGCAACAGATGAAGAACCGAGGTTCTCCATCTGTTGCACGGAGCAGTCTTGATCTATTCCATCGAACTCTTTTTTTCGTCCTCTCCTCTGGACGGTCAAAATAGAATGCGACTGAGCTACTTGATAGCAATGGGAGTGCTCGTGGTCACGTGACCGACGGTACGGCAGGTTTTTGTCCAAGAACCCTTGTTTTGCATTGTGTAGCCTATCGGTCGTGCGCTAAGAACGGACAAGTCCGGGTCTCATGCCAAGACGAACTGCTGCTGAGCAAGTCGGATAAGCTCCCGCTCACGTTGTTTGGCCACTCATGCTACACGATGAGCATCGTATCGCCTCTGCCGCTTGAAGTGCAGTCCTTGAGTCGAGAGAACTTACAAGTAGTGCAAATAGTGACCAAAGCAGAGAAGACACCAAAAGGAATAAATGGGACAGTGCGCAGTTTGGCAGCATTGGGAAGAGAAAAAAACTGGCGCGTGCCGCAACGTCTCAAGCTGCGTGCAACTGCAAGAAGGGCTGTCCAGATCGACCATGTACAACTTGATGATTTCTCGCTGGGCGAATGTTATGATGAAAGTGAGGCTGAGGTGGATCAGGAAAGAGGCTTCAATAGTGCAACTGGAACATTGTGATCCGGTTTTGCCGTGGCACGTGACTTGTGGTTGACAGAGACTGATGTAGAAATGTTGACCGTCATCGCTTTAGAATTGGTGATTGTAGAAGGATCAGATTCGCGTCCACCTGCTGTTTTTGTATCATTGGGGAGGTCAGCTGGGTTTTCAAACTACTCGAAGGTTTAGAAAGCGGCATGGCGAAGCCAATTCGTCGAACTTGCTCAAGTGGACCCTTTGAGACGGGAGAAGGAGGTTGAAAAGAAACACGACGACCTCGAAGACCCAGCTGCTCTACTTATGACGGCAGCAATGCCGACAAAGTCACAGCTTACTTGATTTAGGGAAGCGCTAATTATCCGCACGTTCTTGCTAATTAGCCCATCTTCCCATTTTTAATAACATCTGATTGGTCAGAATGTCAAATGTGAACATCTCCATTGAAATTATAAAAAAATACTTTAAACGCCACAGTTTTTAACAATTTTGGACTTTCTAATCTAGTGACTTCTACATCTTATGCTGTTGCTGCTGGTGCTTGACGACGACAGGTTCGGGCGTTGTGGCCTGTCTGTTGGTATATCCGACATTGCCGGCGTTACACAGGAGCTTCCAAAGCAGCGGCCCGGCCACATGCTTAAACTGTGATAGAAGTCGCTTTGTGGACCCCATTGGCCGTGTCTGAACTTGCATAGATTTGCAAATACCAGATAGCCAAGGCGTAGTTGAGCAGCACACGCTTGCGTTAGTGTGAGGTATTGTCGTATCCGGCCGCGATCCTCTTCAATGCCATATTAATTCCAACTGGTGCAGTCTCACATGCATCTGGCGGTGGCTGTACCAGCCACCAATGCCGATCAAAATAATAAATTCACCAAATTTAAAACCAATCATTTTTTCATTTATTATTAAATTAATAAAAATTTTACCATTATAAATACTTACAGAACGGTTATTATATTCAGGTAATATTGTTAAATTTTTATTAGTAATTTTCATCCATTTTTTTTTTTTAAAAAATTAAGTTTAAAAAATGGACCTTTATATTTACTTCTTGACATAATTTATTAAATAATTAATTTTTTTTTTTCGTGTAGGTTTTCCTTTAAGAGCTCCTATCGACGGAGTCGTTTGGCACCTCGATGTCGACTCATCACATCCTGGGGCTGAAGAAGGTTCCAAGGGTTCGGCTGTTCGCCGATTAAAGTGGTAATAATAAAAATAAATATGGAGATAATCGGACTCGAACCGATAACGTAGTGGTATCACTCGGCTGCGAAAATCATGAGCACAAGGATAGCACATCGTGGATTTAAATGCCAATTGTAACATTGCTGGCGTCATAGACCACGTGAAGTGGTTTGTCTTGGTCTGAAATCGCCAGTAGAGGCGATTGTATCCAGCTTTGCTCTGGTCTCTTCATTTTAGCTCTGACAAGCAGTGCTCTAAGACCACCTCACATATATCTTGAGTTAACAAGCTGTACGGTCATCGTGACATTATTACACGAGTACGTGTGCACATACGCTGCAGTCCTAGGAACTTTTCAAGTCTCTTGACATCGACTGGCACCGGACAGTGGATGATCGCCTTGATCTTCTCTGAATCAGAGCGTACGCCATGTTCCCGACGATGCACCCAAGGCGAATATACATTTCTTGAGGTTGGCGTACAACTTATGCTCGTCAGTTTATCGACCATGGCACGGCTATGGACGATACACATCGTCTAAATAACTCGGTGCGATATCCTGTATCCGTCTTAATAGACGTGAAACATGTCTGTTGAATGTGGCTGGTGCAATACTTAGCCCTTAGAACATATCCAACCACTCGCAGAGCATGCCACTGGGGGTGCTCACTGCCGTCTACAGTGTTACAGTGTTGCCGCTTCCGAGCAACAAGTCTACTTCTGTGGATGCTGCGCCACGGTCCCTTTAACCTTTGTAAGTGATGTGCCCTAAGCGCTGCCTGCGCATCTGCACAGCCGCCGGCAGCTTGCTTAACAGTGTGATAAACAGTCACACTGTACTCTTGTGAGTCGTTTGAGCCGATCCACAGTGAGGCCATCGCACTCACTTGTAGAATGTTCAAGCGCTTGTGAACGCTCCAAGACGTTCATCAGATGGCCATCCAATGAACAAGCGGCAGGCATCTTCGCGATTCGATGCTGCCAGCTGACCCTTGGCTCGTACCTTCTGAGCTATGGCAAACCGAGAGTGACATCAAATTTTTTATTCAAGCCGAGTACGATGAAGTCATCATCCTACACATTGATATCAAGCGTGTATCAAATATTGTTAATACACGCTTCTTAGTGTTACCTGTTGAAAGGCGCACCATCATCCTCGTCGGAAAGATTTCGCGCCCAACGAACTTAAGCCTACGATCATCTAGCGACTGGCGTCGGACAAATATGACGCCCCACAGGTGACTAGGGCGCGGAGTGACATATCTTTGGTCACTCTGATTTTCAGGTGATAACACAGTGACTGAGTGTCGGGAGCAACTTCGTCAAAAATCCTGCACAATTTCTTGAAATTCCGAATCAGTAGGGCGCTCCGCCCCAATTGACCTCGATCATTTCTGATTGTCATCACGTTCTTGCGTTTTGCGACAGCGTGAACTCACGTCTCTGACCCTTTTTGGCAGACGGACGGTCTACACGCAGACACTGGGCGCGGGGCACGCGTATTGATCAATCTTCTGACAGCGACTGCAACTTTGCAATCGTTTGTATTCTGTAGAGAGCGAGAAACCTCGCTCTCTACATAGGAGAGGTCCATATCTGGCTATCCGCCCTCCTGTCGGAAGTCATATGGGCATGAGCCTGTCTAAGATTAAAGTAGTCATTTTTCGCTGCGAAGATCGCTTGGTCAAGCGGCCTCAAATATAAGCGAGCCAGATGGGTCTTGACGGGACCATCTGCAAGATCCTTGATGAATACATGTGTTCATTTATCGGGCTCAACACGCTACAACTTATGAGGTATCGTATGTGTTGGAAGCGTGTATATCACGCTTACCCTGTTTCAAATCTAAGAGCTCGGCACAAGCCCTGGAGTCGGCGCGACTTCCCAAATTACTCTCTCGAGCACACATCGTTCGAGAACCTGCCTCTTCTGCGCACACACAACCTCACCGTCGTTGTCGTCCAGTTAATCCTGACTGCCTCGCCACCGTTAAGCTTTTCTTCGTTCGACTCTCTTCTTCGTGGAAGCAGTGTCGACTGAGTTCTCGCCTGGTGTTTCTGTCCGTTCAAGACCATGTCTTCGCCTTCGCGCTCTTCGCTGCCTCCGCGTTCTTCGGTTCGCCCGGCTGCTCAAGCGCCTCGTCGTCCAACGCCGTCTCGTCGCTTCGTCCCTGACGACAGTTTGTTTACGGCCAGCTACTCGCTGATTGGTGATAAATCGTCGAGGATGACAATTGGTACTTCAAGGCGAGCACGCACCTGCCTACGCCTGTTGAAGCTGTACAGTGCACTCGCATGTGGATTCCCGCGGCGCGCCTGTCGGCTGAACATAGCACCGACGCGATCCTTCAATCATTGGCGGGGGACTCTCAGCCAGCCATTTGGCAGGCTCACCACGTGTCTTTGCGCGACTTCGTCAGGATTCCCCATCAGGGGATATCCTTTCTTTGCACTTCCGACGCGGCTCTGCACTCATTGGGTGGTCTTGCGTTGCAAGTGTGCGGCTCTACGGTTCACATCCGTAAGTATTCCAAGTACGACAAACTGTACTTTGTGGATCTGACCCGGCTCCCTGGCGACGTACCAGGCCGAGCCATCTACGATTGGTTCGTGGACCGCGGCTCTCGTCCGGTGCTCATTACGCCGACTTATATTGCAAGGGAACTTAAGTCTCGCGACCGTACCGTGTACTTTCATGCGGTTTAGTGTCCTGCCGGTCCTTTCATGGAGAATGGCGAACCTCTTCGCGAGATTTATTTCGACCCTGATGACAAGCCGTGTTTCGTTCAACATCGGCTTCGCAAGTTTAACCGCGTCAAGCCTCCTTCGCTTCGCCGGGTGGCTACTTCACGTGTCATCCCTTTGGATAATGTCGATGAAGCGGCTATGGAGGTCGACGATGCTACGTCGCGGTCTACCGTCGAGGTCGCTCCACCGTCGAGACCATCTATTTCTGCTGTTGTTCGAGCTTCTACGTCGGGCTCTCAACCTACGCCTCCATCTACTTCTTCGAAGACGAAGACTTTAATCCTCGACTTGGATGCCGCTGACGCTCCTATGTGGCAATTGGTTCAAGCTTCTCGTCGCGGGGTCACACAGGCAGCCGGTCCTGTGTGTGAACCTACTGGAGTGTTGTCATGCTCTCTGGCTGAGGACCCTGATGACCCGTCGGCGCTGAAGTATTCAACGATGATTGATATCTACAACATCTACGAAGTTCTCATGGATTCAGGATTTGATGACACTCAACCTCCGGACGTAGGCATTGCCGTCTATGATGAACACTTTAATGCAGTTGCTGGGTTTACGGAGGACACCCCGTTGTGCTGCTCAAGCCCTCATGGGGACACGTAAACTCCGGCCAAAACGCCAACACCTTTTGGTTCAAGATCTGGATGCCCTTATTGCGGAATTTGTGGCTCAAGATGTGGTGAATTACTCGTCGCATGACGATCTTCTTGCCGCTATTCAAGCTCAGCCCGGGTATCTCCGTCAACTATACAAGTTGCCGAAGGAGTGGTTGGAGCGTACGTATCGCACTCATGCGGTTTATCGAGCTGCTCGTGGTGTTAACCTGCCGGATGGACAGGCAGATGTGCTGACCTATTTGCAGGTCAAGTTTGACACTCCTGGTGCTTCTATGGCTCACCTTTTCGACTACATTTTCCCAGATGATGAAGCCCGACGGGCGGCGTTGTCTTGGTCCAAGTGTGACCTCTTTTTGATGATTTTTGCACTTGGTATTTACTTTGACCCGGTGAAGCTTGCTATGCTTATGCTTGGTAGCTATTCGTGTACGCGTCTGCACAATACGCCGTTTTTACTTTGGAGTGATCTCAATCTCCAATGTGTCACGCAGACGGACGTGTTGGCGGTCTTTTTAACTGACCGGCACACACCGAACGATGTCCGTCTATCTATTCAAGCACTCAAGGATACTTCTCTTCCTGCAGTCGAGACTGCTTTAAGCCAAGTTGTTCCCGCTCACCTCTAAAGCGGCCTGGGCCTTCAAAGGCATCTCGCTTAACATCAATGGGTTAAATCATCCGCCTATGGCGATTTACCAGCAACTTCTTTCCACGTACCAACTTGTGGCGTTCCAAGAGACGAAGTTTGTCAAACAAGATTCGATCCAGACGAACGAACACTACATTTTTGCGACGGATTCTGGTGCACAATGTTTTTGGTCAGACACTACTTCGCCTGTTTTCAATAAGCGCCATGGTGTAGGCCTCGTGCTTTCTTCTATATCGCTTTTTCAAGACGTTCACAATCTGACTTCAAGTGTCTGCAATCTCCCTCTCAAGAACCGTTATTTGCTTCTTCGCGCCACTCTCGGCGATGATACCGTTCTATTTACGTGGTCTACGCTCCAAATGAGCCTTCGGAACGCGGTGACTTTTTTCGTATGATACCGACGGCGTTTGACGGTACAGGAATGAACTGCGCTACCAAACACATAGCTGTCGGTGATTTCAATGTCGCCTTGGGCAACCATCTGGATCAACAGCTTCCGAGACTTCATCATCATGGCACTGGACGTGAGGATCTTTGTGCATGGTTGGATTCTCTCGGTTTGATGGACTCTTGGCGTTATATGAACCCGGATGACCGTGACTACACTAGCCCCAAGCGTAAAAATCGCTTGGATTGCTTTCTGACGATGGATCTGGTTCAAAATCATTTGGACACAGTATGCCACGTACGCGACCGGAAGTGGCATACTGAAGATCATGTTCCAGTGGAATTTCGGCTACAGGCAAAGTTTATACCACGTGGACGGAGGCCTCCCCTCCTTGGTTCAAAAATATTTAATCAGTTCCGCTGCAGACTTGGGCCGAAGAATCAAAATTTTTCCCGGTGCAAACCCCGGTTACTTACTGGATTAACACAAGCGTGCGGACTGTATTTTTTTGAAGAGGCGCTGGTTAGAATTTCGCGACATTGATGACAGCCGCACCTCGGTACTGGTTGAAGGGATTAATGACGCTTATGACCTCTACAGCTCGACCCCAACGGATGCTAGCTCTGCAGTGGTGGGGCAGTCCAAGTTGATGCTTCAAGCTCATTTGGATGCTGTGAAAGCTCGGAATCAGTAGTCACTTCTTTCGGCCGCCTTAACAAGATTGCCTGCAATCTCCTATTACTGGATTTCAAGATCGCAACGGGTCGATTACTGAAGACCCTGCCCGGGTCTCACTGGGATATCGCGCCTTCTGGGTCAGCTTTTCCAGTCGCCTTCGCCGGATCTATACGATCACCGTACCGGCACGTACCAATCTCTACGCCTGGTTAAGTACCTTCAAGACATGACGGCTCAAGTTTCGGCGGCTCAAGTTTCGTTGATGGATGCGCCTTTAACGGCCAATGATTTTTACTTTGCGATTTTAACGTCCAAGAATGGGAAGGCCCCCGGTCCCGACGGTCTTCCTATTGAATATTACAAAGTGGCGATTCACGCGTGGGCGAAAAATTTTGAAGTAATTCACGATAATCAGCTACATAAGGGCAAGATGACCAAGTTTCAACGGCGTGCTCATTTATCGTTGCTTTACAAGTTTGGTGATCGCACGTTGCCGGCTAATTACCGTCCGTTGACGCTGCTCAACCACGATGCTAAGTTGGGCCCCAAGATTCTGGCTTGCCGTCTGAGACTTGTTCTGCCTACCATCATTCACGACGATCAAACAGGCTCTATTCAGGGTCGGTCTATTCGCCACTCACTGCATCGCTTCCAAGATCTTCAAGATTTTTGCAAGGCACATCATACCGATGGTTGCGCGGTGATGTTAGACTTTGCCAAGGCTTTCGACAGTGTTTTGTGGCCTTCCCTGGATTTGGTACTCCATCACTTTGGTTTTGGATCGACATTTCGAGCCTGGATCAAGACATTCTACCACTAAACTTTGGTCAGTATCATACTGAATGGTTCTCCAGGCGATCCTTTCGTGTTGGGTGCCGGCGTTCGCCAAGGTTATCCACTATCCACGGGTCTGTTCGTGCTTTATGTCGAGCCGATGATGTCCTTTTTACGCGCTCGCTTTTCGAATCGTGGAATCTCTGTTGACGGTTCTTCTGAACCTCACTTACTTCTGGCGTTTGCGGACGACTGTACTGGCTTACTGAAGACTATCGATGACGCTCCTGGTTTTCTTCGGTTGGTCAATGACTATTCCAGCGCAGCCGGTCTTTGCCTTAATGTGAGCAAGACTTCAGTGATGCCTTTCTTCCATCAAATTTCTTGATCTAAATTGGCTGATCTTCGTGCTATATCACCTTTCCAGATTCTTGGCGTTATGGATACTGTGAAATTACTCCGTATTCTACAAGGCGCTACTATTACTCCGGACACGCGGTTTCGTCATATTATTCTGCAGCTCCTGACACGCTGTGCTCTGTGGAAGTTCCGGCGCGCACGCTTCGTGGGAAGTGATGCTTCTTCAGAATATCATCTTGCCACTTCTTTGGTGTGACTTGTTTCACTACTTCGATGTTGAAGGCTGTGGGGGTCTTCAACATCGAAGTAGTGAAACAAGTCACACCAGATTCACTGGCCGTATCCGCAACTTTGTTAATGGGAAGGATACGGCCAGTGAATCTGCTAGCCCGGGCAAGTTTGATAAAGACTGGATCTACACGAGTATTAGCTACGGCGGACTCGGTCTTACGCCAGTCAAGGAATTTATTCAAGCCATGCATATCAAGTCTTTATGCGACGCTATTTCTGCGACTTGCACACGTTGTGCCGTTCCCCGCTGGATGACTCCAGTGCTTTCTCTCTTTTCGATGGCTCTTAGCTCTCAAGGTACTGGCTTCGACATACTATACACGGTTGTCAAAGGCAAATGAATTCATCTTCCAGACTTTTGGCATTCTACTCTTCGTTTATGGACCGATCTCCAAATGGAACGTGGAACTACCGACTGAAAACAGTTCTCACAAACAGCGCCATTTTGGAACAACTTCAACCTTTTGTTTGGCTCGACATAGCTTCCTTTGATTGCGCTTTCGACGAACAATGCTTTGCTCCAGGCTCATGGTTTTTGCAGCCAACAAAATTTTGTGGATGCTTCTACTTCTTACGCCACACCCGCATTTTTGGATTCCCTCTTGGATGTTGCTGATTTCTCTCGTCCGGCGTCGAAGACATTGTTTATTCGGCAAATTATTCCGCGGCTTAATTTGCTTACTTCTCACAGTTCGCCTGTGTATGGGCCGGTGTTTCCGCCGTTCATTGAATCGGCACGACATGGTTGGCGTTTTGATGATCAGTTTGTAACTGATATGACAAATCAAGACTTTGTGCGGCTCATTCTCAGGGCCCGTACCGATCCCAAGATACCTGCGCTACCTTTAAGGCAGCTTCATGTTCCTGACTTTACGCCGACAGACAACATGTGGCCTTTTGAATATATATATTGGCTCGCCACGTTCTTCCAGTCGCCACGGAAGAACGTGGCGAGCCAATATATATATTCAAAAGAAAAAATTTAAAAAAAATTTATAACAAAATAAAAGGGACGTAAGTCGGTCATAGTGATCCGATAATTCTTTGTGGAAAGATTATCGCTCAGTAAATTGTTTAGATATCTTTGAAATACCACTCTGAGATAATTTTTAAAGATTTGCTCCAACTTAATCATTATTGCCTCTCATTATTTGTTTTTTAATACAACAAAAATATTTAATACAACAAAAAATAAATTCATATGTTAAGATATTCGAAAAATGGGAGGTTTAAGACGTATATTAATCATTTGAATGATACTACCTTCCAAACCTTGAATAGTTAAGGAAAAAATTCCTAGAATAATAAAATTCATAAAACTTTTTTTAGAAATTTTCAAGTTTTTTGTAAATTTGCCAATCATTAAAGGAACAAACCAGTTATCAAAGCCACCAATTAAAGCTGGCATAACTAAAAAAACCAGGTTTATTCAACTGTAATTGGTGTTTTTTATTTGACGTTTTTGGTTCTTTAATTATAGGTATACATACCGGCTTCAACATAATGCTTTGGGTTTTCTTTACAAGTTTCAGTGGCGAATGGAGGTCACTACGACTTCTACTTGCGTTCATTCTTGCGACAACATTGAAAACGCCTTACATCTATTCTGGCTTTGCCCCGTGGCATCTTTTCAATGGGACTTTACCTGCTGCCTTTTTGAAACCTTTTCGATGGAAACATTACTTGGTCGCACCTGCTTTTCCCGTCTTCATTACGATTGCTTCCGGAGGCTATCCAGATTTATGGCACCCGCGCTATCTTGATTGGTTTCAATATTGTTTGCTGCTGCGTCTTTTGCTCTCGTTGGCTCCATCGTAACAAGCGCTTATACAACCCCGCGGCGGCTACGGATGCAAGGTTTGTTCGGCATCACTCTTTTGCCTATGTGGATATACACTTACGCAAGTTGCGCGCAACCGCGGCGCCCAAGAGTTGGCAAGGCATGCTACGTTTACTCGCGGAGTTTACGCCTCGTCTCTCCTTGACTACCTCAATTCTGGCTACGGGTACTTCCCGTCATCTCCCTCTATCGGGGTTAATTTTGCTTGCGAAGTTTTTCTTTTTTTGTAATCAACGAACAAGTATTACGAAATGGATATGGATGGAATGCTTAGGCACCCCGGCTTCTATCTGAGGGACATAGCAACCGGAACTACTTACAGTGCTAGTCAACACCGGGTATTTCTGCCCGAAGGTTCAGGCTGTCAAGCGGCGTCGGTCAGCTCTGTTTCGAGTTCCACCCATACTTAACTTTGCGGGTCAAGACGGTCGGCCTCATAGGTCTCATAGGCCTCATTCCACCGCTACTGTCAAGTCCCTGCGCTAAGTCTCAAGACTTTTTTGATCGAAAGCAATTTGTCGCCCAAGGATTCGAACCTTATCCGGCTATATAAACAGCTTTCCTCCCAAGGAGACGACGTCTTTTGATGTTGCCTTTTGCTTCTACACTATATATTTTTTAGTTCTAGGAATATTAAAGTTAATGTATTCAATTCCCTCTGGAGTTGGGGCGAGGTGGTAGGCAATCCACGCCTGTGCTCCCGGCCATGCAGGTCATTTTGACAACAGCTACCGCCCATTTCCGACACCGTCTTCATCGCCTTTACGGTCCCGACCAGCAGTCATGGCAGCAAGCTCTTTTTGCTCGGATGTCACGCAATCGACTCTTCAAGATTTTATCAGGCAGAACCCTACGGCACTGCAAGTTCGCCAGAGTGACCTGTACTCACAGGAACGACTTTGAGCCAATCCAGTCTATTGGAATGGTTTCTGCGTGAGGACAACTCCGCTTCCACATTTTCTGTAAGTATCTCGATTTACAAACAGCCAACAACAAGATTGTACACTAAAGTAGTATAGTAGAATTATTAGCCAGGTAGGTTGTGAAGTCCTGCGTCTATACAATCAATATAGACAACCTTTTAACTGAGTCCTCAGATTCGGTGGCAAACCGTTTCCAGATGCTTGAGCGGGGCCAAGCAGGCTGATATCTGTTGCTGTAGCTGTAATGGTTGCCCGTGGCTCAGCCACCTGTACAGTATTCAATGAAAGCGCTCATGTATTACAGTAGGCTGAATTTTAGTACGGCATAAGCAAAAAACGTAAAACACGGGATGTGTACGCATCCTGTGCAAAAGGTTGAGCGTATAGGCCCTTCTTAGTCACGACCATAAACGGTCCGATAAAGCGCTGACGCAGCTTTGTTTTGAAGACAGCAGACACTGCATGTTTAAGCTAAGTGTTTTTGGCGTTTAGTAATACCTGATCATCAACCTTATATTCATCAATGTTACCTCTTGCTTTTTGCATCACCTGTTCTTTTTATTTATCTTGGTATTGCATCACGCTCACGCTAAGACGCATTTGTAGAAACGCATTGACCAGTTGCCAAACAGTGCTAGGGCTGACATCAGCAAACTGATTGGCCATTTTTTTCCACCACCAAGCTCGAACCATGGAGTGTCGCGTCAACGTGACTCACGATGGGTAAGACCGTTTACATGAACAAAATAGAGGCATGCACAGCATCTTTTAATGCGAACTCAACGAGCGGGAACATTTAACATCAACGCTTTATCGTTTTAGCGCAAACGCTGCGAAGTACATCATTCACAATGCGGTGAACACATTGGACACTTGAGATAGCAAGTTGCCAACAAGCTGACTTGTTGAGGCAGCAGGGGCCTTAACAATCTGAAATGTTAAGACAGCAGCAAGCAGGAGCTGGTGCTGCCAAGCCGACGCATATACGTCGACCGAACTCTAAAAAATTGAAGTCTACAAGTACAAGGCAGTCGACGGCGACTCCTTGTAATATGGTTCGTCGAGATCGACGAGGCCATTGAAGTTTGTCGTATCGAAGATGATGTTATGGCCAAGCTTGCCATGTCGAACTTAGCTAGTCGTAGGGCTCAAGCTTTATGACCCATACAAGGCTTAAACAAACGTTTTTTGACCCGTCAAAGAGGCAGCGGTTGCGGTCCGTTCATATGAAGTGGAGCATCTCCGCGCGAAGCGTGTGCCAAACGTCGTAGAGCACCTCGACATTGTCCTTGCACGCGTCACGGACGTCCGGCTGCGTTGCCAGCGCAGGGCTGAATGTTCTGGTTGATAACTAGATGCGCTTGAGGATTCGTGTAAAGGCAGCCGGATCCATTGCGTAAACTGCTCTCCATTGAAACCCATTTTCTTGAGCAGGTGAAACAGGTAGCCCCAGTTGACTCGATCAAAAGCCTTCCTTAAATCCAGAAACAGTGCGTACGCTTCGTCGTCGGGACTCGTCACAAGGTCTTGCACATCAGCGAGAAAGCGGATGTGGTGATGTATCTTTGACGAAGTCTTTTAGGTTCGGATGTACATAACATGCTGCAGTCGGTACGTCAGCGACTTCGACAGGACTTTCACGTCGACTTGAACAAGAGCGATGGGTTTGTAGTTACCAGGTTGAGCACGCGACCCTTTCTTGTGGAGAAGCACGACGGCCGACTTGCGCTGCGATGAAAGCAATGCGCCACGTTGAAGCAATGCGCCACGTTAGAGCAAGTCATTAAACATGATGCACAAGCATTCACCAAAGACGTCAGGAGTCACCTAGTAGAAACCGGCCGTCAACCCGTCCAGGCTAGGTGCTGACGTCGCTTTCATATGGCGAATCACGCTCGTCAAGTCAGTTGCAGATACTGGTGTGTTCAAGATATTTTTTGGTTGACCTCCGAGACGGTGCGAGTAGCCGAGTCGAGAAGTTGACGTTTCATGACAGCGTCAGGTGGAGGAGCCTCGCCTGTTGGGCTGGCGAGGTCTCCCATCTTTGACCCACAGTGTTCCAGAAAACGGAGAGAGATCTCGTGCAGATTCGATGAGACAGTCCCACCAGGAGTCATCACCTCCTCGATCAAAACTCGTCGGAAGCTCGTATCCAGTAGACGGAAGATGTGCTTGGTTGATTTCTCGGAATGTGCTGCGTGGAAGTCGAAAGCAGTATCTTGGTTGTACTGGCTCGACCGAGTGAGTGTCTCCAGATAGTTTCGCAGTGCTTTGTCGAAGTGTTCGCGGGCCAAATCACTTGAAGCGACACGATAACGAGAAGCAGCTTGATCAAGTTAGTGCCAAGCCTCGTCAATAGCTTGATTCTGTTGCTGCCGAAGCTTCTTCTGCACGGCTTGAACCTGTGACTTGATGCTCGCTTTCCACTTCTCCGAGACCTTACCAGGATTAGACGCGGTGCGCAGCACGTCTCGGACGGCGTCCGCTTCTCTCTCGATGGCTGACACCACCATCGGATGCTCCAGCATGGAGCGAGGAAACTTCCAGTATCCACGACTATGCAGCTGAGAGCAGGAGCGAAAAGTCACACTGGTCGCCAGCATGCGCCCGTGCGAAGTACTTAGAGTTATTGTACAAGCGATCGCAGAAAGACTTCGACAGCAGGATGTAATCCAGTCGATTCTTCCGGGAAGAGGACCAGTGAACACCCGCTTGGTATCGAAGTAATCCGCCATGCGTCAAAAACACCTAATCTTGCCAGCTACTCAAGACAGCTGGAACGACCTGGGTCGTAGCGCAAGTCAGGACTGGAAGAGTCGAGTCGTGAGTTTCAAGGAAGTGTCCAGGTCGCCCAACACGAAGTGAGTAGCGTGGTCTTTAAACTCCGCGGGAAAGAAGAACTGTTGTTTTTCTTGTCTGTCCACAGGCGCGTAGACATTGTGCACGTAGATCGGAGTCCCTTCGACAATCACTTGCACGACGGGATAGCGTCCGGCGACGGGTAGACGCGGGATCACGACAGCCGAGTCAAGTCAGTAGATCCGTTGAGAGTCGAGATGGACAATGCACCCGTAGTGGGCCCTGGAATTGTCACAAGCTGATTGGTAGCGAATGACGTGCCATGCAGAGCTCCGTGCTGGAGCTGGTCATTCTGGTTCTTTGCCTCGTCAACCGCCATCTGGAGCGAGGTTTGTGTGAGTATCGTCTTTGATTGCGCAGGACCAGCGACAGCTTGTGCATACGTCCGCGGTTGCGGTGCTGATGCTGATGCTGGTCTAGCGCAGGGGCAGACACAGACGGTGGAAAGACGCCGTCAGTCGTACCCAAATCGATTTCGTGGTGCGAGCGAAAGCCAAACGGCAGGCGCTCAGACTGGAACGGAGCGTTCTTCCCATGTGTCAGATGCAGCTTGTTCTCGAACAACACTTGGTCACAGACACTACCGTTACGATCATTGCACCGGGACATGAACTGGACAAGAAGTACATTCGCCAAGTCGCAGACGTAATGCCGGTCACCAGGTTCACTTCGCGAAAGGTGTCGTACAGTGGCTTGCATCCTGAAACGGGGTGAGAGCCCTGTTACCGTCGTACACTGTAAGGAGCGTGAGGAAGCGCTCTTATTTTATAACGTAAATATAACTGTTTATTTTTGGTTTTTGGCTATAATTCGCAGTAAGTGCTAATATGTTCCCTAGCTCATGGGAACCACTCAAATATAGACCTATTTACTATTGGCTAATTATTGGGTCTGGCACCCCAATAATAAATAGACGTGCAGTATCCGCTAATCGGATACTGCCTACCTACTTATGTAATTATGTATTAAAACCTATATCAGCTAATGTAATTGGTTGCCCCATTACATCACCCCCCCTTTTTAAGTTGCGCTTACCGCAACGTAAGCGCCATACGCAAAAAGTTTCTTCTCAACGAGTAATCCAACGAGGAGTCCAACAAGTACTCCAACGGCTTGTCTTCTTGGTCTTCGAATCTGCTCAGTCATTTACAACTGAGCAGCATGAACCCTGGCCACTCACGCGCCGAGATCCCTAACAACGGTTGGGACCATCAGGCGATGATCCGAAGAGAGCAGGCATCGCGAGTCATGGACGAAGATTTGAAGCCGTGGGGCTTGTACAGCCTTGAAGGTGCTGAAGAACCTGAATCACCCGAGTCGATGAAGAACCTCTTCACACGGTACCGTACCGTGCGAGGCAAAGCGACGAACCATGCATACACTGCCGACGCGCTGCAACGATCTTGGTGCGCCTTCATCAGACACTGGAACGCGAGTCGACGTGAAGGAACATCCTTCACGTCCTGGATCGAACGACGTGAGAATACACACGGCTCGCACGTTATTGGCGATTTACGCCGGCGCATATGTTGCATGACTCGTGACGAGTTGCACATGTGCTTCGTCCATGTCCGCGAGGGATGCCCAGCGTGCAACATGGAAAGACCGCGTCCAATCCAGCAGGAATGGGACGACTTGGTGTGTGCACGGGGAATGCCACAGCACATACGACCATGGATCGGCCGTTACGAGAGGAGCTTCTCAGAGCTCCAAGTATCTGAACTGCGTCGAATGAGAGAGCGTCCTGTCAATCAACGGAGACGCCCACGCAGCGTCAATTGACTAACGTACGACCGTCGTGGTCGTTCACGCAGTCGCTCTCGACCGTCATATTATCCAAGTGCTCCTGAGCCTCGTAATAGATCTCGGAGTCGCTCGGGAGGTCGTCGTCGATCAGCAGCTCGCGAGCGTCACGGCTCGCGAGATCGTGGGTGGAACCGACAGCGTCGGTCGCGTTCGCCGTCTTCTTACTGGACTCATACTCCTCGACTACGTCAGGAACATCGTGAGCCAACATACTTCGAGGCTCTTATGTGTTGTCCGCTGGTGAACATCCCAACCAACGGACCTTATAATGTTTCTCAGTACGGCACTTCGAGGGTGCCGCCCCGTACTCACGGGCATCCGACAAAGCCGGCGCATGACGCGTGGGATCTTCGTGACCGACGATTCGGTCCACAATCCAACGTCGCGCACCCGATGCATCCACCAAAGGAGGAGGAGCATCACGACGGAAGGTCTCTTGCGTTGGGCGCCGATTCACACAAGCGGATACCTGTGCCGTCGAATGACGAACTGCGCTTTCTTCGCGCTGATGCTGAGGAGGCAAAGAACGGCCTACTGGATGCTCGGGAGATGGCAGAGAGTGCTCGCAATCGTGCGGCTGCTGCGACGGAGGCTGCCGAGCGGACTCGACGGTAGCAGCAGGGATTGGTTGAGCGTCTTCGCCAACTCGAGACTGCCGCGTTCGGAGGGCCCCAGCAAACGAATCTGCACGCGCTCGGGCAGGACTTAGTCCCAGTCGTCGTCAGCGTCGTCGAAAAGGGGTGTCGGACTTTGAGCCGGCACAGAAGAGCGGGGAAGGTTCGAAGGGAGATCCGCCGGTAAGTAAATCTTAAGGCGCCCGACATAAAAAGTCGGGTGCAAACGCATAGATGTCCTCCTGAACTTCTTCACTGGCTGCTTCGGTGACTGAAACGATGCACACTTGCTCGATGTCGCCGGGCTTGAGATCGTGAAGGAAATCTTTCCATGGTAGGGCTGATAGAGATGTGATCTCTGCAGCAGTGCACGGAGGGCTCGCTACCTCAATGTAGCGGCCGCGATGTGGAGACCCTTCCACATATTCAAGCGCGCATACGGATTCCGTCACTACGGAATCATCTTCGTCAGCGCTTTGACGAGAATTTCGTCGTCTTGGCGATCGGCGTGCTCCTTTCTTGCGTTTACGCTTTTTCTTGCGTCTCGGGCCACTGCTCGAGACTGGCACGTCGCTGTCGCTGGAGGATGATGTACCCCCCTCTAGACGTGGGAGCTCTGTCTCCACCACGTCGTTCAATCGCGAATCCATAGTCCGCTCATTCTCGTCAATTAGAGGCGGGAGCTTGTCGTCGACCACTTCAAATGTACGCGGGAGCTCGTTCTCGACCGCCTCACTAGAAATCGGGAATCCCTGTTCGACCGATGTCCGTGTTTGCGGAAACCCCTGTTCGACCGCCTCGTTTTGTGGCTCTATCATATCAGTGTGACTGAACATACCGGGCACAGAGGGCCATCGCTCTCTCTGTGCTGACTTCTAGTCGTGGCGAGTTCGCTCACGACTCTGACATGAGGCCAATCGGATGACGCAACCAACAGATGAGTGAACACTTCGCTAACGTCATATCCGCTTCGTTGTTTGACGGACCGAGATAGCCAATCTATCGTCGGCTGATGTGACAGCCACGGTATCCCCAAGATGCAATCGAATGCATAGTTCATCTCATACACCAGAAATTCGTCACTTTTTTGGAAATCGTCGAACGTGTACGGCAAACCACTGTTTTACGCGGAACACGCTGTGATCCATCAGCAAGTTTGGCAACGATGTCACCTGGACCTTCTCGAACCGTAATAGTAGACGGAAGAAGGGACAAACAGGGTGCTCGAAAGAAGTTGTTGGATGCACCCGAATCCAACAACGCTCGGAGTGGTCGCTTCACTCCAGCAACGATGAGACTGATAATAATCAGTCTCGAATCGTCGCGCATGGTGGTGGCATTGAAGTGAGTATGAATCACTTTGGGGCTAGGAGCCCGAGCTGCCACCTGAGTACTCGGGGCTCCATTCCTGCCTGTAGGGCGCCCCGCGCCTGCTGGAACCGCTCGTTTTTTTGGCGGGATCACCGACGACACAGTATCTCCACGTGAGACAGCTGCGTTCATGGCCACCGACGCTGGAGCTCGGCAGACGGCTGCACGATGGTCTGTCTTGCCGCACAGAAAACACTTCATCGTGTTATGACTACGAACGTCGCGGCTAAATTGTTTGCCGCGACCACGTGATGCATCGATTGCATCGATTTCCATAGGCTCTGGGCCAAACGTACGCGGATGCTGCGACGCTGCGTGCAAATATGATGACGCGACCGTGTAATCTTCACGAAGCGCGAGGGCAAATGCCTCCTCGAGAGACTTTGGTTCAGCACGTGTGAGGCAATAATGTGTCATGCCCTCCTGCATACCGAAGACGAAGACATGGACTTGTGAAGCCATGTCGATCGGCTGTGTATTAAAACACGAAGCAAGCTGTCGTGTCTTCTGCACATGATCACGCATCGACAGCTTGCCCTGTCGAAGTGAAAAAATTCTGCACGCAATCTTGACTCATCTTGAGGAGTCTCCCCAAGAGCTTCCAAGGGCCCATTCTTTGGCTTTACCAACAAGCCGAGGCAGCAGGAAATTAACCTTGGCCGTTGGAACGTCAATTAATCTTGACGCTATCGCAATATCAATCTCCCTAAACTAGCGATTAAGAGGGAGACGATCCGGACCATCACCGGAGTACGTTGATGTCTCCATTTTACTTGCATCGTAATTGGAGGTGCGCGAGGGAGTCGATACTCGCCGATTCGCTTCGGCGAGCTCGCGCACCATGTAGTCTTGGATGGCGGTACGGTGTTGATCGGGCGTTGCTGTGCTCAGCAGCGACGTCACGACGATCTCACCAGACACCGCCGCAAGGCGGTGTAAATGCCTGCCACTCCACCGTAGTGAGGTGTGGGAAATCTGCATGCTCCAGCAAAACCGTTGGAACCATCAAAAATTCGTCCGCATTCATCTCGAACTTGGTCATTGGAAGGACTACGAAAGGCTACCAGGTAAAACGGGGTGATAATTTATTTTGTAATTTTAATAGATGTTCCAATTTGAAGTGCTCCTTTATGATAGATCCAACCATCCTTTAGAATGCATACCCGGCTTTTGTACACACTCAAAATTCTTCGTCTTCAAGCATGATCCAAGAGAACAATAATCTAATTGGCTACGAGTACATGCATGATACGCGTACTACATGAACGTTGGCACGCTGCTTTGTTGAGGCGCACAATCAGGTAGGCGATTTTCTTTTTGCTTTGCCACTTCTTAACGGCACGCGTTCAAAATCGTCCCAAGATAGGAACCGTATGAACACAGGGTTAATTACAACTCAGCGTTCTCCAGAATTAACTTTCTTTTACGTCTTCTACACTACTCAGATCAACATACAATCATCTCGATTATATCTACGCATTGTCAAGGGGTTTGCTAGCACATATATTATTAAATTATACAAATGTTATGTTGGCTGAGGTAGTTGTTGAAATTACATCGCTGAATACATCGTCTCAATCAGCTTCTGTGTACCAGTAGGGACTAATACAACTAAGCGGTAAGTATCAGCAGCTACCGGTAATGACGTCAGGCGGTGACGTCAGACGATGACATCGGATCCTTCTAGAAAGTTCTAGGAGAAATGAATGGCTTAGAGGTAGCAACTAGTTAGCGAACTAAAGACCATAAATATACTCACTTTACATTTTGCCTTCTCCTTCAAACACCCATCCAAGAGTAGTGATGATACCTATGCGCCAGACCAAGCCGATTAAGCGACAAGGCATATCATTGAAGTGCTAATTGGTTGTAGGTGCAAAAATTTACCTTGATTGCGAAAGCGTAGACGTTCTTCAAAGTCAATTATATATATTTGCTTAGCCTACTAAAATGTTGAGTACGTCCTTTAAATCCTTCCATCTTTTTCAGAGCAAGTAGTCACAAAGCACCGTAAATGAACTTGTCGAGGAAGCAGATTCAAATTGATTCCGGCAAAGCCTCATTCAAGCCAAAACTTTTCTGCCGTTTCGCCGGCGGCTTGTTTAAGTCAAAATTGTTCTGCCGTTTTGCCGGCGGCTCGTTCAAGTTAAAATGATTTTGTCGCTTTGAAGGTCCGACAATCCTTCTTCCCAGGCTTTTGCAGTGTTTCAGCAACGGATTTCATCCTCTCGATCTGCGTTTTCTTAGCAAGAACTTCGCCCAGATCATTTCCAAAAACGCTTTTCAGGGTTGAGATTATCGCCTCAGTTACATCTTTGTCAAGCAAAAAGCTGGACGTTGACGAAGCCGATCGAGAGGAATGCATGACCTGTTGATAGAAATCATTTTTATGCTGTTGTGACTGCTCGTAATCTGATTTAACTAATCCAAGCATGTCTATTTATCGCTTGCTGCATGACACTGCAATGCAGGAGATGTGTCGTGTTTACTGCAATATCAGGTGCTACAGAGTCAGGTGCCCAAGACGGTATTGAACTCTATTTATTGGCTCTAAATGCATAGTAACTATCTGCACAGCAACATCTTCCAAATGAAAATCAGACCATCTACGATGTTGTGTGCGCCACATGTTACTTCCGACAGTACGAGAATCCATGACATGCTAAGCTATTTTTATGTGCATTACTTGTGCTGCTTATACAACGATTTGTGATGAGTTTCTTCCCATGGACGCTGCTGTACCGTATAAAATGTTGGAACAATGAATTGTTCCTGAGCCTATAGGGCTAAGCACATGCTACAGTAATTCACATTGCATTGTACAAGTTAGACGGTCTTTGGGTGTTTGTACAGTAGATGAATGCTATAGATAGATTACATTTAATATTCTAGAAGTAGCTTATAGTGAGGAAAAGAGCTGAAAGTAGTAACATACACGTCTAAATTAGGAAGCAATTCTTGAGAATATATCGCTGTCATTATCGTACGCGCTAAGTAATTTGGGTTGATCTCCTTGAAAAAGTGGTCGACTTTATCGTTCTAATGACTTGAAAAGCACGTTTGTTATGACATACCTGGAGTAAGATGCCAGAGTAAGATGGAAGGCAGTGCTGCACTACATGGTCGATCTCGACGGCTGATTCGGAGCCGCCGCAGTCGGTAGTGGACATTTTACTCCGTACAAACTGTAGCAAGCTACTGGAGCTGTTGAGTCGATGTGCGCAGGCAAATTGTGAAGTGAATTATATTTAGGTCCTTAGTTTGTTACCTTGTGCTTCCTCTAAGCCTATGCTTCTATAAGCTTCTTGTGACGTCATCTAATAACGCCATTCCAGTGACGTCAGTCCATGACGTTGCAGCCTTACTGGTATTAGTGGTAATTCTGTCCGTCATCATGTGACGTCATCCGCCTCTTCAACATGCATATAGTGGTGTATTATTAACAAGAGCTGACTCTTGAGTACTTCATACTACAGATACCGGCCACAAGCTCATGCTGAAGGTATTCGCGTGCAAATGCTAATCTTTACGATCGTGCATCTGCACGCTGGACAAGCATGAGGACGCTAAAGCAGGCTACAGTTTTAATTCTAGATCAGCTATTGCGAAGTGGGGAATACTATGCACTGCTGCCCTTATGGAGACACACCGGCTACCTACTACTGGGAGATTTTGTTAATCTTGATGTTAAGCTATATCGTAAGCGCCCGAAAACGGATCGCTTTTACACGACGAGGCTGGCTGTGAGTTTCGTTTCCGGTAGATCTGCGGTTAGAAGCGAAACCATGTAAACCTCTCAAGCTCAATTACTGGTGCATGCACTATAACGTAGCTGCAGATGGCAACCACATCAAGCTTAGCGGTTGATCGGGATGGTCACTGCTCGTGGTAGTGGACAAGACTTACGCGTACTCTATGACAACTCTTCACATCGCTCTACTCCGTCGATATTGTGTCCGGGATTTCACCGTCCTAACGTCGGGTTTTGACGCGGACGCAGCTGAGACCAGTTAGGAATTTCGCCTGACGACTATTCCGAGAAATAAGAAATATCGCATTGCAGCTGCAGAAGCTACAGGACTCCTTTACTCGCAAACTCTTTTGCACCCGAAACAACACTCATCTTACCGGATTGTAAGCCTGACACACGATCCGAAGGTGCTGTGCCAGCTTGCCATCACGACACCATCGTTCATGGCGATTGTGTGTCGCGCATACTTTGGCCAAAAGCCACTCACATATCGCCAATACTACTTGTGCCTCACGTCGGGACCAGCTGTACACAATACGCCACTATGTAGTGTCTTACCAGCATTGCCACGAGCTTTGAACTCTAGATCTGTGTAGAGGGATGCTAAAGAACTCGTGATGAATCAAAGCAAAGTAGCTCGTAGTCAATGTCTACGTTACAACGATCCTACTGTGTAGCCATCGTAAGCATGTGACGAGGCGTGTAGCCATCTTACTGTTGTCAAATCTCAGAGATTTTCTACTTGACTCTATTATAATTCACGGGTCCTTCACTAGTCTGGGCCTTTCTTTATAGCTACAAAACATTAAATCACAAAGTTCGAGTACCGAGATGATAACAGAAATCAGACGACTTTTTTGGTGCGTGATACACGTACATGAATGTTTGCACGCTGCTTTGTGTAGGTGATTAAACATTTTTCTTTATCACTTGCTAACGACACGCGTTCAGTCAATATCGTCAAGAGAAACACCGTTTAAACACAGCCTTGATCATGAATTAGCGTTTCCAGGCTCAACATTCTCTTTGTACGTCTTTTACTACTTTTTCTGAGCACATACAATTCGTACCTTGTAACTTGCCATCTCGTTTATATCTTCTACACAATGCAGTCTGATACATTATCAAGGTTCTTTGCTAACGTGTATGTTGTTATAAATATAGAAACGAGTAATTAGTCAAGCAACACGGTCCGTTGCACGAAATGAGCTTCAAACGAAGCAGAGTGTGCGTCAGAAGAAGCCTGATTTAAGTGGCAGGGTATTTCCGTCGAAGTGCATGTGTGTCGATTGTAGGGGTCAGATGCAAACGCAAGAGCTCACCTTTGATTGCGAAAACGTAGACGTTCTTCTATCAAATGTATTTTCTTAGCCTAATGTTGACTACGTCCCATTCAAATCCGTCCATCGTTTTCAGACCGAGCAGTCACAAAGCACCGTAAATGGACTTGGAAAGAGCGGCCTTGGAAAAGTTAGACGGACGCAATACTTTCATGCTCCTTCTGCTGTGCTGTTTTTTAAGCTGATGGGCGCGGCAGCTCCAACAGCGGTCCTCGTGTCAGCCCCTTCTACCGAGCGACTGCGATGTTTGACGGACGATGTCTCTTTTCGCTTTACTATTAGTTGCTGCTACTCAGCAGAGCTTTTTTACTTTCGAAAGGGACGTACGAATCCATTGTTTACCGTTGCAGGAGGACTTGAGTTGCTTACTTGTTGACTAGCAGAAATCATTTAAATGATATAGGCGGATCACCTCATATCTCTGAACGTAATAACAGTATCAGCTCATGCAGCTCTCCTACTTGACAGACTGAGCTATGTGTATTGCTTTAAACACCAAAGATTATAGCATCAATGTAGCCATGTTACGAAAGGACGCAACCGCTTGCAACCTATTGCTGTTGCACTTGTTGATACTAACTCCTCGGCAGAGTTCTTTAGTAGCGTATAAATAACAACCCAATCCTCTTAAGATCAAGCTAGATCAAGAGTTTCTGTAAGAGTAAGAAGCTTGGTGTTGCTGCCACGTTCAGGTATCAATATATGGAAACTCCGCCAGTGCACAAAGCGATATCTTGTCCTCAGTCTTGCCACCACAGATTGGACCAAAGATATGGGTGCAGTACGTGTCGAGCGACGAGACTGAATGTGTTGGATCTGAGAATCGGTAGACAAAAGCAAAGGGTAGGCAAAGATATGCCGGTTCCGTGAAGAGCACTAGGCACAGTGTTTAAGGCTCGGAGTAAAGATCCTGCTGGTGCGAGTACGCCATGAAGCGCTAATGACGATTACAGCATATCTGACGCTGTATAAATCCGGTCTGCATTTGGAATGCGCCAAGCACTCATGTTTGAGCAAAGATGGAGGTAAAGCAGCAGATTTGCATCTTGAAGGCGAATTGCGCGATTTGGCGTCACTGATGTGGACCAGCAGGAGATGTGAGGCCATAGCATGGCGGGAAGAGGAAAGAACACACAAGACATGAGGATCACCCAAAAGTCTAGTTGTTGCTGAAAAACAACGATTACTCGAGACCATGCTAATCGCCCATAGATCCCTCGCCAAGACTTCATCAAATTTTGGGTCGTTTCTACTCATACTTTTTGCCATTCCTAAACGCTTCTCATCCACAAAAACGCAAACTCTATCAATATCGTCCACAACCATAAGCGTTGTTGGTCAGTTTAGCAATCTTTCCGAGAACGGACCCTCAATTGGAGCAAGACCATCCGGACGACAGGAGCCGTGTAAGAGTGCTAACAAGTGTTGCTCAGCGCCGTCCGCAAGATCTCCAAGATGGTATCCTCCCTCCATCACCGACACAAGTTTGCCATCACAACACTGCCACGCAACTCGACACAGCTCGTTCGTAAGCCAGTAGAAGTCGTGGGCTTCTAATCGAAAATCACCCAGCGGGTCACGTGAAGACCCGTCAAAACCCATCGATACGAGCACCAATTGTGGACAAAACTCTCGCACGCGCGGGAGCACCGTCGCGGAAAACTGATCTCGATACGTTTGAGCAGTACATCTTGCACGCAGCGGGACATTCAGCAAATTTCCGTACTTTCCTTTTTCGCAAGCAAATCCCGAATTTGGAAAGCATGGAGCTGCCTGGTGCATTGATACATAAAGCAATCTCGACTCCTTGTCCGCGACATCCTGCGTTCCATTGCCATGATGTACATCAAGGTCTACGATAACCACCCGATTCAGTCCATGCTTGACGATCGCATGTAGCGCTGCGACAGCGACATTATTAAACACACAAAAACCCAAAGCACGACATTGTTCTGCATGATGTCCCGGTGGTCGAACTGCACAGAATGCATTGCAAGTTTCACTAGTGGTAGATAGAACTCGATCCACTGCAAGACACGCTCCACCTGCTGCAGTTCTTGCTGCTACCAAAGTATATCTCATAAGTGTCGTATCATGACCTATATCCACATACTCATATTGTTGATAGTATTGCTTCTTTTCTGCCAATGTCGACAATTGTCTTACTCCTCGACTCAATCTTTTCAATGTCTCATCCTCTTTTCCACCCATACAATTGTCTTGACATTTTTCCAATGTATCCAACATCATCATGCTACGTTCGACTTTGTTATTCATGTGGGCCACCATGTTCACATACATTGCATTATGTACCCGTAATAGTTGTTCATCTGTTGCAAAAGGGAGCGATTTTTCGATTACAAGCCATGGAAATTGTTTACAAAGACGTCCAAGGACAATTCGTAATCGTTCCGGACGCTCCATTCTTCCCGGTACATGATGTAATAGACAAACATCACTAGAAAGTAATAAAGAACAAGTACCGTAGACTACAGCAGCTGTAATTGTACGCCATGAACGACAAACAAACAGTAGAGACTCACAGTCGTGACGCGTTAAGAGACGGGAGACAAGGAGCGTATGCAGCGGACGCATTTGCGATAAATGGATTATTTTGATTGGTGTAAACATGGACCAATCAGAAATGCAGTCGATTTTGACCGATAAGTACTGTTGAAACCGGTATTTGAGCAATAAACGCTTTTTTTCTTACGACTACGATATATAATCGGAAAATTGTATTCAATAACTTTAACTACGAGATAAAATGGGGCAGTATATCCGCGTCAAGAGAAGGAATCAGACGGTGTTCCTGGATGTACAGCTAACAGACACATTCCTAAGTGTGAAGGAGAAGCTCGGGTTGTTGTTTCAATTGCCATCGACCAGTATTCAACTCTGGCAGGGACTCAATCAGGTTGGTTTTAGAAAAAACATTGTTTTCAAAACGATTTTGTTGTTCTTAAAGAATGCATTTTCCTTTTTGTTATTACTTTCATTATATGATAGAAAGACAGCAAAATGGTGACAGATGCAACGACACTTGCAGACCATGAAGTGCAAAATGATGATCTACATGTGCTGGATAAAAGAGAGTGCGTTGCTCCTTTTTTTACTTTTAGAATCCTAGAAACAATGTTTTTAGAGGATGTTTATGGTAGATTCCGACCAATGGGAGGAGTTGATTGTAACCAAAGTGGAAGTTCTCGATGCTGGAGATGGCTCAAGCTCAATGGGGAACAATGAATCAGGAAGAAATGGAGTTAACACGGACTCGTAAAACTCGATTTTCTTCAAAATACGGAAAAAATGAGCTTATTAGCAGCAATTTTTTCGTACAACAAAAGTAAGTTGCAAACAACGTAGCAAACATCAATTGAAGATCTTGCAATCAAGATGATCAAACCCGTCGTTTATGTCATCAATCGTTGGGTTGAGGACTTACCCTTGATCACGCTTGAAAATTTGTTTCTCCTTGTGTTTGACGATTGCTACCAGCGTTGGAGACTTTGGCTATCTGTGATCCAAATTGGATAGCCCGTTTAGCTAGACAACTTGTGAATTCGAGAGTAGTCGTAACACTCGTTTATCACCAACACCACGGTCAGCATTGCAAAGGCTAGAAACAGGGAAAGTTGCAATTGTAGACACCACAGTCTCGTTAAGATACGGAAAACGCGCCTCCCGACCGTGAGCTGCAATGCAGCGGTCGTCGCGTCCTAGTTGCGTTTCCAGATTCAGCTCAAATCCATGTTTAGCTCAACACGCAAAGCTTGTCCTCCTCCAATAATCAGTGTTGTGCGGTGACGCCCGTACCCTGCCAGCTGCTCATTCGCTCCAATGCCCACAAGCACTACTTGCGCATTTGTCTGATAATGAGACAACGTTGACGATGGACAACAAGTTCGTGTTGATACCGAAGTTGGGCTGGATAGTGTCAGTAATTCCGTTTGCTTGGACCGGTGCACATAACAGCTGAGTAATTGTTGTTCTGGTAGTTTCTTTGATGTTAGATCTTTTGCAAGATCTAACAAAAGATCAAGCTGAGCTTCAGATACACCCATGGAAACCAATTTGACACAACCCTGGATTTCACGCTGGTCAACGCTCCAATCGCCACATTGCTCAGCACGAAGCAAATCACATCACTTGGAAAAACTCCTTCGAAGTGGTCTCTGCTCCTGCTAGTTCTGCTATCATATCTCCACAACGACTAGTTCTCCACCTCCTGTAGAGCAGACTTCGACATCCAAACCTATCGTGAGAAAAATACATTTTCTGGGTGTCGACATGTAGCCAAATGACTGCAAAAGGTCCGCGCACTCGACGCAACACCTCCACACCGGATCAACAACCTCATTTGTCGTCATTTTCGTCCTGCCAATTGTAATTTCTAGGATAGTAGAATTGTGTCACTCCGTGCATCAACTCATCATCATCATCTTCTTTTTCATTTCCGGTACCGGTTAATGAGATATCTCGTCCTCCATTTCAAAAATTTTACCATTCCAACAAAGAACATTTTCGTCGGAATCCACAATTGGTTGAGGAGTTGATTCATTTCCTCGAAGATGTACATGTTACACACCTCTCCTGCAATTCGGCTGTTGTCGATCCGACATAGGGTGATGGCTGTAAAAACTTCCGATGGAGACTAAAAGCGCTCCACATTTTGACAATAGGACATAGTGCATTTCGCCACAAGCGACTGAAACGATCTGCTCCAAGAACTTATGCTCAAGTTGAGATAGAAGTGGCAGCAGCGATGGTGAGAGAAGCAGCTTATCAGCATCGAGCGAAGGGTCTCGTCCACAGATGTATGCTGTTCCATTCTTGACCAGAAAGAGCAAATATCCTCCTGCGACATCTGCTAGACCAGCCGATGAAATGGCCATAACTTGCATTGGCTCGGTGACATCCATGTAGCACCCGTGTCCAAGCTGGCCAGAATCGCCACGCCCCCATGTGAATACCGCTTCATCACTGCTAATGGAAAGGGAATGATCTTTTCCTGCAGCGATGTGGCTGACAACGCTTTTTTCTCCATGGGCTTCGTATCCGTTTACCATCCTGTCCAGTCCGCATCGAGTAGTCGAGGCTTCTACATTAGCCATGCATACGAGTCCCAACACTGTCAAAAATACAATCTAGCCAATTTGGCCCACATAAATTTAGATACTTGTCGCCATCTCCAGCAACCCCTCTGCAGTACGACCAAGTTTGCCGTACTTATTGCCACCCCATGAGAATACACAGCCATCAGATGAAAGGGCCAAGGAATGGTACTCACCGCAAGCAACAGAACTCATGTACACCCCTCGAGGAGTTCCTACAACAAACGGTGTCTACGCTGTTATTGCCGAAGCGCCTGGTGATAGAAATCCCAATTGCCCTCTGGACGCAAAAACATGCCCATTTAAATCTGCGGCTAGCGTATGAAAAGCTCCACAAGCCACCTGAGTGATTGCTTGCTGCTCTAGGATGAATACATGCTGTGGATGGTTCACTCATCGCGACTCTCCATCAGCAAGAGCGTATCCCAAACGACCACCGGAGCTATCTCCCCACGTAAACAATTTGCCGTCTTTCATTACCCAAGCAAAAAATCGTTGCCCATCGCTTACTCGAAGTACATTGGTGTCACTCTTTGTAGATTATTCTCCATTGACAACGAATTCAACAGGATGAACAGCAAGCAAGCCACCTGATGAGGCATCAGCTTCCACTTCGCGACTATCACAAGTCGGCAAAGACCACTCACCAATTTTTGATATGCTTGAAAAACCATCACAAGCACCTAGTACCAGAGTTTAACGGACACACCTTGATGTTCCGACTAATCGCGTCACTAACTTGATCAATGCAGGTTTTGAGAACTAGTAGCATATGCAATGGTGTCTTCTTTCCAACAACGGTAAGAAGTGTATCTTGCGCTTTCGCCGCAAAACACTACACATTGCAACAATCAATAAGTTTTACTAACATCCAATCATAACACTTTATTTGTTTTGCAAATAGCATTGACACTCTCACCTGAAATTCCTTACGGAATCCGAAATCTTCTGGAGTATAGTGTCTCATACGATACATGACTTGTTGCAACTTCTTATCCATATCGTAACAACTTGCCACTACTCTTGGAAAAATCAAGTCATGCAGTCTCTCCATCAAGTATCACTCGACAACTTGTTGAAGCTGCAGTAAATGACTCTCTCCTCCTCCATGTCTTCTTTGTAGTCGATCATCCTCTTCGACATTATCTGAACTTCCTGCATGTATCAATTCATCTACCGCAGCTTCCCACTCTTGTCTTAAGCTTGCTGACAACGTCTCTTTACACCTCTCATACACTTGCTCTTGCGCACAAATCTTGTGTACTTGATTGATTGTCTCATCAAATTGGTAAAACACCACTTTGTTCTCCGAAAATGATCGTAGAATGGCTGTATACTTTCGAAAGGTCGCAACGTCAATTTCACTGGGATTGTTTGGGATCTCAATGCCCCCTTCCAGAGGTCGACTAATGTGCAATACCGTCACTTTTTGATGGTGGACCTCCCTCTTCTCGGACAGCAAGATTCTCACTTTCTACGATCATTAAAGCCATGGACATGGGACCCCAAGATAAGTATTTGTTTACCTAATCAAAAACACAATGTTGAAGTGACCATTACTCTGATATTTTTACAAAAATATATCCATGGTATAAATTATGTAAGTATACGTACCATTAAGTGTACGATACTTGCCGAGACGACTAGCCACTTCATCGTCAGTCCCTCCGAGGTGAGAAAGTGCGTATACAGCACGTCTTGCGTTACTACTTCATCCACAAAGAGCGAGCGGGGCTGAGGCACGCAAAATAAGCAGTGCGGAGGCAACGCGAGCTGCGTCAGCTCCAAGTCGACGACCAAGGCGCGCAAGAAAAGGTCACCCATAATGAAGTTAAATGAAGGAATACAAACGACGAGTCGTGTGGGCCACAAGTTACATGAAGATACTCACTTAGTTGACGCTGACAACCATTCTGCGTTCTTTCTTGCGATTGCCTTTTTCTGTATCATAGTATCTGATGCTCAGGCTCGTTCTTAATTCTCTGTCGTTTCTCCAGTCTCAAGTCACGCGTAGTAAACGCACTGCAATGATAACAGCCGTAGCACCGTCTACAAAAAGATCCGCTTTTTTCGTAAAAATACACTCCGTTATCACGCAAGATACTTGAATCTGATAAGCAAAGCACCTTCACACCTCCGTATAAGCGCAAGAATGCCACATATATGTGACCATCTGAGAACATAGTCGTACCAGACGCTCTAGACGTCGCCATCAAGCTGAAAAATGTTTCAAAAACAAGGGTGGGCTTTTGGTGGTAACCTGGTCCAAGTCAATCCAAAGATATTTTTTATAGTGATTTCTAAAATATGTCGTTTGCTCCTAACTAGCCGCTACACAAAGCAAGGAAAGTCTCCAAAAACACCGCTTTCTCATGCACGCAAGACTGGATTTTCGGTAACCTCAAATGACCGCCAGATACAGGAAATATCCTGGCTAACTCCGTTTGGCATCCTACGGCGGGATAAATAGTCGCACCGCTTGAGCTGGCTTAATACTGGTCTTGCATGCCGCCAGCAACTTTTCCATGACGTACTGCAAGGTGAATAATAGGCTCCGCCACAACGCAACTTGTCTATTATAATAACTTTTGGCAGTATTAAAAAGGCAACAACCAAGTAAATCAACTTTAACGCCTCCAGCCAAAGAAAACCACAAGACGATTGCGCAATAAAAGTTGGCGCTTCAATCTTCGACCATTCTAAAACAGACCAACGGACGCTGCGGCCTTCCTCGACAATGATGTCAACTACTGGCTAGAGGCTTCTCAAGCCGATCACTACGAACTACAGGGCCCCGCGATGACCTGATAATCTCGAGACAAGACTTTGTGCAACGCCGCTCGTCCAAGTGAGCCAAGCTGCTCTTTCGCGACAAACGAGTTGACCATCATCCGTCGGGTTGATAAAACACGCGCAGTTCTTCATTTTGCCACGCAAAAATGTCCAGAAAGTCCGGTACGGTGGCACGCTTTGCTACACGTTGCTCTGCAGCAATTCAAGGCAGGCTTGTATTCCTTGGCACGTCGTTGCAGATCCAGCGACACTGTTAATTTGCTACACTGTCTACCATGCGCGTATGGTGGTTATCGACCACAGCAGCCCTTAAAATCAAAAATAGCCTTTTACTATTACTTAAAAGGTTCAGACGAGCGACTACAGCAATCGCTACACGTAAGCAATGGTCGAGCTGTCTGAACCTTTTAAGTAATAGTAAAAGCATATGAACTGACATTGAAGTCCCACTGCAGAACAGAGCACCAGCAAGCACACACAGCACACGCACCAAGCGCAGCCAAAAGGCCGCTGAAAACGATCACGCTTTACCATCAAATATATCTGAAACTAGACGATTTGAAGATTGGTTTATATCAATTCCTTTTCTTATAATGATTTTTAATCTGCCTAAAATTAAAGAGAAACTGTGGTAGTTAAAAGTATATATTTAACGAAACAAATATGATTTATTTTGAAGTGGGATAAATCGTAAAGGTTATGATGTTGTATGAACTTAAAAAAACTGGCACAGTTTGCTGTATTATTCGAAAGTAGGTCAGCAGGAATACATGAGCTACTATTTCCGCTCGTCTGAACCAATAGTATTGTCACTTAAAATCCATATAGGAGGCACTAAGGCAAGCTCGAACAGGTGTAGAGACTTGTCAGTAAAAGGACAGATAGTCTTGTCTACGCTGCTTCTAGATGCAATGATAACTCAGTATGACTGCTTTGTACTTGATGATTAGGCAAAGCTCGACTCAGGTAGAGTCGTATCTGTAGCAAGTAGCGACGAAGCAGACGTTTTTTTATACGCGATTTAATGTACATTTATGCATGCTATTAGACTTACTATAACAAGGAATGCGTCCCACGCAAATTATTAACTTGTTATTAAGGGGAGACCTCGCAAAGCGTACCTAGTATGCGAAGTCCCACTCCAACGTATACTGATTTCTACCTAAATGTATACATGTATAGCGGAATAGTTGAAACCTACTCCAACACGCCCTCCTCCGAAGACAGTCCCTTCGGAACATGGTTCTTCGTCATGCCGATTATGCCACTTAACTTCTCCAATCGACCACTGGCGAGAGGCTTCGTCATCAAATCTGATGGATTAATCTCGGTCTTGACTTTCCACAGTTCCACTGTCCTTTTTGCCACCTGATCTCGAACATAGTGCCAACGCAGTTCAATGTGTCGAGTACGGCGACTGTATGTTGGGTTAGTCGCCATGACAAACGCTGCTTCATTATCAATGCCGAGTCGATAGTTTATAGCCAGATACGAAAATACTTCAATCAACAAGTTGCGTAGACCTCTGTCCTTCCATACATGCTTCACATGCTGCAACATACTCGGCCTCAGCAGTTGATTGCGCTACAATACTTTGACGTCGTGAGGCCCATGATATGGCACCTCCTGCGATACAGTGTACATATCCAGTGACGCTTTTTCTGGTATCAGGGTCATTACCCCAATCCGAGTCGCAAAATCCATCAACAGTCAGCTTGCCACTTTGCTGAGTTTCTGAAGTATATGCGTATACTATTCCCAGGCTTTTAGTGCCAATAACGTATCGCAATACTCTCTTGGCCACACCGATGTGCTGTTGGGTTGGTTTTTGTACGTATCTGCTAAGCTGCTCAACAACATAAGCCAAATCGGGCCTGGTACACGTAGCCAGATACATTAAAGATCCAATCAATTCACGATATGGAAATAATTTTCCATGCACTGGTGTTTGCTTGCGCTGCGCAGTATCCATGTCATTAGCAGTCAATCGTAATGTCGTTTCCATCGGATTCTACTTGGGTGTGCGTCGCCAAAATTAAATCGCTCTATAATTTCTCCGCAGTATTTAGTCTGGTGAATCTTGATAGAATTCTCATTCTGCTCCACTTCCACGCCCAAATAAGTGTTGAGAAAGCCCTGATCTTTGAGTCCATAGTCCTTATCCAGTTTCTGGAACATGTTCGGCTTAAAGTCAGCATTTTCTGTAGCACACAGAATGTCATCAACGTAGAGTAGAACAATCGCAAATTCGCCATCACGCCTATAGTAATATAAGCATGGCTCGGTGTGACACCGCTCGAAACCAAAGCTAATAAACCAGCCATTTACTTCTAAATTCCATTCACGCCCGGATTGTTTTAAGCCATGGCTGCACTGTAAGTCATCGGAATCTTAACATTCCTTGCGTTAATACCACCATTGTCTCGTATGTCGGCATGTAGTGCTTGAAAAGATGAGCCGACCACATAATCATCAAAGTAGCCAAACTCATGGAGCCCCAAATTTGCTCGTGCTCTCTTCGTGTCCACTTTGGTGCGTTTTCTGTCACGGCCCCTTTTAATCTCGATGTCGCGTGGGTGCGTATGACCAATAATTTGCTCCGGCATAATTATTAAATCATCCTGCGTCACGGATACCAATGCACCAATGTTGTCGTCGCTTTCAATTTCGAGCTGATCACCTGGATCAAATAAATGATCGTAATCTTCCAATTCGCTTAGCGATGTTTCAGTAAGTATAATCGCGGACATATCCGTAACATGCTCAACCGATTCAGCAAAATCATTATCAGCGGCAATTTCATCATCAGTAGACTCATCATCTAAAATTGCGTCATGCAAATCTCCACTTATACCATCGCCACGTGAATCATCATTAACAGAAATTTCACCAGTTTTGCATTCATCGCCCTGTTCACTTGAACGTGATCTTGCAACAGATTGAGAGCTGCTTCCTGCATTTTCGCCCTCCTGCGTTTCCTCAAACGCATCATCGACAACAGGCAGGGAGCTGTTCCGAAGAATATCATCCCATAATATTCCATTTTCACTTGCTTCACTGGATATCCCATTTTGATGCACAGTTCCAACAGGGTCGGCTGGTGGCACCCGGCTGCGTAGTCGTCCAAGCCACATGTCTGGAGAGTCTGGAAGTTCCGACGCTACCGATTCCATGTCAACATCCTGCTTAAGTTGCTTGACTCGGTATTAAATTCCGCGTGAGAAGAAATATCGAAACAGTCGCCATCGTTGCCACCGGCAAAGTCTTTAGTGTCACTTCCTTGAATAAATTCGTGAAAAGTTTGAAGCCAAGTGTTTACTTTTCGCTTGTACCCACTGTCATAGCGATGACAGTATTTGATGGTTTCGTTAATTTTCACGTCAGACACGAAACCTGTCTTGTGCTCCGTCGGAAAATAAATGTTACATCCGACTACATCTTCACGATAACCGATCAGAAATCCCATGCGGCAGTTCACCATGAGTTTTTTCCGACGGAACTGCGTCACTGGTTCGGTCTGACAAATTACTTGCATAAGTATACGAAGAATTATGCCGAGCTAATTTAGCCATTATCGACGCTACTCATGAAGGATGCTGTGTGGTTGTAATGTTCAGAATGCCAGTCTGCCTTCGGCTCTTCAAAGCGAGCGTGGCCAAAGCGCCGGTGCTAATGTTATCTGATGATTCCAAAACGTTTTACTTTGTTTGCGACGTGAGAAATTTTACGATAAGATGCACCCTTATGCAATTTGATGACTCGCCGGCCTTGTCATAATCATTTTCTTTTTTGTCCTAAGAGAATGTTTCTTCAACTTTGGGTATATTCTTGTGACGACTCGTTGTCTCCTCCGTCGTTTACATCTTGGTGTATCGCCACATTGGTCTTCTTTTCGTGCGGACTTACCTTTCACCAGGCCAGAATTACTCTACAAGTACAACTTTTGCGCTTTTTTATCTTGGTTCGTCTCAATGTTTTTACATGCTGAGCAACGACAACCACTAAACGCTGAGTATAACAAAAAGGTACCCTAGGTTTCTTTGGTGATTTCAACAATAATTCCTTGCTGTCCTCTCTGAGCAAAGTTCTGCTTCCTTAGGTCTCTATACACCGTACGTACAATTTGAGCCAAAAACACCAATCTCACCGAGTGACGGGGATTGCTGTGCCAGCACTTTGACCAGTGAAGCGCTCGCGCTCATTGGGGGCCGATTTAATATGTACGCAGCATTTCTAATCGAGCCCCAAAATATGCGCGAGCGCTTTAAATTCTACCACATCACTCCAAAAATGCAGCGGCGAACCATATTTAAGATGGTCCTATGCCTTCGTTCAGCTTTTCCGTTGCTTGCTTGATTCTTGCTTCACTGCGTTGCCTCGATACGCCCGTCTTCTTGCATAATCGATCGATATTCTAGTATTTCCCTTCGGAGTTCGTGCGGAGTACGAGCACCCGAGAATAATATTGCTTCTCAATGAAGGCAATGATTGTTCGAATTTCTTGGCCGCAACATCCTTAGTATGTGCAAAAACCACGACAATAATTGCTCTTTGGCCGACCAAATTGATCATGTAGCGATTACTCAACCGATCTTTCACAGCTATCGGGTTTTTAATGTTCAACAAATGACTCGTCGAACCCGATCGATGATGAATGACTACCGCTGTCCTTGGTCGACTGTCGATTTTTAGCCTGTTTCCTTGCGCACAAAGCAGACAATTAATACAACGCTTGTCTGTTAGGAAAATGTCAGAAGATGGATCGCGAGCCAGCCTCTCAATGGTGTCATAGCTCAGGTGTTCGAGGCATTTGTGAATTCCATTAAACTTACCCTTATGAATATCATCAGACCCTTGGCACCGACTTTCCACAAGTAATTCACTCTTAACATCCGAGTACGCCACATACTGTGCCATTTCCTGGTGGTAATCTAGCTTTAGGTTTGCCGGCCTTCCCCCTGAGGCAATTGATGTTCCAAATTACACATGAATTGTGTATAAACTTAATGCGACAAAGTTCTATTTAGTACGGCTACCCTCACCTAAAAATGCAGTTCTGTACTATTTGGCTACTACCTCAATTTATTGGGCCATTTACGGTGGTTGAGGAGGTTAGAGACCTAAACTATAGGCTCACCCTCCCGCTATGTATAAAGATGCACCCCGTATGCTACGGGGTCGTCTAAAGTGGTACGTGGATCCACAAGAGATCGGATTTCCGCAAATCGGTCCAACGTGACCGATGGGACGCCAACCGAGAGTCGAGCGTCGTTGCCGCGGGAAACTTCGCGTTTAACGCGACCAATCGCTTCAAAAGGTCCAGACGAAGTTTCAGCCGATCATAAATCTGGCGATCGTTTACGCAAATATCGTGCAGATTCAAAGTAAGTCGTGAGACTTGACTCTCGAGATCTGCAATCCGTCTGTCGGCAGCAGGGTAGGCAGCTGCGAGTAGGTGGGCGCAATCGTTGCTCCTATCGGGCGCCGCCTGCACTGGTGGATGCGGATGGGAACCAACATTCTCTTGTTGGAAGGTTGTTGGCCCACCGCTTGGAGAAGCAGAAGCTTCAGATGCTCGTCCAATGGAGAAGATATCCGATGCGTTTTGACTCTTGGAATGGGTGAGATACACCCTGCGACCCACCATTGTATATGTGATGCACACAAGGTGTATTCACATTAAAGGGATGATGCCCAGCAGGGACTGGCGTCATCGAATGACATCACAGATAAGACATCATCGCGAGCTTAAATGCATCTGAGCTCGCCACGTAGGGACACGCATCTAAACAGACGCGCATCTAATCATTGCATATTAGCCAATAGCTTTTAATTTGTATTCAGTTATAGTAAATATAAATAAAATCAGTCTTAAACTTTCTATTTATATCACAGTGCGCACAAGAAGACAAGAAACCGCTTCCGTGACGCCACTAGTGATTAAATACTAGGTTGTTGTGTGAGATTGCCTAGGCACTCACCAACTACCTCGCAGCACGCGAGAGAGAAGACAGTTTAACCGCTTACTCGTTAGTACTCGAAGGTGTGTGCGTGTAGTGCGTGACAGCTTTTAAAGCGCTCGCCTACAACCGGCACCGCACAAAAGCTTTCGAAGCAACGGCAACATGCTCAAAAAGTGATAGAAGTCGCTGTGTTGACCCCATTGGCCGGCCACGTGTCTAGGATTGCATAGGATTGCAAATACAGGCCTCCGAGACAGCCAATACATGGTCAAGCACACAAGAGTTAAAGCTTTGACATCATCGTCTGCAGACAAGATTTAAAGCTTTGACATCACCGTCTTTCTTATTGCTGATCCTTTTGTGCGTCTGGTTGCAACACAATAATCTTTCTATTGTTTATGGGCATTAATTGAGGCTCTTGCTTGCTTTACGGATGCATAGGCAAGATGCGGAGGTAGTGCAATACTGGTCATTGCTGAAGTTCTTGACGTCAAGAGTGTGACCAATCAGATCTTGATAAATCTAGGGTGTGTGATGGCTAGCAAAAAGGTGCGTGATAAATAGCGCCTCTCTATTCTATTTGCTTCCTAACATAGTGAGTTGTTTGATGCAGGCTGTACGGTTGCTGACGATGTATTTGCAACAGGTCAACTGCTTTTTTTAGTTAGAGAAACTCTTCTGTCGAAGAGATTAAAGGTAAGAGTAGATATCCTCAGAACTTGCACAATGAGACTACGCTGTCATGCTTTATGAGTGCCCCCACGCACCCTGCTGCTGCTTCCTTATGAGCATTTTGATTCGGCCATCGTCCACTAATTGTCTTCAAATGTGCAGCTTGATTCTTTCGCAACTGCTACAAACCCTTCCTACCATTCGTTCTCGGATGCGGCCTCATTGATTATGCCTATTACTTACCAAAAGTGGTAGAGCGCGCTTGCACACATCTGTTGATGGTATGGACACTGAGATTGAGTTGTCGTGCGTTTAATATTCGCCGCAACTGACAAGAAATTTGGTGTCATATGGCCGTTTAGCAGACCACGGATGTTTGCTAAGTTGCCCTTACATGCGAGGATGGCATATAAGGTAGTAATCGGCATAATCAATGAGGCCGCATCCGAGAACGAATGGTAGGAAGGGTTTGTAGCAGTTGCGAAAGAATGAAGCTGCACATTTGAAGACAATTAGTGGACGATGGCCGAATCAAAATGCTCATAAGGAAGCAGCAGCAGGGTGCGTGGGGGCACTCATAAAGCATGACAGCGTAGTCTCATTGTGCAAGTTCTGAGGATATCTACTCTTACCTTTAATCTCTTCGACAGAAGAGTTTCTCTAACTAAAAAAAGCAGTTGACCTGTTGCAAATACATCGTCAGCAACCGTACAGCCTGCATCAAACAACTCACTATGTTAGGAAGCAAATAGAATAGAGAGGCGCTATTTATCACGCACCTTTTTGCTAGCCATCACACACCCTAGATTTATCAAGATCTGATTGGTCACACTCTTGACGTCAAGAACTTCAGCAATGACCAGTATTGCACTACCTCCGCATCTTGCCTATGCATCCGTAAAGCAAGCAAGAGCCTCAATTAATGCCCATAAACAATAGAAAGATTATTGTGTTGCAACCAGACGCACAAAAGGATCAGCAATAAGAAAGACGGTGATGTCAAAGCTTTAAATCTTGTCTGCAGACGATGATGTCAAAGCTTTAACTCTTGTGTGCTTGACCATGTATTGGCTGTCTCGGAGGCCTGTATTTGCAATCCTATGCAATCCTAGACACGTGGCCGGCCAATGGGGTCAACACAGCGACTTCTATCACTTTTTGAGCATGTTGCCGTTGCTTCGAAAGCTTTTGTGCGGTGCCGGTTGTAGGCGAGCGCTTTAAAAGCTGCCACGCACTACACGCACACACCTTCGAGTACTAACGAGTAAGCGGTTAAACTGTTAATTCAAGGCTAGAAAGATCTACAAAGAAGTAGTGAGTTTTATTACTAACATTATCTGCGTCTTACTTATTACCACCCTGATTTGCAGCTGCTCCTGCGCGATAGTAGCACGAGATGCGCTCACCTTCCGTCTTTCTGTCACCTGCAACACCAAAATATACGATGCAAAAGACAATCCTGGAGAACAGCAGTTTCTTGATGGCTTGGGACCTGGCGGTATTTCAGCCGGTAAAACACCGTTTTCCAACACATTCGCACTTGGTCGAATCCCTTACGTCCAACGAGTATCGCACTTGCGGAAGAAAAACAGGCAGACGTAACAAAGGGCTATTTATGTCTGTACAAGCCAATTAGCGTTGGTATTAGACAGAAATCCGTGTTAATAAATTATGAGAGCCGATATCAAACATCAAGCGTTCTGCGCTAAAACAAAATTTCTAAAAAACAGGTCTGCAATCAATACGAGCGGGTGGCTATGAGATCCCATGGCTGATGCCTCTCTCGGGTAGTAAGATACATACAGCGTAGGTTTAGTGGGCGCCACCGGAGGCCTGTCGGTCGGATGATACTAGTGCACCGCTCTTAAAATGGGCCACTGTGGTGAAGTGCTTTTCAAAAGTGGTGGACTTAAGGGCCAGTGGATTGAAGGAGCGCGCACCAGGGAAAGGGTACCGGAGAGAAAGGAGACCACGGAGGTGAAGCGACCCTTGGATGATAAGAATTTGCAGGACCAACGGGAAGATCATTGCCAGGGTACCGGTTAAACGGTACTGAAAGGAGGCGACCACGGTCCCTCATTGGTAGGCCCGGTCCCTCATTGGTAGACCTCAGCCCCTCAGGGTCGACCGCAGTCCCTCATCGATAGACCACAGCCCCTCATGGAAGACCTCGGTCCCTCAAGGTCAAGCTACTCCTGGCCAGTCAGAAATAAGGAATCAGAGCATAAGGCAAGGATAGAATAAAGAAATTAAAGGATAGGACTATATTAAATACTACTCAATTTGCGATCTACGTGGCACGACTTCGTCGCGCTTAAAGGAACTTGTTAAGTCTGCCCGCCTGTTCCGGGGAAGGGATACACTTTGCCTCCCCTCGTTGAAGACAGTCGCGTAGCAAGACCCAAGTGCGAATAGAACCCCAGGAAGTATTTGGCCTGTGGGTTCGTTTCGAGTAGCACCCCCTAAAGATCCGCTATCGGAAGCGGCTTCCCCCACCTAGTGGTTAGGGAGCAAAGTAAAGGCCAGGTGGTTAACCCTGATACAACCAAGGAAAAGGCCAGGGGCGACAAGCTCTCTGAAGAATTTGGTTATAAGTCCACTCTCGACCAGGTTGATCGAGTGGCCACCTACTGGCTCACCGAGTGAAGCATATCCGCTCGGGGGCCCCCAGGTCTTTCCTCTTTCAAGGCCGACATCTGCATCCTCACCCAAGTCTTCCGAGGCGCCAGTCGACGGGTACACAAGGTGAGAGAAGGTCCATACGCGGCGTCGGGGTACCCCCTCCGTAAGTTGGCAGTCCGGCACAGTGAGTGGTTTGAGGTCACATCACACAGTTTTAGGAGCCCACTCCACCACACCAATATTGACTACAGCGTCTTCTAAGCTTGGAAACAACAGGGAAAAGTATGGGTCGCATTTTCCCTCTTCCGGTCGTGTTGAGTTCTAACGAAACAACCGACCAATTCGAAGCAGAATTCCTGCCCCATGTTAAGCCGCATTCAGATGCGCCGAAACAACGGTCGCAGCGAGTAAACTTCGCTGTGGTGCGTGCAAGAGAAGCCATGGGTGGTACGATACCTCCTATGCCTTTTCGCTACGCTGCCTCCGTTAGTCCGAATGGACCTAGCGGAGTGGCTGTAGCTGGTGCTCCTGCTCATAAGCGGAAGCCAGCCTCAATACGCCGACGCGTAGCGCGTCAACCGGCTCCCAAGAGTCGAAACTATCCGGGTACAAAGAAGACGATAACTACGATGAAGAATAAGAAATAGTGAGAAGAAAAATATATAATAGTAAATATATGAGAATTGTAAAGACTTCCGAAGCTTTCGTTGAGCAAAAACCACTTTGACGATATTTCGCGAGAGAATTTTGCTATGAGTTTGAATAAGCTAACTTTGTGGGTTCAATCTGTGGTTTTTTACGTTACGATGAAGAATCACGTGATGATTGTGGATCGAGCTGTACCAACATGGTATTGGTGATATTGTGACGAGCGGTGTAGCTACTGTTGAGTATGTACAACCGGCGCAGAAGGGTACGCTGATGTACTTCCACAAGCGTTTTGGTCATCTAAATTTCGACACGATTGAGCGTCTAGCGCGTACGCCACGCTCTGGAATTGAGTTGACGGATCATACAGCAACGCATTGCTTACCGTGTGTCCAAGGAAAGCAGACACGGGCCGCTCAGCCGACAAAAGACATGCACCGACGGATCGCGTTGGAGCAGTGATTTGTAGTGACCTCAAGGGTCCGATTACACCGCGAGACCGCATAGGCAACAGGTATCTGGTCAATTTGGTGGACCACAAGACCAACTATTGTCGTGTCTTTCTTGCTAAAACGAAGGACCAAGCTGCAAAAAAGTTTGAGCATTTTTTGGTCTATTTTGAGAAACGTTACGATTGCAGAGTGCATGTGCTCCGTACAGATGGTGGCGAGAATACAAGAATGTTGATTTGTTTTGTTTTGTTGTAACACTGGAGTTGCACGGCAAATTACGGAGGCTAGAAACCAGGCTGGAAATGGAAAGGCGGAACGCATGCACCGGACGATAACGAATATGGTTCGCTGTATGATTTTTTCGTGTGATCTGCCACTTCCTTTTTGGGGTGATGCAGCCAAATATGCGGCATACGTTCTTAGCAGAATGCCAACCCGTTCCAACCCTAAGCGGGCGTCTCCAATCGAGATGTTGACTGGAAAGTCGCCAAGTCTAGTGGATATTGTCGTTTTGGGTCGCAATGTGAAGTGTACCGTGATCCCAAAAAGAATTCGCTGAAGCAGCGCTCCGAGGTTGTACATTACGTAAAAAATTATAAAAAACCTGAACCTTAGAAAGGAAAAGGTCTATTATTAAAAAATGAAAAAAATTATAAAAAAGAGAGTTATTGTTGGAAAGAGCGATGAGACGAAAGGATTTTGCGTTTGGCTTCCGCGTGATCGCACTGTCATCACGACACGCCACGTCCGTCAAGTCACGACGCTCACTGATGAGGACAATAAGCAATTGGAGGAGATCTTGAGTAACGAGACCGAGAACGAATTGGAGGAGCTAGCGCGCACGCGCCAAGGTCAGTACACTAGTGTCGATCATCACGTGGTTGTGGCGACTCAAAGTGGACAGCTGGGAAGTCCATCTGCGGTGCGCACGGATGAATTGCGTGGTGGACCGATTGACAATGCGTACGTCGGTTTCAATGTGCACCGAAAAAGTCTTTGCGGAAAGCGGAGGCGGACATGGATAATTCCATTGATTTTAAACCATCGCGCAAACTCGTAAACGCAGTCACAACTGCCGTTCAGATGGACCACTCGTCAGTATCTGGTAATGTGGTGAACGCGGTAGTCGCTGCCGTCTCGCAGGTTTTTTGATCTGAATTTGCGCATCTGCCCGATCCGAAGAATTATCGCGAGGCGATGCGCACTCCCGACAAGGACTTATGAGAGCGCGCTAATTATGAAGAGCTTACATCCTTGCGTGCGAATCATACGTGGAGAGTGGTCAAAACCGAACCTGGAGTGCCCCGTTTGCATACTAAGTGGGTATATAAGAAAAAACGCACCAGTGACGGAGAAATTGAACGTTACAAAGCAAGACTTGTTGCGTGTGGTAATGAACAGGTGCTTGGTGTGAATCTTTTGCTGACTTTTGCCGCGGTGTTGGACATGACAAGTGCAAAGGCTATTTTGGCTATTACGTGAATTTGGTGTACACCAGCTAGGCATTTCGACAGCTAAGTGCTTATGTGCGAGCTGCTAAAAAAGATGGAGTGGATATACATCTTCATGTTCCTGAAGGAATGATTTTTACGTCGGAGGAGCTATCCGAAGAGTATGGTGTGGACACCACCAAGGATCTTTCTCTTTGTTTGGAAAGAAGCCTTTATGGCTTAAAGCAGGCTGGAAGACTGTGGCACCAGCTCCTCCATGCAACGCTGACAAATATTGGATTTGTGCAATGCATTACAGACACATGTTTTTACTTTAAGTCAGACCTGGAAGGAACTACCCTTGTCGGCACCTATGTGGATGATCTCTTGGTGACCGGGACCAGTAACCAGCGTGTTGATCTTTTCTTTACGCAGATGGCATGCCTTGAGCTGAAGGATCTTGGGCTTGCTGAGAAATTTCTTGGAATGCGAGTACATTACGATTCCGAGTCGGGTTACAAGATTGATCAAGAACCAACTATCCTTAAGTTGCTGTCCAAGCATGGGCTCGATAAAGCGAACTCAGTGCGAGCTCCAATGGAAGGAGACCTTTTGGATGACGATCAATCTGGAGGAGGGTGCAAATGGGCCTGGTACACCTAAGTGCACGACCATCAAGACATTTCAGTCACTGCTTGGAAGTTTGCTTCGGATTGCTCGCTGCACGAGACCGAACATATTTTTGCTGTTCACCATGCTTCTCGGCGTGCGCACGCGCCAACCATCGGAGATTTGAAGTTGGCGAAACGTATTGTGCGCTACTTGGCTGGAAGTGCTGATCTCAAATTGTCCATGAACTGCGACGGTGGCCCAAATTTACCGCTCGCATCGAGTGTTTCACTGATGCTGATTTTGCTGAGATAAGCGAAACAGAAAGTCCATTAGTGGTGGATTAGTTCGGATCAATGGAATGATCGTGGGTTGGCATTGCAAGAAGCAAACGGCAGTGGCGTTGTCGACTGCTGAGTCAGAATATGTAGCTGCGTCTATTGGCGCCAAAGAGATTCTCGGTTATAAGGAGTTGGCGGGAGAAATTGGATTTCAGGTTGCGCTTCCCATGGCCATGAAAATGGACAACCAAGCTGTTATCAAACAAGTGGAAAATGAAGCAAGCTCAGGCCAGGCAAAGCATGTGGGCGTTCGTCTCGAGTTTATTGGTGATTACTACAAGAAAGGCACAATCAAACCGATGTACGTGACTACGAACGACATGCTGGCTGATATCCTGACCAAGCCACTCCCAGCGTCTCGACTACAAGCTTTACGTACTTTCGTTGGACTTGAAAAGGCGTGATCCCTGGGGAGGAGTGTTGGAAAACGGTGTTTTACCGGCTGAAATATCGCCAGGCCCCAAGCCATCAAGAAACTGCTGTTCTCAAGGATTGTCTTTTGCATTGTATATTTTGGTGTTGCAGATGACAGAAAAGATGGAAGGTGAGCACATCGTGCTACCATCGCGCAGGAGCAAAGAGCAGCTGCAAATCAGGGTGGTGATAGGTAAGACATATATAATGTTGGCAATAAAACTTACTCTTCGAAAACACTTCTTTGTAGACCTTCCTAGCCTTGATTTAACAGAATGTTGTTTAGCCCCAGTCATTTACTTGATAATGTGGGCTTTGTGATTGTATTTTAAACTTCTCAAACCGATTATACAGACATATTCTACTGAATCTAGTTCACGATACCTTGTTCTTGTTGAATGAGGGTAGTCTTAGCTCCTTCTGCGTTAAAATTTGCGAGGCTACGACAACATGAGGCTTGTTCAGCTTGACGACGAGGCGATCGGTGCCATTTCACGACGAGACGAAACATATCATTAGAGTAGCACAAACTTTTCTCCTATCTACAGCAAGAACTCTATGCTGACTGTTAGTGCACGGGCAATGTCGCTGAGGAGTTGCAGTAGTTTGGTGACGGGAAAAAATGCCCAACCTCATGTACCATGGAAGTTAAGGAGAGCCTCGAGTCAATCCTATAATTGGGTTGAGATTCCTACGTGACTACAATGAGCTGAAAAGATGTCGCTTAGTCGAGAGCCGCGTAAACGTCACATGATTTGAAGACAGTTTGATATATAACCTTACGATACCATGAACAACCGAACGATGTTGCTCAATCAACCATTCACCGTGTAGTTGCCATGCAGACCGCGACTGAGCAGTATCTGTCGTCAAATAGGGTCAATAGGGTCGTCAAATACTTTACACCTTGAATAATGTATAAATCACAAATAAGTTTTGACATTAAAGCCATCATGATTGCATCAATAATTATAAGTCTGCAAAAAACATAGGATCATCTCAAAACTCAATAACTGGACGACGTTCATTCTAGCTCTTACCCAAAAAACGTCACCACTAAATTTTGGGGGCTGGTGATCGCCTCGCAATGCCGCGCTTCCTTCGTGAATCCTCTCGTGAACGGAGTCCAGGCATAGCATCCACTTCCTTTTCCTTTTCCGCATCCACATCCTCTCCCTCATCCTCGTTATCTTTAGCGTCTTTAAGCGCGGGTGAAGTGGAGTCTTCGATGGTCGAGGAGCTCCAGCGACGTAAAGCCGCCTTTTTGGCACATTTTAAGAGCTACAGCACTTTCTTGTCAAGTGCAGATGAGTTGACAATACCTACAGCTTCGGATTTTACCTCTAGTCGGTCATTGGATGTTGCGATGACGCCACAGACTGGCGCAGACTCGAAATGTCACGTCTGCAATGTCTCTCTCCGATTATTACGGGTTCGAGTGGGTTTTATTTGTTTTTAGGATGTGGGTAACTAAGTTTTTATGAATGGGCTTATTATATTTTTGGGGTTGTAGCATCGCTGCCGGAACTGTCGACTCGCAGTATGTGGTGTACACAGTAAGAACCAAGTGCCACTGCCTCACTTGGGGATCATGAAGGAAGTGCGAGTATGCGACTTGTGCACGCGGTACCTGGTGCAGCGTCGAGCGGGATATCGCAGTCCTAAGAGCTCAAGACCAAGACAAAATTCCAATCCCAACTATACGGAACAAGAGAGTGATCCGGAAGTGCCGCCTGTTTTTGGAGAGAAGATGTCGATGCCGCTAACACCGCCAAAGGACAGTCTGCTATCAGTAGGCGGGACGGCACTGACACCTGGAACACCTGATGACAACAGTCGAGCAAACTTCAGTTTGAACTCAATGGGCAGCAGCTTGGCGAACAATAATGCCAATGCAATGCCTGGCATTTTGTTCAGTTGCCTATTGGAGGAGCAGGACAACACTGTAGACGAAATTCTGTATTTAGGCACGTTCACAATGGGAGGACGGTCCCTCGCGAGTCGTCGTATGAGCGCTAATGTGGCGTTGTGGAAGTGGAGAGTTTTCATGCTGACGACAGCGGAAATGTTGTGCTTTAAGGCGACGGGATCCATTACCGATGACGATTGCATTTCTGTGTCGGCCATGGCGCTAGGTGAAGTGCGGTCGTCCGTTCATTTGTCGGATATTCTACACATCGAGGTCAACGATCAGTTTCCGCGCATTTTGACGGTAATCCGCTCCGATGGCCGAGTTTTTCGCGTGCGTGCGCGCACGCCTGAACAATGCACGGAGATTGCGGGTACATTGCGCAAGGCTATGCAACTTTTCCAGGACGCTCTCTTCAAGCTGCAACGTGGTCCGCAGCCTGAGGACAACTCCATTAGTTGTGTGACTGTTCAGCACGAGTCGTCGCTTTCTGAGTCCGTGATAGCCAGCAATCCGGCCGTCGGCGAAGCCTTCCGAGTGGATATGTATCCCTCAAGTATTCTCCGATTTTACGTGAACGGCCCGTCGGCTAACGGTACAGCGCTTTATTCGCGCGAAATGCTCATTCATGGGAGTAAGGGCTGCTCGCCTGTTGTGGTAGAGGCCGAGCCATTGGGAAACGGTCCACGCGACGAACACGTGCTTTATGTTGCCGTTAAAACTGAAAAGGCATTGAGCAGTTTGGAAGGGGAGACTACCTGGCGCTTCTGGGGGCTTGCTTCGTTTCTTGCGGTAGTAGCAACAGTCATGAACTCAATGGACAAGGGCTCTCTTGAACTTGTAGCGTGGCTGTCAGCGCTTGCTCTGTTTCTCACTCGCTTTCACGAGGGCATCAGTTTGCTGCTAACGACCAAACGATTCTCGAGGGCACAGCAATTGCGTGTTGAATGTGTCAAAATCACGATGGGAAAGAGCGAAGGGTCATCGGAGTGTAACGATGATGGTCAAGTCAAAGAGCTTGATAGCCGTTTCCTAGCTGGGTGTGAAGGTGATGTTGAGGAAACAAAGGAGCGGTACGCTGCGACAATGAAGTGGCGGAAAGAAAACGACGTAGACACGATTCTGCTGCGTCCATCACACGTGTACGCGGACATGAAAGAGTGCTTCACACATTTTACACACAAAAAGGATCGACAGGGTCACCCGATTTCTTACGAATTTCTTGGTGGTCAACGAAAGGCGCTGCACGATTTTACGAGTCGTGGTGTTTCGGAAGACGAAGCAATTATGCACCACGTCCGCATGATGGAGTTCATGTGGAACGTGATCGATCCGCGGCCGTTCCCCGAGGGCAATATGCTCAAAGTGTATGATATTAAAGGAATCTCCATGGTTGATTTGTCGAGCGACGTGGTTAATTACACGAAGAAGTGGGGCGAGGTAATTGCCACGTACAATCCAGAGCGGCTCTACCAGGTGTTTCTCATCAACCCTCCATCCTGGTTCAACCTTATCTGGAAGCTCGTGTCACCGCTTGTCAATTCGAAGACGCGTGAGCGTATTCACGTGCTTCGTGGCCAGAAAGACATTACTAAAGCGCTGTTGGAGTTTGTTGCACCCGAACATTTGCCAAAAGAATACGGTGGAGAGTGCCAGTGTGAAGGCGGTTGTTTCACGCACTCACCGGAAGAAAATGACATTCGCGAATGGACCGAATTCGTCAATGCCAATTACCACGGGGACCCCCACGACCAGGTCCTTGTCGATGGCTACAACAAACTATGCGAGAAGTACCAGAAACAGTTGTTGCCTTCAAGTTTTAGCATCGACACTGTTGAAGTGCCTAATGGGACAACGCTTTAGGAAACGAAGGTGCAGCATTACATAATTATTAACACAGCCTTGCATGCAAAAAGTGGCTAATGCTCACGCGTATGCCCGATGGGGTGTTCGTTAGTTGCCGTTGTTTTCGGCGAGATGCAAAAGATCAACCAAGTGGCGTAGTGTAGGACGCCTGCCGACAAACAATAGACATTGATAATTACGTGCGAGGGTCATGCATTAACTGCACATAAAGAGTAAGCACCGTACCCATGTGGACAGTTCCAGGGCTGGTCCAGACCCGAAAGATTCCGAACAATCTGCGACAGCAACGGCACAAAGAACAATTATCAGCAATGGCACGCATCAGCAACAGTAGTATCCACAATAGCATTATCAAGATATACCTTTTGCATTTCCTCCTTGTGGAGAGCGGTGCCGATCATTATCGAGCTTCTACACGCTCGTGATGCAAACATCGTCATCACTTTAGGCAAGCGTATCGTAGACGAATTTAACGGTGCGTCCATTAGCAGCGACGCCAATTCTCGAATATCTACGGCAGAGCATACAACACGTCGGCGGACAAAAAAATATAAATACACTGCAACTTTACCTTCAGTGCCAAATTGCGTGTGTTTTGTAAAAGGCAACGACAGCAGCTTCAATTTCTTTGTCGCCGGAGCGTCCTTGTCAACGAAAAAGGTAAATCCGTTCTTAGCAAAAACATCCAAATGATCTAAGATGATCATTTCTTCTCCAGCTGTCAGCTCCAACATTAGCGGCCGGACAAGGGGTTGCTGGTGCATGATAGTGGTTTGCTGTAACATCTCATAATTGAACTTTTCATCACTGGCGTGCTGGTCAATAATGAACACGTCATTGTCAAGCTTGCCAATAATAAAGCCAAGGTTAAACTGGCCAAGAATTTCCATGCGCTTAAAATCTTCCTTCTTCAGCACTCGTTGCAGAGCTGCCGCGGCAATTTCATTTCTTTCGTCTTGGATGTTTCCATCGACCGAGGTAGAACACGCCTTCGGTATCTTGAGGCGGTTTGCCTTTCGCCTTTGTTCATACTCCAGTTCTTCCCCAAAATACTGCTGCCGTTGCTTGATCATTTCGTCAAATGACCACACGTGCTCTTCCAGCATCGAAGAGGTCGATTGTGAAGAATGGGGAGAGTTTACCTTCTGTCTTTTGACAGCATTCCGCAAGTCTAACATGGGGTGTTCAGATAATAGCGGAGACGCAGTACATGTCTTCAGTGACGAAGCTTGCTTTGATTCGTCGGCATTTTCGTTTTTGTTACGCGTACGCTCTTTGCTTTTGCCCCACCGAAACTTCGGCTGGAATATTTCAACCATGACATGTTTTGGATTCTGCACTTCAGTACCGTCTTGATCATCTTGAGACAATCTCGTCATCGCCGCGATCTCTGCGGATGCCTCGTCGTCAACACTTCGGTTGTCAGGAGCAGGCGTACGCTGTAGTTGTTCCGCAGCAGCATCTTTTTGTAAAAAAGAAGCAGATTGTTTCGTAAAAACTTCAGTTTTTGTAACTCGAGGGAATGCTGTCATCAAAGGCTGAACCGTAAACGTTCCTCGACTCGGCTCATAAAGTTTGCTCAAACCCGACTTGAATGCATCCACAATTTCTGCTTCCTAAGAAGTACGGCATCAATACTAAAGAACACCTACATAATGAGAACGCGAGCTCACGTACATACTTCATGAACGTCTCCCGCTTGTCCGGAGTAACGTTTACGTCGTAGTCACCGAACGGGAGATGGAAGTTGAGTACACACGCTGGCTTTTGCTTCATTTCGTATTGTCGCCACACTTCATTCAGAGTTTTCGCCACCTAACGACACAAATCGAAAGTAAGCTACCAAGAAGCATCTCCGGTAATTCGTGGTTCGTACCTTTGGCAAGTCTAATGGCCGTCCATTGATAAAGAAAAATTGTCGGTCATTATCACTTCGGCCGACACCAGTACCAACTTTAGAAACATATCCTACCACCTTGCGTTCTCGCCCACTTGAATTGTCGTCAATCTCCACATTAAAGCTCTTCTGTCCACTGCCACTGTCACTGCTACCTTCATCTCTCGCACTATCCTTATCTTCATTTCCAGTTTTCGATCCACCATGCAATTCAAAATCCACCCTCAGCAAAGTCCTAAAAAATTTGGTGCCAAACACGTTGGCAATATTCTCCCCCATCGTCTGGTGCATTTGAGTAGCGAGCACCACATGTCGACTGGCAGTCTGTTTGCCCGTGATATTAGATACACAGATCTTAACATGCGCGCAGCTCACAGCGTACGCTTGCAGAACCTTCAGCAGCTTAGCATAATGCTTTTTTATATTGCGATGAAAATCCTTCGACCGGACTGCCAGCGGCTGCAAGAGCACGCAATATGTAAAATTAGTCTACAAACTCTTTTCTAGTCTCTTCAATCAATTATTGCACCTTAAACAATTCTTTAACTGCAACACTTGTGCCCACAGGCCGCGCCTTCTTTGTCTCCTTTACTAATTCACCACTGGCGTTATACTCCAGTAGCGTCCCCACTGCTTCATTTTGCGTTCTCGTGCATACTATGAGGGTTGATGCAAGCTCACATATTGAGCTTAATGCTTCGCCACTACAATAATAAATAAATTAAATAACAATAATTGAACTAAATCTCCATGACCATAATTTAAGTAAAAAACACAAGATGCACCGAAAGCCAAAGGACGTGACGCTCTCAATGTCCTCGAAGCTGCTAATCTTGCTGGTGTAATGTTTACGTGCCAGCAACATATAATTCTCGGGCGTGACGCCCACGCCGTTGTCGCTGACCTCAAAGGCATCGCGCCCAAACTCCGTGAGCTTCACCTCGATCTGCGATGCACCAGCATCCAGCGCATTTTCCACTAGCTCCTTAACGGCAGTCGCAAGGTCCAACACTGACTGACCGCTGCAGATGCGCTGCACATCCCGTCGGTTAAGTACGTGCAGACCCATTAGTGCGGAAGACAAGAGTGATGGTTGATTACACTATATTTCCGTATTTCTCTTGTCCTAAACGATATTAAATAATATAGCCAATGAATGACCTGGCAATTGGCTGTAAACGTTTGTGAAGTTCATTGGCTAAAATCCAGATGCATTCTAGCGATTTTGGTATGCAAAAAGACGTTTGATTGAATTATCTTGGTTTTATTGAGGTTGTGTCATTTGATCAAAAGTTGTTGAACGTAATTATTATCTTCCCTACAAAAATGGCTACGTCAAAGCCGCCAACCCACGTGGTCTTCGAGACGTCTGTGGTGCGCATATCTGCAACGCGTGTCGACTCAACGATCTGCTTTATATCTGACGCTAAACAACTTTGCAACGTAAAAACGAAAATAATTGTAATGACAGGGTGACTTTACGATGGAATTGTACTCGGAGCACACGCCGAAAACTTGTCGAAATATTGTTGAGCTGGCGCGACGCGGCTACTACAACAACACCATCTTTCACCGCATTATTAGAGGTTTTATGATCCAAGGTGGGGATCCCACAGGCACGGGGAGAGGCGGAGAGTCCATTTATGGGTCAGTATTCGTCCTGCCAAGTCTATTGTTATATTTCATGCTAACAACACATTAATGGGTGCGACAGGGCAAAATTCAATGATGAGATCTCCAAGGAGCTCAAACACACGGGAGCTGGTGTGCTGTCGATGGTAAAATAATATAATTATGACTATAAAGCAGTAGAGTGAGACCCTTCTAGTTTTTGTGATCTCACTTACTTTGTGACCTTTCGATAGGCGAATTCAGGGCCTAACACTAACGGCAGTCAGTTCTTCATTACGCTGGCGCCAACACCGTGGTTGGATGGTATTGACAAGTTTGATCAGGTTTTGTTGGTCAAGCTTGTGAAGTTGATTGTATTGGGGTGTTTGATGGATGAATGTGTAGGTAAGCACACAATATTTGGGCGAATTTCCGCGGGGATGAAGGTGATACAGCGCATGGGCATGGTGCCAACTGGTGCTAATGACAGGTTGGGAAAAGATGATGAATTGAGGTCATAATGCTGCTGAGCTGATGCGTTTATATCATTGTTGTTGATGTGTTGATGCGTCAAGACCTCGCGAAGAGATCCACGTCAAGCGTGCGTATCCAATTTCACAATAGAGACGTTGCGTAAGAACACGTTCGAAGCTGTTGTGACCAACGACATGCAAGAACACCTTATAGTTGACTATACTATAAGGTGATTGGATCCCTGGATCCAATGCGTAAAATTGCAAATGTAGTAGTTGCCTATGTGTGCGAGTTGTGTCTGACTTATGTCGCTGGAGCAGTCCGATGAATCAAAGAGCGAGCCTCTCACTAGTGTCATTTCAAGTTAAAACAAGTGCAGCGAAGAAACCATCAAAGCGCGAATACTCATGCGGAATTCGCTTGGTCTTTGCGAGCGCCTACCGTACCGACGTAGAAGCTGCTGGGTGCTCAAATTCAACACGACACTGCTTGATCTGTGATCTGTTGTATTCCGATTCAGAAAGAAGGCGTTCATCTGTGTGTATTGCGCCCGCTTTAGATCACAACCATATCGCTAACGAAGGCCTCGTGGCGTGCGCTCGTGCGCTTGGAACCAATCGGACGGCTCAAATGCTCGATTCTGCGTATTATGGAATAAATGACAAGCCGACGGCTATACTGGCAACCATGTATAAATGATTAACAGAGTACACGTCTGATCTCGCAGCAGCTTTGGATGAGCACGCAGTGCATGAACTGAAATAAAAAAGTGTCACGATCTAGCGTCACATTGACTTCACCTTAATGGTGTTTTCTGTTTTCGGTGTGTTTAGCATCTACTAGCAAATAAATGATTACATCTACGAGGAGCCGGTAAGCGATACAGACACGGATAAAGTTAACAATGTAAATCCCAGTCTTTGCGGGCTGCAGCTCGCCAGTTCAATGTTGATCGCAATTGTGTAGTTTGTCGTACTATTTCGTCATCCAGATTGTCATCGCCAACGGTCACTGCAATCTCAGGAATCCAGTTGGAGATAATATCTGCATTTTCTAGTGTACCCTGTTTGTTAAAAAGCTGCTAAAAAGATATGATGAACAAAGCATGGCGGCAAAAAACAATTGCAAAAAATCTTCCGTTTCAATAAAGGTGGGAAATTACTAAGCAACGTCCTACCCTATAACGGTAGACACTCAAACCACTTCAACGGCTTTTGTGAGTCTCTAAAAAAACCATCACCAGACAGAAATGCTGTGTCGGCGTGATTCAGCTCCGCTCTGTAGAATGTATCCATGTAGCTTCTGCCGAACGTGCTTTCGTCAAGATCGCCCAAACAGCTCTCAAACTCTACCAATCCATCGTTTTTCTTCGATTTGTGAGGTAAGATGGTGCCTGTAAGGAAAAGAGCTTGTTGGTACTTTGAAAAAATACCCAGAAAACTGTCGCTGCAGATTACAGCAGCAACATTGTGGCGGTGTGCTTTTTGAGCTGCTACATAGGCCCGGTCAAACGACGGATTCATGTGCTTCTCACCCTGGCGAAAAGTTGATGTGCGCCCCGGCGTTATCGGGCACGCGCCAACTACCTCCAATAACTTCACAGCAATTTTGACGTTGGTATCGCAGGCATTCGCGAGATAATCGGATGCCATACTACCGGCCATTGGAGGACTGAGCGATACCCACGATGTCGTCGGTGACAATTTGCACCTTCCCTTGGCAAGTGCACCGGCCATCACGAGTCCACCCATCGAGTGCGTCACAATAATCGTGTCTTTGATAGTTCCGGTGGCTTCGTCGCTTGTATTACTCATCGAGAGTGCATGGTCACAGTACTTCTGTTGCAATCTACCGCTTCTCCACCCGGCGTCGGATGTGTTGAGTATAGCATACTTGATCGAGGAGCAAAAAGGAGCGTAGCCACGTATATCTCCGAGTTTGTCCGGGATTAGTACAGGCGTGTCCTGCAATTCATCTTCTTCTCTCCGATTCCCCGAACCATGAAATAAAATACAAGGACGTTGTGTGGACTTGGGTTCACACTCCGCTTGCATGCTCATGTGATACTCATCAGGCAAAATTCCATTGAGTATCTCCCGAAAGTCCTTCAACCTTCGGATAACACTCGACGGAATTTCGCCTCCAGTGATCAAGGCTAAAGCTGTAGGCGTCATCGATGTGGCCATTTCGATAGACTCACACGAACCAGATCCATCGGTTGGGAGCTGAGGTTTTGGTATGCTGACTGGTCGATCGAGATATTCCACAGAAATGTCCAAATTGCTACTGAATGCAGTGAAACCAGCTTCACCCGACCTACAAATGGCATAGTGAACACCGAGGAACGACGTCTTGAACAAGTTTCCACTTGCACACTCCACTAAATCTTTGCCAATTGATGCGCTTGCAATCGGAGTAACATCATTAAGAGCCGGCAGGATTTTGTGAAACGGCAGTGCGCTTGGCGACAGACATCGAACTGTCATGACATTACTAGCGCCCTTGGTCGTTAGGTAAGCGGTGCCGTCAAGAAGGGTATAGGTGAATTCCGAGCCTTCGTCAACAAATGTCGCGTAGCTGTTATAGAGGACACTTGTGCCATTAGCGGATACGACAGGGGTAGCGTAAATGTTGAACTCACTTTTCCCGTGTAGTTTCATCGTCTTTCGTTTCGACGTGACATGAAGTACCAAGGATGGCGCAGTAGTCAAAGCTGATCGGACTGGCGCAGTGTCTAGAGAGGTTGTCAGCTGTAAGAGTCCAAGTAAAGTCATGACGGATGCAACACCGACTCGCGTTAAAGCTGTCATCACAACGTCTCTCTTCACCCAAAAATGAATACTGGCCTTCAGCAGCTGCATCGCGATGCAGTGACGGCTGACGACAGGACATAGAGACGTGCTATCTTGGCTAAAGCGATTATTAGTATCATGACAGGATGGAGAAAAGAAGGGCTGAGGTCCGACTCTCAATCTAAATTGTACACGTAGTACCAATTCGTACTCAGTGCACAATGTCCAATAGCAAAGCAACCAGTCGCATTCGACAAAACACCTAGACTTTAGACACAAAGAATAGAGCTCTATTTTTGCACCGAAACAGTTGAGAATTGATCAGAATGCGGTGCCAAATCCATTGAGTGATTGACAGCATAAACACGTCGCTTAAGAAGTAGTGCTCCACGGTCCTATTATGATATAATGTCTGTAGCTAACCAATAAGTGTGCCTTTCAGGGAAGTATACAACTACTTCAGAGTATTTTACTTGCATGCAAAAGTATAAGATTCTTTAAAGGGTTTTCTACCATTGATCTATTGGGCTGCTCGCCTAATCGTACGCATTACACATCCCATTACGAGGTAGCGATCGTAGTGAATAAAAGAGCGTTTGATGATTACATAGCAAAAACCTACGACATACAGCTTACTGAGTCTGGTTTTCAATATTTCATCCGTTGTAGAATTATTGGAAATGCAAGCTACCACTGAACGAAGGCCTGGAAGGCAGCTCTTAGAGTCGAAGGTAGTTACGAAATGTTGACAGGTTCAAACTTGATACCGCGCTGCAACACACAGTCCAAAGCGATCACTTCTCCAGTGGAATTAGCGCTGAGTGATTTTGTTCCAACTGAAGAGCAGTCATGTCGCTCACTACGCAACTTGATCGCCAATCCATACTTGCTTTCCATTACATCCTGGCAAGGACGCACGACAAGGTGGCGTGATAGATCTCGATTAAACACTATGCTTATCTGTACTAGTCCTAACAAAAAGCTTACTCAGCCAAGAGCCAATGCATAGGAGACATGTAGCACATTTAGAGATTGCACACAACAGAAGAAGCACGGCCGATTTCTACCAGGCAATCTTTGAGAAAAAGTAACATGTCTATTTAGTATTTTATTGTCACAGATGCAGTGTGTAATGCTAGCATATTTATCAATTAAAAATGTTCGTCGCCTTTTTTGTGCATGCGTGTTATAAATTGCTAATTGCGTGCGTAACGAGAGCCCGTTACATAACACTGGCATCTAATGTTAGTGCCAATGTGAATATCATCTTAGCGGATAATATAGTCCCTGTATCAGCATGAACTTGGTGAAGCAATGAAAAAGCGCACCTTGCTGCTGTAGCAGGTCCGCCTGTTGAGAGAGCAAGGCGCACAACAAGCCGATTTGTTGAGGCAGCAGGGTTTCCAACAGTCCGAACAATCAAGACAAAAGAAGGCAAGTGCAGCTGCAGCCGGGGGGACGCATTCGTGGTCCAAATCTTTTAGGACCGATGTCTCCAAGTACAAGACAGTCGAGGGCGACTTCTTGTTGAGATGGCTCGCTGGTGGAGTGGGGTTCTCAAAATTGCTGATGAGATCCCGACTCTCCATTTGTGCCAAGACAACCGACTAAACGGAGGGGTACTCCGATTCCGTGTGTGCAGCCTTCTTCACTGCGTGTACCCGTCGGTTGGGTGGGTTGCACTCTTTAGGTGGACTTGAGTCGATGTTGATCTCAATCTTGTTAGGGATAGGTGGAGGGGGCGATCGCGTGAAAATCTTTACACGATCTTAGGTTATCTTACCAGCCAATTATCTCGAATTACCTTAAACAAAACCTACTGCTGAATCTCGATTCGCCAATTAAAGTCATTTCAGACTTACGCGGTCCACATTCCTGGAATTTGATAGTCGTCACTTTGCTACAATAGTTCTCTGATCGTTAATCGACATACAGTGTCGGTCTGGCTGTGCACCGTTTCGTCACGCTTCTTTCTTTTTCAACTGTTCCCAATGACTGACACTCCACCTGAACCTGCTCCTCTTGCTCAAGTTGAATTTCATGCAATTCGCTATCCGCTAATGGATGATTATGCTGGATCGCGCATCTTGCTCCTGCTTGCGACAGCAACGCGAAGACGCGATCCAGAATGCTGGAGACTTCGACGAAGAATTTAGCAAGCGAGCGGACCAATTTCAAAGATCGCAGACTTGAAACCACTCTGCTTCATGCTAACGCAGCCATTCATCGTGCAAATGAGAGGAATAGCGGGAGGCGGCCACGGACTTTGGTAGAGAAGTTCTGACAATAGCTTGCTTCTCTTCAGCAACGACTAGATTCTGCCACCGCACAACCAAACGCCGTAGGAGGAAACTCAACCATCGACCTCTAGATTGTGAAGACAAAGGCGTCCAAGTATGAGAAAGTGCATTTCCGAGCTAAGAAAACCGCGGGGTGTCTTCAAAATGAGTTGGACATACTCCAGGTCGGCCATGATCGCCTCCTTAGCACAAGTATCCGGATGGATGAAACCTTGGATGGGCCGCGTACGGAGATTGTGGATCGAGAGGCGGAGCGCGATCTGGCCATCCGCGATCGAGATTCTCTTTGATCGCCCTTGGCTCGGTTGGCGCTAGATCGCTTCCAGCTCATCCTAGTGGTGATCTTACGCCTTCCGGCTCAGTCACAAAAAGGTCGCATACGCCTCGACTTTCACTGCTTCGGGTGCTTTGCTCAAGTATCCACGAGTCCAAACCGCTACTCCTTCTCTTCCTATAATTGCACCAGGGAGATTCGCCATATCAACGCGATCTGCGACATCGACGCGATTCGCTACACGAGGGCGATCCATCTCATCAGGAAAGCGTAATCAAGCACATTTATATCAAAGGCGAAAGGGAAATGAAAAGCTCAATCGACTCCATCATTCGCTTCTGATCACGACGATAGGTCGTCCAATTCTGTATCCGTGGAAATGCGACCATGGTATCCCGGTCTGGAATGTTAGCAAAAAGAACATCTCGAATCTGATCACCGCACTATCGATGTTAGACTCTGCGAAACCGTGGCGTAACCAGTACCGATCTTTAATCGCAGATCATCCAGAACATCAATCGCCCGTCTGTCCGATAAGTTTTTCTCGAAGAAGTGTTTGTGATCCATAAATATCTCTCGATCGTTTAATACAGCTTCACTTTTGTTTCTCCGTTTCTTTGATCATTCTTGCAATTGTTTTCTTTTCAGGCTTTTTAGCCGCGATAGGATCTCTTCGACCTGCGACTTCTATACACATCATACTTGAATGTCCCTTCCACCATCTTTGCATATTTCACCACTCCTAATGTTGTTAGCATCGAAATCCTTCTTCATGCAACTGCATTACTTTGAAACGGTTCTTGTTTACCCGGTCGCGATCAAACTCCTTAAAGCTTCAGGCTGGGTGGGCGTCCTTTAAACACTGACCTGGTGATTTAACCACTCAATTAACACATCTTAGCGTCAGCAATTCGTTCAACCGGTTCAATGAAATCAAATCTTACAGATCTTGCTTGATTCGAGGTAATAATCGTGCCCTTGTCTTGCTGCAATGCCGCACTCGCTAGCCAATCGGGACTTTGGTTCCAGTCTCGCTTCACATGTAGAGATTCATGCATCGGCCACGATCAAAGTTTTTCCATTGCTTTATGACGTAGCAGCTGTAATTCAGGCACTTTGCAATCGATTTCACCATGCATCTGTAAAGCCTCCACAGATGACAACACATAGTCTAATTTGCCAATAGGTCGAAACTCAACGGCAAGCCTTGATACTTCGCTTCGTGTACAGTCAAATCTGTTGCAATTTTCGACGCAGCAATCACAAAAGTCCACTCTGGAAGCTTCCATGTTATCACACTATATAATCTACCCTTTCGTTTCGCTCGAGCCGATCCATCGAAACTGACCACCAAAAGACTATTGCCCTTTTCCACCGTAGGTGGCGGCATACTTATAGTCTGCCTTGGCTGTTCTCGTGGAGCGATCGCAATCAACATTTCATCTACTTGTTTGCGAAGAGTTATACATGCAGTCAAAGTACAGAGTATTTCGTCTACGTCCTTTTCGCATTTCTTAATTTCAACGTCCAATTCGATAGTACTGCTGCCCGCCTTCCTAGTCTGCTATCGAGACCGGAGGATTGTACTGTCCAGCAAACGTCGAATAACGCTAAAGCCCTTGATCTCTTGCGGAAACAGCATAGAATAGCATATATCCAGAATCCGAAGGAGAGCTAACACCTTTTTCTAGACCATCCCGTAATTGATCTCGTATAGTTTCATCATTCGGTTGTAAATTTCACCGGTCAATACGTGCCATCAGACTCTTGCAGCAAAGCTGCCGAAACTGCCCATTAACTAGCGTAGACGACATTCACGGGACGTCTATCTCGATCATGATGCCTGAGGATCAGAGTTTTTAA
>WBRY01000045.1:0-181839 GCA_011800735.1 Peronospora destructor | reverse complement strand
ATGCACTCGACGGACATGAACAACACGACGGGGTCTCAACCACAAGTACTTGGCTTCTACAGTAGTGCTATCGGCATGACCACCGCTCCGTCAGAAAATGCTGAGCCAGACACAGTCAGCAATCGGGTCTGTTCTAGTTCCGCCCATTTTCCCGTCCGTGCATACATCCGACTGCACCGTGCTACCGGGTACGTTGCCACCTGCAGTCGCCATGATCGGCACGACCGGAGCTTACGAGTCGACGAACTCGGGGCCTATTCTTCTCCGCAAAAAGCGCACTCGTACGTGCATGGTTGCGGACTGTACCAAAGGCATTCGCTCACGCGGACTGTGCAAGGCACACGGCGGCGGCCGACGATGTACGACTCAGGCTGCACCACGAGCGACCAGGGCGGTGGTCACTGCGTTTTGCACGGTGGAGGTCGTCGCTGTCGCATTGAAGGCTGTAAGAAGTCGGCGCAATGGCGCGGCGTGTGCAAGATGCACGGCGGTGCTCGTCGCTGCCGCTACGGCCAATGCACCAAGAACGGTCAGGTGAAGCAGGGTTATTGTCGAATGCACCACAATCTGCTTTCAGCTCAACGTCAGCAACAAGAACAAGGGCAAGCTCAGTAGCCTTTACAGCGACCTCAACCTCTTGTCACTGCAACGTCCGAGAAACTCTCGAGCGACGGCATAAAAAACACTTCGAATCCGGTCGTACACTGCTTGTTAACGTTTCGAGGAGCGCTCCTCGTCCATTCGAAGGTGTTATAAACATATAATAGTAAGCCTACTACTGCCTCTATCCAAAGTCTCCGCTACTTTGTCATCGATACCATCTTCGAGTTCGACATTGCACGGATCGAAGCTAGATTGTAGCTTCGATCCAACAGCTCCCTGTACTCTGAAGAATCGTCAGCAATTTACATTGTCACACATCAAACGACACCAAGAATGGAGACTAGGACTAGCAAGTCTTCTACCATAGCATCTGCTGGATCCCGAGATGATGAGCTGATTAACAAGATGTCTACGTCACATTGTAACGTCATGCGGTCATCGGTTTCCGAGGAATTGGCTAGAGACAAGAAGAAAACAATCTTGTCGGGCTTTCGTAACATGCGAGAGGCACTAATGGCCAAAACGTTTGAGAGCCATGACAATACACCGGTAAGATTGATCACGTGATGGTTGATAGCCGTCTATCGTTTGATCATGTATCAACCTTTTGTTTGCTTAGGTGGAAGTCGAAGTCGTTTCGGGCCTCTTTGTCGGTTCTTACGGTGCTGCCAACAACAAAGAAGCATTGATGGGAGCAGGAATCACGCACATCTTGTGTGTATCAAGCACATTACCACTCAAGTAAGTGAGATCTTGTTCTATCGTTGATATAAACTTGGCTGACTGGGCAACCAGCTTTCCTGAGGTGTTTACGTATTTGCAGCTCAAAGTGGCTGATCAGAGCTCGGTCAACATCTCGGAGCTCTTTGACAAAGCGTTTGCCTTCATCGACAGGTATGTGGGATGAAACATCGTACGATGTCTGTCAAGAGCTAGCTAATATCTTCGTAGTGCGTTGTCTTCTGGAGGAAAAGTGCTTGTGCACTGCTTCATGGGACGCTCAAGGTCTGCAACGATTATCATCGCGTTCTTGATGGCACGTCACGGCTTCACGTATTTGGACGCGCTTCGTGAACTGCGTCGAGTTCGACCTCAGGCACAACCAAACAGCGGATTTTACCAAGCGTTGATTTCATTTGAAGCGAAGCAGAAGAAAGTCCACCAAGAAGTGGTTTAGCTGTTCTGAGATTGCTTGATAAATGCTGCGAAGAGAGCCACTTCATCGATTGCAAAATAGCGCACTATCTTAGATACCACCTCCACGGAGGTTTCGCGTCTCAACAGTAACGAAGAACGATTATAAATTGCCATGAAGATCACGCAAAAAACGACCATTATAATCTCCCTGCCATTTCGGTATTCCATGGAAAAGTTGCTTCCGTCATGATCCGTTCGAGCTTGTAAATGCGAAGCGGTTGTAACGGAGATTTGGAGCTTGAAAACTTCATCCAGGACCTCGTAGTTCACCCGATTCCAACGCGTCAAAATCAACCAAGCCAGCAGCATCTCCGGCTAACAAAATGTTTCTTGACGGAATACGTTGTTTGTAGCCGCCATCTTGCTGACTCGAGCAAATGTCTGCAGTGCTGTAGATGCTTTCTTTGTACTTTCATCATTCCTTGTTATAATTTTCTTTATTCCTTCTCCCATCAGAAGAGTATTTGCATGCTGGCCCAAGATGCGAGTTACCGGAAATAGTCTTCAATCTGCCGGATCTCTTCTCCATATCCTTCATACACGTGTAACAAATTCGCAGTAGTCGTGTCGTGATTTGACTATTGCTATCTGAGGACAAGAAACAACACTTCTCATTAAGAAACACTGCCGCTTCCACTTAATATAGCTTCTACCTTCAGCTTTAGTCACCGTAACCTTCACTTTTGACATTGCCGCTGGAAATCTGTGCTAGTTCCATGTTTGTGGTAAGCGCATTCAACATGCGTCGGTCTGGTATGCAGGCTGTCATGAGCGTCGGTCAAGTCACTGTCCGTTACTGCCTCTTGCCAATATTTTTCTCACAGGCTCCTTAGCTGCTGCTCTATTCGTGAATGTTGACGCGTAGATGAAGTCGACTGGTAGCGAGTGCAAACATTCAAGCTGTTAAGCAAACATCGGCTCACGTGTTCTCCAGTAACTCTCACCACGGTCAGCTAGCAGACCAATCGATGTCCTTTTACTATACTACATCAGTAAGCACGATACAGAAGGCTTCCTTCCATCAGCGTTCCGGTCATCTTGATCAAGATGCTTCTTCACCTGCATTGCCGCGATGTTTTAATGGAGTCTTCTGAGGTACTGGAGAAGATCAGTGTCTCAGTCTACATTTTTGTGGTCTTCAATGATATCTACCCAGCATATACTACGACCGTCTATCCACTCATTTTGGTCTCATCCTTACTGGGCTTGGTCTGCAATAGAAATGCGAGCACAATGTATCTTATTAGTCAAGCGTTGAATGAGTAATGCACTAAAGAGTTTCTTTACTCCGTTTTTGCTTGACGCAAAGCAGCAATTCAAGCTTCACACGATCCCCATCACCTAAATAAATGAATTGAGAAAACTTAGCAACGTTCTTCGTATTTGAAGATTGTTCCAATTCTCCGCGTCGATCGGCATTCCTTGCGATCTATTCGCAATACTAACAACAGCAAATATCGTGCTAACTTTACCTCAGTAAATTGAAGTACCGGTTGGTACATCGCACAAAAGACAATACAGACACCAGAAACTTCGAGCGATGATACAAAGTATACCGAAAGATCCACCGTGTGGCTAGAAATTGCAAAAGAGACAACCCCATCATGGTTCCGTCTGCGTGTAAGTAGTCCTGTCAAAAAAGACATTCGTCATGTTACAGACCTTTCTTCAGCTCATACCACTGCCTGCTTGCACCAAGTTATCGGTCCTTTTGCAAGACGATCTACAAATTCTTATGACTTTACCTTGTAACTTGTAAAAGCAGCCCCTAACATCGCAAACAACCCAACTTTCCAGCACCAGCAACATCACTCAACATTACTCAAAGCCAAAGGACAAAATCGACTCGGAACGAGCCCACAAGTGTTTACGAATGCACCATCAACAGCACAAACGACTGCAAAAACCCATCACTTCACCACGTGTCAAAAATTAATGTTTTGCTTCATTTTTCTTCAACATTGTCACTTTTGCAGTCGTCCCCTTGTTCACAACTGTACTTCCATCTCAATAATTGTTTCTCCTTCCTCGACCACGTCATTCTCTTCCTGTAAAGTACTCTCCAGCAACAATTTGTTGTCAATAAACTCCCCGATCGAGTCTTCGTCCCAGGACGCGATACTGTCAAAAACACACATGTCAAAATTAGCAAGCTGCCGTTTTTGACCCACTTTGCAACCACCACTGGTCAATAAACCTGATTTCTTCAATTTTGACACCCTTTTTGTCATAAAACTGCAGCGTTGGCAGTCGGGAAGTGGTCTCCTGCACTTCCAGTCCCTTGATCTCGCTGGCTTGGTGCTCCACAAAGTTTGCCACTGTCGGGTATCTCTTCAGTCGGTATTGGTTCACTGCCAGCACCACTTTCGCATAGCGGCGATCTTCCGCCTCCACTGCTTTGGAAAAGTCCAGACAGCATTTTTGACATTCTTGACCGACTAATTGGACGCTTGTCGATTTTGACGTTATTGTTTTTGACGTCGTCGCGGTCAAAAAGATCGATAAGTCGTCACAAAGACGACAGTCTAGCGCGTTGATGTCAAAGCCAAGGGTCGCACACTGATCGACATGCTCTGAGGAAAGTGTCGAGGCTCGAGGGAAGGTTGCAATCGACTCGGATACCTCCTGGGCAGACACACTGGCCCCAAACAGTAGCAACGTGGGGACCTTCATGGCAAGTATGACGACTTGTATTTTTGACGTCTTTTTTGTGCTGGCGGCACACAGTTTATGTGGCGGACATGAAAAAAGGATTCACAGCGAGGCTGTTTTAACATGTTTATACTCGACGGGGTGAACCTTGGTTTTTTTCTACGACCTCTTCGCGTTTTAACAAAGGACGCATCGGAGCTCTACAAGTGTCGTATGAAGCCCACGGTCGACCGAAGCATCTTCCTGACTGGAAGGGCCTTGTTTAACGGCCAATTGGTTCTTCGAGTCGTAAAGCACATTTTCACGAGGTTGGAAATGGCCATGTTTTCTGGTGGCGAGTACAGCGAAAAGGTGAATTTCGGGCCTTGGTCGCTTGATTTTAGTCGGCGAGTAGCTACCAAGTGCGCATGAGCACGGAAGCATAATCTTTTCCATCATGCAACACGGTGGACGAAACGACCATTGGAGACTCCCCATGGCAGGATATTGTTTAGTGTAGTAGCCGAAAATGTTCTGATTGGTCTGGAGGTCCAGCTTCAAAGTGGCAAGGGGCGAATTCTAGTAGTACTTTTGCACTCGATCTTTGCAGTAGCGCGTATCATTTCTTACATAGTAGTTTGATGCATAGTGAGTGAGTGAGAAGGTGAGGTATATTCAGGTACGCGTACGACCCGCTATATCCTGTCGACCGGCAACATAGGTACCGTGGCGACTTCTACTTTCTATACTAGGTAATACTAGTCCTCGGACAGTCGAGCGACGCTGCGCAAAGTCTTGTCTCGAAATTATCCGATCCCTCGCGGTCATCGCGGGGCCCTGTAGTGCGTAGTGTTCGGCTTAAGAGGCCTCTAGCCAGTGGTTGACATCATTGTCGAGGAAGGCCGCAGCTTCCGTGACAACACCGTGCGCATAAGTAGCCTGCACTTGAATGGAAGCACCTGTATCCATAGCGATATTCGCGAGTCGATCCGCCATTTTGTTGTAGTTGCGATAATGATGTCCCCAACTGGCTACGTCGATGCTGTCGGCTAAGGCCCGTGCCTCTCGAAATAGCAGCGCCAAGTGGGGCTGCAAGTGCAAGGAGGGTGATGGGGAGAGCACAAGCGCACTATCCCCAATGACATGCAGGGGTGAGTAGCCACTGGCTTTTGCTTGTCGGAGCCCGTGCACAAGCTCCCAATATTCAGCAATATTGTTAGTGGTTTCGGCAGAACCGTAAGCCATGCTCGCTACCCACATGACGCATGCAGCATGCGTCGGAATGTGGATTTGGACAAGGACGGATCCAGCTCCTCCCGGTCCTGGATTCCCTCTTGATCCCCCGTCAAAGAAAAGGAGGCACAATAAACGCCTGAGCAGCTGTTGGCCGGTAACGCTCGCAATGGGGGTGGTTCATCGCAGCAGAGGAGAGTATCAGCAAGAGCCGACCACACTTGCGCGAAGAGTGCCCATTCTCCCCCATGTCAGGCTAGTATGTTGATCCGCGAAACCGTGTAACCGCTCTTCGAAATTGGGTCCTGGCCCTGGCTGTGTGTACTTCCTGAGGCAAAGACGAGTTTTCCATGCGGCGTAGACGCTCTATCCAGATTGCATGTAGCATCGTAGAAACTACAAAACGCCATAGCTCACGAGCTGCTGGGAAGACCGCATCCTTTGCTCTCGACGAAGCTAAGCTTGGGTCGATAGCGTGTTTGATAGCATCTCATGCAGCAATTGGAATACCCGGTAGATCCATACCAAACACCCAGACGTTAAGGTCCACCTCCTTGAAATCGCCGAGACTTCGCCACCGGACAAGTAGACTCTCCCAATGTCTGCGGGCGCTAGGACAGCTCCAGAATACATGACTTGCCATCGCGGGAAGGATAGTCGAACACTCTGGGGCGGGACACGACAGATCTTGTTTCGCCCAATTCTAGAGCGGGAAGCTGTTACTCTTCAGGCGATATCCTACGTATGTGTGAATGGTAAACACCTTGAGCACAGCGCGCTACGCTGACTTAGGGCTCAGCGTAGCGCGCGGTGCTCAAGGTGTTTACCATTCACACATACGTAGGATATCGCCTTTTTCTTTGCATTCTTTCGCATTCAGACGACGGTTTGCAACGTGTTTTAAGGCATTCATGAAGTTCTTCTGGGAATGTGTGCCGTCGATTCTGCTGTCTTGCACTTTCACCAAAGAATTGTTCAGACCCCCGCTTGTCTCGGCCAGTATCATGTATAGCAATGATGTCAAGTTGTGAAGGACAAATTGACTGCGTCTGCGAAACCAAGTCCGTGCACTCGAACTGCATCAAATGTAACAGGAAACTGGATCAGCTTTTTGGCCGATCGGTACACCATAATAAATGAGGTCTTGCTTACCGATGCAGTCATTTCCTACGGTCAAATCGTCTCGGTTGTCTGTCGACCTCGTGTTCAACTGATCGTCACAAACGTTGCTTGCTTGTTGAAATAGTTGCGTACGTGACGCAAAAAGCACACGCGGAAATTTAAGGCACAGACAAAGGTTAGTTGCAGCCATGAACTGAAGAAGAAACTTGGTCACGTGGGACTCCTCGAGTTATCGTACAAACGAGTACGCATAGAATTGCAGCAATAGATCTGCTGTGTGAAGGTGTAATTGTTAGCCGTTGTAAGGTGCTAGCGATACCAGAGACCCTCGCCAAAGTTTATTTTTCAGACCAAGAAACTCACTCGTCGCCATGATGTCAAAACTCAAGGCAGCACTAACAACGCGACAGGTGGTAGGCAGAAGCACAGCACTGGAAATACGGTGTGCATTGTAACTAAATGAAGCCGCAAGCCTCGGGCGACTACGACTCACAATGATAGCTGTGTGTGGGAAGCAGTCAAATCGAGGAGAAGTGTTTTTGCATCTGCGCAATGTCAGCGTTGTAAGAGTTAGCAAATATATACGCATGAGCGAGTGAGATTGCGTAAGAACATTCACTTAGTTTAGCATAACGAACTTTGTGTTTCAAGTTTCATGCCCCAGACAATAGTTTCGTGATCAACCCTTAGAGGATGCTCTAATCACGGTACTGAGCGGTATCAGCTCGGAGTCACTCCTAACAACACAAGGCTAATGTTCCAGCCCCACCACCTCGTTTGGATTGTATACACTAGACGTCATACTGTTAGTAGAAACCTGCTGGACAAAGATAAGACATTCGTTCTGACACATGGAATATGACGACTTTTGCATGTGTGCTGACACAGCGATGCTGTCCGCAGATCTTGATTATCTCTCACGTTCTCCTCGCAAAGCGGAAATCAAGCGTCGTACGTACGAGGCCCACTCGATATCAAGTTTCTGGTGAAAACTTGCTGCTTCGAGTATTGAAAAAATACGTCGATACAAAGCTGCTCGACACCTTCTGCGAGCCGCATCGCAACAGCATGTCAGCAGATGTGACGTAGGGCGTGTTGATCGCCGAAATCGAACATCTTGTTGGCACAAGATTCTGTCCGATATCCAGAAATTTCTTGACTTTAGATGCTCTTCAGTTAGACTTAAACGAGAACGACAGCGACCAGCGTGACAGACGACTTCAACGAATGCGGCAAGATTGTTCGCAGCAATAGCCTGCTAGATTGTTTCTGCGGTAACAAAGGCACCGACGAAAAGTACAAGCGTCTGATGGCATCGCTACACCCACCACGCATAGACGGACGTGAATGCAAATTCTGCGGTTGCATACCCACAATTTTTTATTGTCTGCGCATACCAAAGAGAAAGAAGCTATGTACGAGCGGCAGCACTCGCATCTCAAGAGTCAGAAACGCAACCAATGCTTTGGTCGTGGATGTGTGATGACGGGAGAAAGACCTACTAAAGCTACTCGGAAATGACGTCGACTGATGCTGGCTGATCGTGAAGCTGACGACACGTTTGCTGTTGTAGGGCCCAGCCGAAAAGAATAATGACTACAAACCATCGGTCGTGCCTATGTTGTTTGATGCCTCGAGACCCCTTCCAGTCAAGAGAACCCAATTGGGGTTCGAAAAGATCCGGCCACATCGCTCCTCATGCTCAAATTCCTGCGAATCTCGATCTTTGAGTTGGCTGCTGCCGTCCTGATGCCAGGCATGGATTCTTCAGTTCAGACGACATTCGGATGTCCAAGCAGCTATGATCAGCACCAACGTGACTTCACGTTCGTGAAACAGTTTCACTTGAAAGAAATTGAGAGGATTCATGGAGGCTACTACTGAGCGGCTCGGCTGTCACTAGTAACAAAGATATCTCGACGACGATCAAGGAACACTCGAGCGAAGAGAGACTGGACAACGCTTCAACGTCCGGGCTGTGGCGAACCAACTCCGGTAGGTCCGGGTTCTGATAGCTTGATTGGAGTAACACGCTCAGACTTCGTCTTGATCTGGAAGTTCTTATGCATACAATCCGAGGCAAGTGCTCTCGCCTTCGTCGGGTTCTTCGGTGTGTTGTTCAAGAGAAGGAAGGACTTCCAGGTGGTGCCACCTCTCCGTATATGAACCCGGTTCCTCCGAGCAACGACACGACGGCATGCTGACGCATGGACCAGAAAAGAAAGAGTGAAGTGAATGCTTCTCAACCCGGTCAGTTGACTATTCTTGGCATTTCTCTTTACGTGACTTCAAGGTGTGTCCTTTGTGCTAGACAAGATCTCTAACGACGAAGCACAGAGTTAGCGGCATCTTGTAACCACGCATAGAACTCGATTAAACGACGACGACGGGTGAACATGAGGTTCCTGTTGTTTCGTCTACGAGTGAGCTTGTCATAGCGTCCACGCTCGCTGTCAAGCAGCATTCTGTGTCCAAGTCACATAAGAAGTCTGGAAGCAAGCTTGAGCTAATCATCGCTCAAGCTTGCTTCCAGGTCTCTCCAGGCTATATGCCTGGAACAGAAGTTCTTCAACACCCGCGACCCGAATGGTACGCCACATCGAAGCTGACATTGAAGATATCCTGATTGCACTCATCTATATGAGCACGCCACGTAGATTAAAGGCTTGGTGACTTTAATTAAGATGACCTTTGATGGCTTTCCGCGCAAGTGTTTGTCTTGATATAATCTAAGCTACGTTTCCAATATTCATCCACCTCATCCATCCATCCTTTTCTTCATAAACAAACAGCAAAACTTTTGATGGAAAATCCAAAGAGACATTTTCCATAAACCTTACATGGCTTTTAAACTAAGACTCTCACATCGTGAGTTCCATGATGGCGTTGACGATGTCATTGTCATTAGAGCGGAGGGCGGCCACAGCCTTGCCCTTGCTCACACCAGCCTGGCTCATGACTAACTGAATGTCCTTGGCGTCAATGTCCGAGTCGTCGACGTTTTCGTCGTCGTCGTCGTTTAAAATCTCCACAACGGGAGCAGAAGTATCAGCAACTGGGACCTCGTCTGAAGGGGCCTTGAACTGCTGGGCAGCCATTGATTGTGCCTGGGCGTTCAGGTCCTCAATCTTGGCCTCGCCAAAGATGACGTACGCTTCGCTCACCGGGCTCTTGAACACGTCCGGCTTCGATATAACAAACAACATGTTCTTGTTTTTCTTGATGGTCACACGGATAATGCCACCCACGGGCTTCATACCAAGCTTTTGCATGGCCTTGCGTGACTTCTTCTCCGAGCGGTTGTGCTTGCCCTTTTCGGCATCGGAAGCATCCGGGGCCTCCTCCAGGGCCGGAATTTCATCATCCGAGTCGACATCCTCATGGTGATGGTCATTGTCATGGTCATGCGAGTGGTCGTGCTCCAGGTCAGCCATGACGATTGATCGACGTGCGAGGTAGTGGACTCTTTTTTGGGGATGGATGGACAGGGCGCGTCAGGACCAGTCACGGCATGAAACTGGCAAAGAGAATAACACATGCTACGGACAGAACCAGCTACGATGTCACTATTTCAAAATGAATTATCCGGATGCGTTTCCAATAGATTCAGGCGGCGGGAGGGACGATATCCGTGACCCGTAAGACCGTCACCTCGCGACGGAAGCCGTTCCAACGACGGTAATTCTTTCGGCGTTTCTTCTTAAACACGTCAATCTTGGCGTCCAACGTCTGCTCCTCCACGCGTGCACGTACCTTGGCACCATCCACGAGTGGTCTTCCCACAATTGTCTGGTTCACGTTGCCCAATAGTAACACCTGCAGTCAATTGCACAAATTATATCATTTGTACCTCGAATCAATCGCTGTCAGCCAGAGCTTTCTTTCCTCTACCAAGACTCACAGACCTCGTCAATGTCCATGATTTCGCCGACTTTTGCATCCTTCATCTTCTCAGCAATAACGACGTCACCTTGCGTCACTTTGTATTGCGTCCCAGCGAGCTTCACGACCGCGAAATAATCTTCAGGTTTAATGACATCAGCAGTTACGGGATGATCGACGATTGAATACGTCGGCACCGTTGACACGTCGGAGGCCAACGCACGCGTTAGAAGTGGCGTTGATTGCCGTACACTTGCGTACAGACGACGAGTCAGACCTAGAGACGCCATTATGTAACTGTCTTGTATTGGAAATGCGAGTCCCTGATATTGTGTGGACTAGACCCTTGCTACAATACGATTCGTTTAATATTCGAGCAAACACAAATGATTGGACGAAAAAAGCTGCTACCACCAAAAGCTCAACTACCCCCCGCCATTCCGCACTCCTTCAGTCATTTTGCTGTCTTTGCTGTGGTGAGTGCGGGTAAGAGACTAGGTGTCAATAAAAGCGAGACGACAACGATCCAGTATGAAGACTGATAAGTTGCAGCAACAATGTGCGGCTTTTAATGAGAGCAAGAAGAAGACAACCAAGGATGAACCTTTTGACGACGTGGACAAGCGGATACAAATTCCAGTGGCTACACGCATGAAGATGCAAATGAATCTCAAGATGAATGCTAGCCTCACCAGTAATCATTCAACCAATGAGGACACGCGGCTGCTGCGTTCGGGCATTGACCAGTACCGTACTCTACAGCAATTAAACACTACATCCAGTAGTACAACACGGTGGTCCCGTGGCTCCGTCGATGGAGCGATGGAGCGAGGAATTTCACTCATGGAGAAGAAGCAATTTGGGGCCGCTGTCCCTTACTTTACCGAGGCGTTGGACCTCCTGACATCGACTACTTCACCTGAAGTAGGAACAAGCAGTAGTACCGTCAAATTGTATCATCAACGCGGTTTGTGTTACTTAGCTTCACACAAGTACAAATGTGCCATCGAAGACCTATCTAGAGTCATGCACATGACGCCAAAGAGTGCCGAGCTTTATGCCAAAAGAGGGAAAGCCTATGCTGCCCTTGGAGAACACCGTGCCGCACTACTTGACTACAATGAAGCCATTAATCTTGCCGCTACTCAAGGGTTACTTCATGATTATGGATTGGAAAGAACGAGTGATGGTCTTGCTTCAAGTAGTGCTACTTTGATGCAATTACGGGGGTTGTACCTTGCCAGAGCTAAAGTATACAAGGCCATGAACAATATCACCCATGCACTGGATGACCTCAGCCAAGCCGAGAGTTCAGCAGGTGGACATCGTGACCTTGAACTCTTTTATGAACGAGCACACTTGTATCTCCAGTGTCATCAAGAATCATTAGCATTGCAAGACTTTAACAGGTTTCTAGAGCTACAGGAAGAAGCAGAGGAGGGGCGACATTTTGATGCTTCCGGAGGTGTAGGTGGACTTGCAGGCTTTGTAGCTCCTCTGGAACTGGAGACAGCACCTAAAGCTCGGATGCTGGATGTGTTGCTAGAGAGAGCCAAGTTACAGCAACGAATGGCGTTGGAAGAAGATGCTCGGGAACGAAAAGACGTTGAACTAGCTACAGTGGAACAAGGACTGTCGATGCAGAAATCTATTATGAGGGGACTAAAAACGTCGGCATATACATCTGTTCCCCCCAAGCCAGAACCATATCGAGGTATTGAGTCTCGAAGGCTGGAGAAATGTGCTTTACGTGATTATTCGAGAGCACTGAAATTAGATTCGAGTAATGCAGAGACATTTCGATTGCGGGGTGAATCACTCGTACATCTTGCACGGTACGAGGACGCACTGGTGGATTTTGCAAGTGCATTTGAGCTCGATCCTCACGACTTTCAGGTACGAATGGGCCGGGCACAGCTTTTTCGCCAGCGTGGAGATTTGAAAGGTGCTGTGGAGGAAGTCACTGCAGTGTTGCGTGTAAATGGCTTTTTTATTAATGGACTGAAACTGCGAGCGCAGCTATATGAAGAGTTGGGGGCTATTAAAGAAGCAGAGGAGGACTATTCATCTATTGTTCACGCGCATTTTGACAAAACTGGAATTGAAGATGCTGCTTCTACTGGGAAAGTTACAATGGAGCTCGCGTCCGGTGGGACTCTGAATCTTGGCGGTCACGGGGGAAAGCCTTCTCAGTTGTCAGGGAAGAATGCAAAAACTGGAGGAAGTGGAAAGATCACGAGTGAAGTTGCGGCGCAAGCCCTGCTTTGTCGCGCCCGGTTGCGGTTAGCTGGTGAGCAGTTCGATGCAGCGGAAGAGGACTACCAGACAATTCTAAACTCGTTTGCCAACAACATGGAAGCGCAGTTGGAATTGCAGGAGACCTGCGAACGCAAGGCTGCCTTTGAAGAAAGGAAACAGCGTGAGGCTCTGGCGTGGCTCGAACAAAATGCCGACGACATTGATGGTGCTGGGGTCTTAAACGCAAACGGAAACGCGTCGTCTGGAAAAAACAAGAAAAAGAAAAAGAAGAAAAAGAAAAAATCCAGCAGCAGCAATGCTGTCGCTACTGGTACGAACGGGAAGCTCCTTGTTGGCTATGTGTTGCTGGAGGATGAAGAGGAGTTGCTTCGACAGCAGGAAAAGGAAGAGCAGAAACAGATACAGCAGGAACTAGCACATGAAAAGCTGTTACAGAGCCGGGAGCCAAAACAAACGCAATCACAAGAAGTGCGGAGCGAAATGAAGACGATGGAGAGGAAAAAACAGTCTTCTTCTGTGATTTTGAAGGAAAGGCCAGAATATGAACGGGATTGCCAAAGTGTTGCCGCTGAAACTTCTGTGAACGACGAAACAATCGGTCAGCATAGGACGGAATTGGTGGCGACAATGCTCTGCAGCGGAGACGTAATGTTGGAAAAAAGTGACGAAGCGCAATTGCGTAAAATGTCGAGCAAAAGCCTCCAAAATGTTGGAGAAAGCACAACTAGAGTCATTACTACCCCGCTTGATGTGGTTGTGGCGAACGTCATGACTCGAGATGAAGCATGGGAGAGTATGTGGGACGAGGAAGCTGATGAGCCGTTAGAACCTGGAGCAGTTAGGATACAAATCCGAGCGCACTCTCGTGATGTTGCGGAAGATGAAGTCCAGACCGAGAATGAGACTCCGACAGTCAATGATGTTTCTTTAGATAAACACAAGAAAATCGGGCAGCTGAATGACGAAGACCACACATCTACATCTACTATTGTGGACCCGACTCCTTCTAACGCTGATGACGAAGCTAATGATGAGGCTTCAGGCAGCAGCGACGATGGGAAGGATAGTCAGGGCAAAGCAAAGGGCGTACTTGTGGATGAGAAATACTTGAAGAAACGCGAAAAACAATTGAAGAAGTTGCGTACATGCCTACAGCATGCATCTGATGAGCGCGACAAGAGTGCAATTGACGAGGCGTTAGCACGTGCCGAGCGCAAGCAAATGAGTGACGCGTTGCAGGATGATATTCAACGTGCCCGCGATGTTTTAGTTGATTTGGCAGCAGAAGCTCAACGGTTACGTGAAACTTTGCCTGCAAGATCTTCTCCGAGCTCAACCTCAGGTAGTGGGCTCGGGCGAATGCATCTTTTCCCGGTCACGCCTACTACATCACAATCGAATGCAAATCCCGGTAAGCTGCCTTCGCTCGTGATACGGCCTATTGCTTATGGTCAGGCATTACAAGCTGCAGAGCAACACCAGCAGGAGTTGCGAGCACACCAGAAGCTTCTTGAAGAAAAGGATGCAGAGATCGCACGGCTGAAGAGTCTTTTGGCGCAAAACGAGCCATGTCAAAATATTCCAGCTCCCCAAGAAGAGGTACGCAGAGTAGAGGCCCGCGCTAATGCCAAGGCAGCAGCTCTTGCACGCCGAGTAATTCGCTTGCGAACACAATTTCCTGTGCAGAGCGCAGCAGCACGTCAGGCTGAAGCACTAGTCGAGTGGATGGGTCCAAGTGATGCTGCAGACCGCGTTCGGCAACAAGTTCTCTCTTTCGTGCAGCGTGTAATAGTTGCACATTTCCCTCTGGCAGCGGCACCGCTGTTCTTTGCCACTGGATCCTACCCAATGAAGACGTACCTACCGGGGTCAGATTTGGACGTTTGTTTGCTGGTGCCGCAAGAGCTGGAATCGTCGTGGTACTATATTGTCACCCAGGCATTGTGCGTTGCTGGAGGCAGTGGCGGGGTCGGAACTGTGTTGGATATCGGTACCGTGGGAGGTGCTTTGGATGGGGGCAGTAATAGCTCGCCCTCTGGACCTGCTGTTGGAAGTGTGAGCGGTCCACTGCTGATGACGAATACAGTGCGCAATGTGACTTTTGTTAACGCTGACGTTCGAGTAGTCAAGTGTACAATTGACAATATCCCTGTGGACTTCACGGCAAACCGCTTGGGAGCGTTAGGTGCCGTACGACTGTTAGACGCTATGGCGGTTCGTGTGGGGCGGCAGCACTTGCTCAAGAAGAGCCTCATACTCATCAAGGCTTGGTGCACGCACGAGTCCAGTCCTTACATGCAAGCAGCATCGGCGGAAACTGGTGGGCTTGGGCTGTCGGTGGTATCAGGAAGCACGCCGTCAACTGTAATGGGAGCGAGCCACGGTGCACTCTCTACGTATGCTGTGAATACGATAGTTATGGCGCTATTTAACCAGTACGGCGATGCTCTCGCCCACCCACTTCAGGCGCTGTATCTGTTTCTGGATCGGGTGGCTGAGTTTCCTTGGCACGAGTTAGCTCTCACACTGCATGGTGCTGTTCCGCTAAATCGTTTGGCAACCACGCCATTGAATGGAACCACCTCATCTAAGCGTGATTGCAATTCTGCCAAGCTGGATGCGGGTGATGTTGAAGCAATTCGCGACGCGCTGGACGATCAGTTTGGTGCATTTGACGCTGCTTTAAAAAGTAGGAGGGGGGCTACGACGGGATTGTTTCCCATTCGTGCATGCAACATTGTGGATCCACTTGATGACAAGAATAACTTGGCGCGCAGTGTATCCGCTGAGGGCTTCCCTGTCGTGAAGCGTGCCTTCCGACTCGCAAGGGATCAACTCGCAGCGATGCTTGCGCCTCGATCATCGCGCAAGGACGATGATACCGAGCTTCTTGGCGACGAGACTGGGAGCGATGTAGGAATGGCGTTCTTCGTGCGATGCTGGCAGCTCTACGGTCGTGGCGACGGATGGCGGCCAGATTTGCTGATCCACCCGAGGCAGATCTGGCATGGCAAGGCTGCATCAAAGAAGAATAAAGCCTCGCCACAACCTCGAGCAGCTTCGGTTTCCCCGGTAGCGGATAACGATGATGACGAAGATCGTCGTTGGGAATCGCTACTGCCGTCGCTGGACGCTGGTGCTGTGAACGCGCTGCTGCTCCAGCAACAGCAGCTGCAGCAACAAGCCGCAGCAGCAGCGTATCACCACGATACGATGATAGCGTATCAACAGCCGTACTACGGCCCGTCGCCGCAGCAACACGGACTTCCCACTAATTTGCCTGAAGGAGGTCCAGGGCAAGCATCAGAACTAATGACGGTCCCAAGTGGAGAGAACGCTGATCCGCAGCTTGAGGAGCTGTTGAGTTAGTGGCGTGTCATCAGCCGACGCTGGCCCGTACGGGAATCCAGGAGGCAGGCAGGCAGCAAGTCACCACCACACCCGTCAAGTAATGTCGGGCAGTAGCATGGTAAGACGGTGCCTTTGGCAGCTCATATTTGCTGCTGGAGCACGTGTAAGGTAAAATATATCGATAACAGGTAGCAGGGAGATGCAGGTTGAGCCAGTGCTTTTGCCCTTATTTATTCCAATTTAGAGCCTGGTTTTCTTCCACCTCGACGATGTCGATGTCCCTGGGGCAGTGGCATCTGTCTTTGTCTTGTTGGCTTTGTTCTGCTGCTTCTTCTGACGCTTCTTCATCTTGACGGCATCGCGCCGCTTTCGCTTGTAGTCAAGTGTGAGCTTCTTCCGGCGCTCAGGCCAGTCTGCAACCTCTTTGCCGCCGACAAACGTTCTACCAAAAGCTAAAAACTCCTCGAGACCCTTTTTAGCGCGCTTCTTAATCAGCGCAGCCTTCGTCTGCACTTCATCGCCAGCGTCATCACCAGCTTCACTATCTGTGGCCATTCCTTCGTCCACCATGTCATCTGTCGGGTGAACACCTTGAGAGAAGGCCCAGTCTCCTGCACTTGGTCCTCTCTCCTCTTGGTCATCTTCAAGTAGCTGCTCGCCCATTGCAGCCAGCGGTTTGTCCTCTCCAACCGGAAAGGAAAACAAAGAACTCAACTTGAAAGGAGCGTCACTTCCAGTCTCAGTGGTAGCTGTACCAATTCCAAAGACACCATCAAGTGCTGCTTCGCCTTCCTCGCCATCCTCCGAATTCTTGCGAACGCGCGAGAAAAGGTTGCTGAGATTGCCGGCCGTAGAAAAAAATTGGTCACCGCCAGTCGGAATCTCCTTCTCCTCGCGCTTGGGCAACGCAGTCATTGCTTTATCTTCCTGAGCGTCAGATGAAGCAATCGTCATCGGGATTTCAAACTCGCGGCATGCATGGGCGTCGCGCGGGTCATAGCGCTTCAGTTCTCCCATCCAGGCTGCTTCCTTTAGTGGATCCTTAGGTGCCCGCTGCTCCTGCATTCGCCGCTGCAAGCGCATTACATCTACATCAGGGAATAGTTTCGACACTATCCGTAAAGCGGCCTCCTCTTCTTCGCGCATCTCACGTGCATGATGAGCAGCTTCCTGCGAACCTTCTTCTTCAAGAAAGTTCTGCAGCTCAGTAACGCCCTTCTCATCGACTTGCTGATCGTCATCTCCCACGTCATTTCCGCCGTATTCGTTGGCTTCTTCTTCCAAAAAGCGCGCATCCAGACGGAAACGCGAGTCGCCTCCGAAGCGTTTCTGCATCTCGAACAGCTTCTTACCCTTCTCACCAACGAACTCGGGTCGCAGTGCGAATGCAGCCTGGGCTTCCACATCAGCAGCCGTAGTTTCAGTATCATTACCGTTCGTAAAGTCAATCGTCTCACGCGCTCCACGATCAACCCCATTCGCTTCATCGTCGCTTGAGTTCATCCAGTTTAAAACCACCCCAGTGCCTTCCCCCTGTTTTTCCGACTCCTGCTCGTTGCCACTATCATCAAACGTGATCTTCTTGTTGCCCACAGCCTCTCCAATAGCTGGAATCACTATCTTCTCCTCCTTCGTCTGCTTCTGCTTAGCTTCCAACGCCGCCAGACGTCGTGCATTCATTTCTTCTCTACTCAGCACCTTCTTTTTTTCTTCCTGCACCTTCTCCGTAGCTTCCTTCTCCATTTTGTTCATAAAGGCCTCGACGTCATCCTCTCCAAGAACCTCGTCCTTTATCTTTTCGTCCTCACTCTCACTCTCCGCAACATCGTCCTCTCCAAAAGACTTTTCCTTTACCACTTTGTCCTCCCTTTCACTCTCAGCGACGCCGATTTCACTCTTCGTGTCTGTCTCGGGAACCTTCACTTCCTCCTCCTTCACCACGTCATTTACCTTGTCCACGTCTGAAAACGTGGTCGTTTTTCTTCCTTTAAATATGACCGTCACCTTCATAGGCTCTATTTCTTTCGATGGTGCATGAAGCTGCATCATCTGCTCTCGTCTCTTCACTTCTCGTTCTTTTTTCTCGAGTTCTCGCTTCTCCTTTTCCTGCTTCAGTTTTAGCTTGAAATGAGGCTTAGCCACTTGCACCTTTAGCACCGTTCCTCTCCATTTTGTTCGGTTGTATGTCTTGCGTAATGCCTCGCTTTGCATTGCAGCGTCTGTACCTTGGAGCGTCAGATACGCGAATCCACGATAACTTTTGTTTGGCACTACGGAATTTCCAGGTGGTTTCGAATTGGGTAACTCGACGTGCGTCAATTGACAGTCCATTGCGGTAGCAACAAAGTTACCAAAGCGATCGTGAAGTTCGTTTGCCTTGATGTCCGCTGGCAAACCGCCCACATACACGCGTACGGAAGTCGGAGACGCCATGACGCACTTTACTGGACTTGGTTGGTCGGCGTTGCAATTTATTTTTTATTTTACGGAATGTTTGCCTCGAATCAGAGAATATTGCATAAATTAATATTGTCATTGTTTTGCATGTCACATTTGCGTTTCAAAATTTCAGCTTAGAAAATAGATCGATTTGATAATGTAAATGACAAGTTTAACTTCAAGGAAGCACAACTGGGATGGGGTCACACCCAACGTCCCAGTAAGATACAATTGTCTTCGTCTATGTCGAGGGCGAAGGACAACTCTGGAGGTGGGACCACCACGTCTCAAATTTCGTTTCGAGCAGGACCGAGCTGTCGTAAGTTGAGCCAACGTCATCCTGCAGCCTAGCCTTTCCCGCAACCTAGGCGCCCTCGTGATGACCTTGTCCTGTTTTCTTTCCTCATGCTTTCTGTCTTGGTCTTTTGCTCCATCCGCTGTCGTTTGCTGTAGTCTCGTGGTTGCCGGGCCCTTCTTCTGGCTTTCGTGAGCTTGTCCCTCTAATCCGGACGATAGTAGGTCACATGTCGTCCTCACTACCCGCCAACCTGGTCTTCGCGAAGGCTCCGTTACCAACATTACCAGCCGTAGTATCTAGAGGCATCCCTCCGAGGGAGCATTGAGCGTCCGGCTCATCCATGGTGCGTGGCTATCCTTAGTCTTCACCTAGAATCTTGTACCGTACCAATTATTTCGGAGATTCGAGATCATGTTTGGGTTGATGACAGAGCAAACAAACGTAGTGTGGCAAGACCTTTACGTACATGGACCTGGACTAGATCACCACAAAGGGGAATTATAGCAAGTGGAAAGGAAAGATGAAGAAGATCTCAGGGTGGGTCTTGCCTTTGGTGGGCTTATCCACTGACCGTCCAACTCGCTTTTTGCACTTAATCATTCTTTCATACTCAATCTACTCGTTGTCGCAACGATGAGTTGGCATCAAGCAGTTATTATCACTGCTACTGTATGTTAGCGATAACAACGCTTTTCATGCGTGCACATTCGAGGTAGCAACTTGATGCCCAACAGAGTCTTATACGTCGATGTTTACGCATAGGACAGTAGCTTACAGTACGATGACCCTGATGCGATACACAACACAATTCAAGCAGAGTGCGCTCTACAGCGGGATGTTTACAGTAGGTGCGGATATGGATAGTGACTTGGATGTCAATGGTGTTCATAAGGCTTTCCTCATAGCCGAAGCGAAGATGCACTCGCAATTGGCTCCAGCTGCTCCTCAATGTAAAGTGTCAGCATTTCCGAGCTGTTGTCATTTGACAAATCTGTAAAGCAGGCGCAGGAGAGCATCTCCCTTCCAGTGACCATGCCCAAAAAAATCCGGTCGGCTCGCCACATCGCTCCTCACGCTTGAATTTTTAACTCTCTGCGTCGAAATCTGATCTCAATCTTTAGGTCTTACAACTGATCACCAGTGGGCTGCTGCCGTCCAGAGCCAAGGCTTCAACTCTTTGGTTCAGACTACATTCGGATGTCCATGCAGCTATGATCAGCACCAACGTGACTTCAAGTTTGTGAAACAGTTCCACTAGAAAGAAAATGAGAGGATTCGTGGAGGCTGCTACTAGCGTCTCGGCTGCCACTAGTGACAGAGATTTCTAGGCGACGATCAAAGAACACTCGGGCAAAAAGAAACTGAATAACGCGTCACCACAGACTTGGAAAACCAACTTCGTACACCTTAGCTCTGATAGCTCGATTGGACAAGCGCTCAAACTTCAAGTCTTGATGCCGACCCAATCTTGAAGTTCGTGAACGCCAGACACATACAATCCGAGGCAAGTGCTTTCGCCTTCGTCTGGTGCTTCGGCAAAGAAGGCCTCTCGTCTGCTAGGAAGACAAGGATTACGTGAAGACCGCAAACAAAGGTCTTCAAGATGGTGCATCCGTACGTAATCGACTCCTCCGAGCAATGACGCCGATGACGAGGACTACTGCTGCGTAGAACAGAAGGAGAGGAGTGATGTAAATGCTTTATACCCAGCATACACGTGATTTAGCGCTCCTGTGTACTTATTCAAATGGCGCTTGCGGAATTCTACTGGATGGTAGTCTGCCGAAGTTACCACCCAGCAACCAAGTGACAGCTACTGGACAGTTTTGATCAGCTGAAGCGATGCAGTGCAACGTTGAGGACCGACGGTAGAGCAGCGACTAATAATTAGAAAAGCGAGCGAAGAGAGAATGTCGTGGAATGTGGAATGGTGCCTACATCGAGCTGACGGAAAGCGAGCAAACAAGTTACTTATTAACCTGGGTATGTTGGCTTGGCGAGTAGAATGAGCATAATTCAAGTTATACTACCCTTGGAATGACGCTCGGCAGATAATGCTCTCAGAGTGCTGTACTGCGGACAGGAAGTTGTAATAACGTAATAAGCGACCCGGATCGACCCATGGCATCGCTCCTGTGTTCTGGTCCAGCAGGGAGTACGTTCGGAATAGTGATAAGAAAAAGCGTTTGCGTCAACGCCTCTGTATGATACTCTTCAGCTTTTTGCTCGAAGTGTGTATATTTGACGCCGCAAAGTTTTGAATCTGACGCTGACGGCAGGAAAATTAGGAGGAGACAAGCAGCGCGCATGTAATTCTGCTTCGTCGCAAAGTGAAGTCAAGCTCAACAAGTGATTCAACAATCATTATGATTGTTCTTATGTTTTAGTATGACATGCAGCACGAAACTCGTATGATGTATGTCAACTATTATCCTCTCCTCACCATGGCCCATGTCGCAGCTCCTTAAATGCTGGTGCCCTCTTTGGTCCGCCCAGAATTAAATGTCCTACGATAGTTTGACGAAGTAGAAGCAGCATCTTCAATTCCAGTTTTGTCAAAATGCGCGTGAACAATAGATGAATAGTCCTCCTCTGCTTCCTTAATAGCCCCCAACTCTTCATATAGCTGCGCTCGCAGTTTCAGTCCATTAATAAAAAAGCCATTTACACGCAACACCCACAGCACCTTTCAAATCTCCACGCTGGCGAAAAAGCTGTGCCCGACCCATACGTACCTGAAAGTCGTGAGGATCGAGCAAAATCCACCAGTGCGTCCTCGTACCGTGCAAGATGTACGATATGCAAGTAGTTTTAGTGAGCCCAAGGAATTGGCGCAGATCCTTCACATGTCGTGGGACTGGCCATTCCTTTTACAGCCTTTACCTTTTCTGGGTCTGCTCGTACACTGTGTAACGACAATGCAGCCCAGTACAGGTATTGATGACCACTATGATGCACGTTTGCAAGTTAACGTACCATTGGGCGTCACTCAGAATCTTCAGACTCGATTTCGCTCAGCTCGTTCACGGTACTGACGCATCACGTGAGCCATCACTAGGTGAATGTCGCCGGTGCGTTTTTTTCCTCCATACCGCTTAGGGTGCTTACTGCCGTTTTAGCTACATCAGTCTCTCTCATGAGAACCTGATAATAGCGATCCTTCAGGTCCAACGCGGAAAAGATGCTTAAGGGGCATCTTTTCCGTGGGATCGGCGTTTGCGCCGGAATGGAGGCCGTGACCAGCTTGTTATAAGCGTGAATCACGCGCCATCCACCTGTGGCTTTACGCACACAAAAGGCCGGGCTGCAGTGAGGCGACTTGCTCTCACGTACATGTCCCGCCTTAGCTTGCTTGTCGAAGAACTCATTGATGTAATCGACTTGTTCCTTCGGCAATGGCCATTGCCTTATCATACAATACTTGGTGATAGGCTCCAGGTTAATTTCGTGCCTGATGTCGCTACCGGTCGGTAGGTGGCTCGGCACTTCTGCTAGAAACACATCACGGTGTTTCCACAGAACGTCGTAAACGGACTGTCCCTTAAGTCTTCCCAGCCTCAAGCAGTAAATCATTTTTTCTTGTCGGTCTCCAAGATGCTCTCGTCCATCGTGGACGATGAGCAACATTTCATTAAGTTCTCTTTTGGAACAGATGCGACTATTTCGTGGATCTTTCGTTTCTTTAGCTCGGAATGGTACAGATCCCACGTCATCTCCGATATTCTACTATCTTCTCGGCAGATCTTAAGACATGCTGGAGCACCTCAACTGAGGATGACTCCGGTATCTTGTCGTCGACGGCCTCAGCCATCTCGTTCGTAGGCCCACCCTCTTGGACCGAGACTGATCCAAAGGTCACTCTTTTCGACGTATCTTTGATCGTGCTAATTCGTTTGGTATCGTTGTTCGAGTCACCACGATCTTTGACTTAGAAGTGGGTGTCGTTGCTATCGCATCTCTTCCAACCGCACCAGGCTTTACGCTCTGTGCCGGTTCTTGCGACGCTTGACTTCTTGTCAGCTTGCCATCAACTGCCACAGGTACTAGGCTCTGTGTAGAACCATTGGACGCATGACTACTTGTCATTATCCTATTTACTACACCAGTCTCTTCAAGATGGGTAGGACCTTGTGTCACGCATGACAAAGAAGATTTACTTTCCGGACGCGTGCCAGACGCGTTTCGGCCCGCTGCGCGGGCTTCCTCAATGGATCTCCGATTGCAAAGCGGTTTCTCTCAATGCAGTGGCCTTTGCCGCTACCACACGTTTACCAATGCAACGAACTTTCTATGGCTAACTCGCATCAGAGTATTGTAGAACTCCTATCAGACTTTACCGGCGTACATCTAGTACCCGGCTATACGAAATACCACGACTTTCAACTACACCAGGCTCAACGGGCTGGATAGTACTCGATGACGTATGACATACCGTCAACGCACCCTCGACGGTGTTTGACACAGCGTCAGTCACAGAGAGCTCTCGCATGACCACATTCTTTACGGTGCCCTGCGTAGAGTTAGCGACTGTGTGTGTACGCCAGTCTATCCATAGGTTGGTGTTTGGCCAACCAAGGCATGCCTAGGATGAGGTCATATGGGCTCTCCATACCTAGCACCGTGAATTTCTCTTTACAAGAGAAGTCACTAAAGCTGAAAGTGAGTTCAACTTGAGCTCCCTCCGATTTCACGAGCGCACCGTTTGCTAAGCGAACGATTGCCTCTTCTCGCTTGTCATCCTGGCAAAACGACTCATAACTCGTCGGACTCTTCTTCAGAGCCGCGAGTTTCACAAAAATTTGGTGATGCACCCAAATCAACGAGAAAAGTCATCACCTGATATAGCCTCCTGCTTGAGCGCTATAGACCAGCAGGGTTGAGGTCCGACCTTTCGAAACCTCAGGGACTATGCTACCCATTTGTTCGATAACTCTGAACATAAGGGTAGCTTTAGAGTCCGCGTTAGTAGGTCATCCCGCTCCTACTGCGCTCCCATATTTTCCGACTTGTCAGTGATCGATGCTGAAGCCTTGCGTCGTGCACGCCAATTCTTGGCATCACCCTTCGGGTAAGGAGTCTTCTTGCTGGGTATTTTAGCACCAGCGCCTACTTTGGCATAGGAGCGAGCCATCATATGGTCGCACTTACCGCATTGATAGCAGAAAGCGTCTGCATTGGCCAACTCTATTGAGTGGCATCCGCCCTTTTGGCCGACGGCTTATGCCAAGCTGTCGCCGAGGCGCTGTGTAGGATTGATCCTCAAAGAGGTAGCTTTGGTCGCCTCTTCCTGCGTCGGCGGCAGGTTTAAAAAACGGATTGTTGCAATGGGCCGTGCCGCAGTCTATTCACGTTCATGAGTAGTATCGGACCCACAGTAATGGGTGCTGACAGCAAGCACATCTCTTGCGCATACTCTTGCAGAGATCGCTTCGCCTGTCGCGCTTCAAAGAAGCGTGACTGAAGCAGCACTTCGTTCGGCGGCTGATACATGGCGCAAATCTTTGTCGTAAAGATTGCCCGTGTAGGGAACGCCTTCGTGTCCGTTATAAACGCCGAGTAAGCCCACTCTGAGGCTTTACCGCGCAAGTGGGACATGGCGTACAACATCATATGGGTGTCGTCCTCGATGAGCTGCGCCACACCGTATTGCTCCGCGGCTAACAGTCAGCGGACAATCGTGTGAGATGCAGTCGTATCAAACTTTGGAGGGTCCATCCGAAGGAGCCTAGGTGTATAAGGCCGGGAGAAAGTGCCTCAACAGTCTTGTTGAGAAGATCGTTCCGAGCCTGCTCACGCAGAAGCTCATCCTCATTCTCACCGATGGACTCAACCGCAGTATGTCTATGTGCCTCGGACGCGGACATCCGCTGTCCAAGCACAAACGCTTTGAATTGCTCCAACTGAGCAACTTGGGTAGACAACCCAAGAGATTGGCCAGGGCTGTTGTCAAATATTTGCACGTGGCACTGAAGCTGATTGGTTAGAAGGTGACAAAAGCCGAAGTGAATATATTATGCATGTAAGCGTTACCTCTCTTATCTGTAGTCTTACCTTTCCTTTGCGCGACCCATGTGCCTTACAACCCCTGAAACTCCTCGACCTTGAGCAGTTTCTGCTTCTGACGTAACCACCGCGCCGTGATCTTCACAACGGAAGGCGTTACGAAACCCCTGAAATATCAGGTGATGTATTAGCCGAGTTCCTGGACCTCGGCGAGAATACTCTCAGCTGATTCGCCGAGTCTCCGGGTCTCGGAGAATACATCTTCTTCCGACAGCTATTCACCAAATCCCTGAGCCAAATGCTCAGCCACCTCCCGATGATGTTGGGAGAGATGGAGAAATTGAGCCCAATTAACATTGCGGCTCATCCTCGCTAACACGCTTAGAGAGACGGGTCGTGGGAAGGACTACAAGTGCTACCAAGTGAGGCGGGTGCTTTGAAAGCTGCCACGCAACTTTGGGCACTAACGAGGAAGCGGTTCGACCGTCTTCTTTCGCGTGCTGCGAGGTAGTTGGTGGGCGCCTAGGCAACCTCACACAACAAGCTAGTACTCTGTCGCTATTGGCGTCGCGGAAGCTATTTTCCGTCTTCTCGTGTGTACTATGAGATAGGTAGAAAATTAAGACTGATTTATACGTAATATGATTCAATACAAATTGAAAGCTATTTTCTAATATGCAATAATTGGACGCACGTCAGTTTAGATGCGCGTCCCAACGTGGCGAGCTTGAATTTATTTAAGCTCGCGAATGACATCTGTCTGTGACGTCATTTGAGGACGCTAGTCCCTGCTGGGCGTCATCCCTTTCAATGTGAATACACCTTGTGTGTATCACATACACAAGGGTGGGTCACATGGTGTACCTCACCCAAGTGGCAGGTTATGTACCACGTACTAACGGGTACCTGTAACTTTGGGCATATCCTGCTACCGATTTGTGACGTTGACAGCGGACAAGATTGAATTCCATTCATCCTCAAGCTGAATGCATCAAACAGTCAATCACCATCTTGTTTGGTGGCCTCAGTCTTTATACCGAGATGTTCTTAAATCCAAGGAAACGACCAGACGCTGTAAGAAGATGCCTTTAATCATGGCACCTTCAACTTGCAACACGTCTTATTTTGACCAATCCGATCATCCTGCGTGTCTCAGTATCTAAATGATCTCCCTCCAACCAAATATCCAACAAACTGAGAAACTTAATCATCATATCCCAATAGGTATCTCAAGAATAAATAGCTTACAAATATAGGAAAGACAGTTTCGCTAAGATTCTCGTGAGGGTTTCTATCTACCAATATTAAGCATAGATAGCTGAGTCCGTAACAAGGAAATGGCTGGCGGTCGTAGGGTTAATCGAGGCTCGATGAGGAGGAGGCCAACAAAACATCAAAAGCTGCGGCCTCGACTCCTCCTCGTCCTCACTACAGCCGCACCTCCTTCGACCACTTCTTCTACCAACTGAGCTAGCTCGCCTAAGGCTTGCCTGTACTACTGTTGGAAATTTACTCCACGTCCTGCACATTCATGTCTCCCTGGTTGGCATCAGCATTGTCAGGTTCCTGGTCTGAGGTCCAGAGTGTCAAGTTGTCACGCAGCAGCTGCATGATTAAAGTGCTATCCTTGTAGCTCTCCTCCGAGAGTGTGTCAAGCTCAGCAATAGCATCGTCAAAGGCCTGCTTGGCCAAGTTGCACGCACGGTCGGGCGAGTTCAAGATCTCATAGTAAAACACCGAGAAGTTCAGAGCCAAACCCAATCGAATCGGGTGCGTCGGAGGAAGTTCCGCCATAGCAATGGTCGACGCCTGCTTGTAACTCTCCAGAGCCTTGTCCGAAGACTCCTTACGTTCGTCATCGACCTGGAACTCGGCCAAGTAACGGTGGTAGTCACCCTTCATCTTGTAGTAAAAGACCTTGCCTTCTTCACTGCTTGAGTTTGGAATCAGATTGTTCTCAATGATCGTTAGAATGTCATTGCAAATATCCACAAGCTCGCCTTCAATCTTCTGACGATAAGCCTTGATGTGCTCACTGCGTTCCGAGTCGCCCTTGTTCTCGATAGATGAGATCACACGCCACGAGGCACGACGTGAACCAATCACATTCTTGTACGCGACCGACAACAGGTTACGCTCTTCGACCGTGAGCTCCACGTTGTGGTTGTTGGCTACAGCCTTCATGTGGTCTACCATCTCATCATATCGTTCGGCCTGTTCGGCTAGCTTGGCTAGGAACACAAGAGAATCGCGGTCCATGGTGACGGACGGAAAAAAAGGAGATAGAGCTGACGCTTGAGCTTGAGCTTGGAAATCGAATACTGGCGTCAGTCAGCGGGTGCGGGTGGGTCACGCTTGGACAAAACGATGGGGTGAATGCATCTTCCAGTATAGTGAGAACAGGTGAAAATGAGAGTGATGGTCGTCGCGAACGCGAGTGTCAAATTTTGGCAGAATTTGCCGCAGCTGCAACGTACCGTCGCACTTTGTGAGAATCATATATATTTCAACCAATCAGAGACCACCCTTCTGATCGCCGATTGCAACTTGGGCCTTCCCCTGACCTCGAATAACCGCTACTATTTATTAACCTGGCGATTCATGCTCTCACACTTTATGGCCTCACTATTCATTAGGTCTAAAGCTACTGTAATTATTCAATCAAATGTGACACCGAGATCTCACTGAGTATGGAGCTACAGCTCAATGTTGTCAGCGACCGAAGGAGCGAAAACACAGGAGCTGTCACCTTTCGTGTTGCCAGTATGGGTATGCTGGCAACACCAAAATGCACAGTCTTCATCGTCTTGTGCTGAGCTTAAGAAGCTCGCATGGCTGTTGAATTCTAGCCAGGTCTTGAAAACCTTGGCAATTAGGTTTTCAAGACCTGGCTAGAATTCAACAGCCATGCGAGCTTCTTAAGCTCAGCACAAGACGATGAAGACTGTGCATTTTGGTCAAGGCACCGCCTAGAAGCTCACCGTCGTGAAACGTGGAACTGAGCATGAAGACGTCTCTTACATCCGGAGACGGCTAGCCATAGCAGTACAAGATGATGGCTTGCCTCCTTTCATTTTTGCCGAAACTTCCAAAACTGGCACTTGAACTGATTGAAGCAGTTTGTAGCCAACGCGCTAGCCATCGTCGATCTGTGCGATACCTACGGACTCGATGTACACGGTCTTAAGTGCGAGAGCTAAAAATCTATCTGCATGCTACGCTTGCTCTTGTAGCGCCGTAGCGCATCCCTCTCCACTTCAAAGTGCACGAACGCAGTGGGTCTTTATAGCTTGACGATTCCAACGTGGTGCCATTAGCTTCTCGAGGTTGTCACCTACATACGATGCTCGTAGGCGAGTGACATCTTTTGTGGAGCTCTGTAGTCCGAAGGTGCTCATGTTTGAAACCTCAGAATGTACAAGGAACGCCGTGGTCGGTGGAAACCCGACAGCTCGCGCAAACTCGGCTCATACGTGACGCCGCAGGCGAGATTGATAAATTGCTACCAGCCACGTTGATTGCCGACACGTCTTCAGGCAAATTTGAATCCGTCGTGGGATGGAGTCAATAGCTGTCGGACTGTGCATTGCTTCGCGAATGAACGAGTCACTCATACTAAAGAGTGCGTCGATTTCTTCAGGTGATAGAGCTTCCGGGTGGTCATGGATTATTTCTTGCTTCAGCATTGAGTGAATTCTTAGTGCATCCGATCGCGGGAATGGGTGATTACGATGGAGGTTTGACTACGATCTTGACGCTGGAATATAGGCTGTGGCCATATTCTGTCTTTTTCCCTCGCTTGACGAATGGCAAATCGGGCCCAGCCATGTGACAAGCTCTCGTCAATTGTCTCGGTCACATTGTTTCAATCACTTGAAGATCCATGCCCATGCTTCCAGCTATGGTGCAACGAATATAGAGGTAGACAGAGTAGTAAAATGAGGCCCGCGTGGTGTTCATGTTAGGGTCCTACGCACTACATTGGGCTAAGTCACCAATGTAACTGACACTAAGCTTGCGGTAAGCAAATTGTTAGCAGACAATATGCTCACGGAACGCTAATTGCCACTTACTATGCTTGTCATCGGAGGTCGACCAGCACCATTAGCAAATTGAAAGTGACCAAATACTACTTCGAAGTACGTCGCACAAACCATTTCTCTGGCAAATATTTAACATGATAAAACAATAACGTCCAATAGTTTTGATACATTCATGGAAGGAGCAAATAGTATTGTGCTGCCTGTAAATAAAAATGATCGCAGAATGTATGCTAATGCTAACCATCGATAATTTAACAGTTATTGCTTAAATAATATTTAATTGAATTTATTACTAGAATAAGTGTCGCAAGCAATTTCGAAATTATACCTCAAAAATAATTTCACGTTATTGCAATAAAGTTAATGGCTATTTGATTTCGTCATGCCGACGAGGACGGATGCACGAGCTTCTCGTATGTTTAGAAGATAAAGAGAGGCGATCGATTTTCGTGAATCAGCTGGGCTCTAAGATACAAAAAAACGTCGTTTACCGAGATAGTAGACGTCAAATTAACACGTTCGCTATTGCTTTCAAGTTCGTATGCTTCAATACCAGTCCAGGAAAGCAGTACGTTCTGCATCGTTGAGTGGTGCACTAGCCGTGCCAAACCCGCTAAGCGCTGCTAAAAGCATGGCGGCTGGGTGCACTGCAAGATGCCGGTTATTGACGTTAGGTACACATCTTGTCATCAATTGTGGTGTAGCAAATAGATAGAAAGGTATAGTTAGGTTCATAAAGTGCTATACGTACGTATACCCAACAACCATAACATGCGGCGGGCGGCCGCATGTTACACGACTCCGAATTCATCAGGGTCGTGTAAGTAAAGGGTTGTTTTTTGCGACCTCGTCCCCACCGAAAGTCACAAAAAACAACCCTTTACTTACACGACCCTGATGAATTCGGATATGCTCCAAATTCTTTTAAGCCCGCAGTTTGTGACGAACCTCGCAAGATGATCCGATATGCAACCAGCAGCTCCCGACAAGCATCTCACTGCTGACAATATCGCTTGCCCTTTGCCAGCGCATGAGTTTTTGTCACCCCAAATTAATTGATCTCGTCGCACAAGCACCCAGTCGCTTCTCTGCATCGCCATCCGGCCAGTGGAGGTGGTAGAGTATTGCCTGTGGCTTTCGTCGTGACGCGCAGAAGGGTCAGGTCAGCTGGCAGTCGCATCATAAAAACGTTTAGCACCGAATGTTGCGCATACAAGCAAGTAGGCGTTGTGATCCATCCGATGCTACAGGTACGTAATTTTGTCATGCGTGCGGCTCGCTCACCGCCTTCGGCATGACACAAGTCACGCGTAACTTGGTTACCGTTAGTAGAATGTACACCTTATTCGATTGGAACGAGGCTAGTGCTGCAATACCCTGTTTCAAACACTGCTATAGGGAACCTGGGCCCAGTGTTTCCTGGAGCTTTCAAGTCCTACTCTATCATGCAGCTGGTAGATTCAGCGTATTGGCACTGTAAGGCTGACTCAGCTTCGCTTACACGAGGAGGACGATAGTGCCCCCTCACTTTTTATAGTAGTTAGCCTCTCCTTCTTCTATCGCTCGAATTGACAGATCCACGGCTTTTCCATGTGTTTAAGATCAAGATCGTCCTTCCGTTATTTGGTAAGCGACATGATTGTCGAAGAGGCGATGATGGTCCATACACCGTTCCAGTATCCCATCAGGATGTGTGATTTGTCGGCCAAATAAGCTTTCGGTGCGAGAGTCTGCAATGAGCCAAGCCACCCCGATGCAAAAGTTATTGTACGTCTAGACATGCGCGATATGTCTCTGGTTTTGTGTAGCCGAAGACTTGGTTGTCATGTTACAAGAACTCTTGGAGTCGTAAATTAATGCAGCACGATTCGTCACAATCGGGTTGTCGAGCTGCATCTGGCAGTGTAAAGCATGCCAAAGTCAAAGGAAACAAAGGGCAGACAACTTTGTAGCTTCAATAACAACGATAAGAGTACATATGATATGAATGAGAAATAGAATCAAGTAGCTAGTTGTCCAAACGATATGATTTGCTTAAGAAGATCTCACGTTCAACGCGACGACGTAGACATGTCCTTGCTGTCTAGGGTGCAGATGGATGGTGATTGTACAGTTTCCTGGCAGCCCACTCGTTTTTGTGCTATCTCGACGGAGCTGTGCTTCATGGCTGCCTACCCTACGGAATGACGCACGCTGAAGGATGCTCAGCAGGTAGGACGCATGCAAGATCTACTGCAGGTAGGACGCATGCAAGATCTACTGCAGGCGTCGCGCTTGGCTTTGCAAAGCTGCGCTGCTCCTCGTTTGTACGTGGCAAGAGTGCTTTGTACAGTAGCGGTGCATTACTTGACGATGTGTGAGCTAAGCTCGTCACCATTGCAGTAATCACTTCATGTACATACAATGTGAGGGCTGTGCTTTTGCTTGACTTAACGAATACGGAGCTAATTAAAGGCGGTAGCCGCTTCGGGAGAAGGTGTGAGGTAGCGACACGTCTTGGACGCACTATTTGTTGTAGCTTAAGGCTTAAGGGGTTGTCATGCAATAGCTTATGAGTCAGCAAAAGCAGGCTATAGCTTAACCCAAGCACTTTAACTTCGCGCTCGGCGTGCTTAACAGTTGTTTCATCGAGTTGCAGTGAGCATGAGGCTGCATGCGTTGCTTCCTTATGGTTATACATGTACTCTCTGATAATGCTAAGCTACACAACACGCTGGGAACTTGCTACATATAATTGGTCTTGAAGTCGGTGGATGTATCAAACTCCTTATAATGCGTCTGGCAGTAATTCTGCGTGCGCTCATACGCCGGCTTGGAACAGTGGGGCACCTGACAGCGCTTGCCGCCTCCATGGGCCCAACAAAAGCCGTTCGACACTGCAATGGTATCGCAGCTCTCGAAGGAGCAGACGGTGCCTCCTCCGTGCGACCAGCAGACACCCTTAACCTTGGCACGGTTTTTGCAGTCCGGCATCTTGCAGCGTACCCAGCCGCCGTGCTTCCAGCAGCGCTTGGCGTGCTTGGCACGACTCGTACAACCCTCAATGGAGCAGAACTTGCTGCTCTTCTTGGCTGCTGGCTTGAAAACTGTTGTCGAAGCCCTAGGGGACATCGATGTCGATGTGACACTGCATCCACGCTTGGCTATCGTCGGTTCGCTAAGAGAGTCTCGCTTTCTGGCCTTGGGCTCGTCGACGTCTGACTCCGAATCGAAAGACAAGATGAAGGACAGTGCGGCCTTGTATCTCGAGTTCTGCTTGGTCAGTGTGTTTGAGTTTTCCGGAGATTTGTCTTGCGTCATCATGGCGATGCTAGGGAGGTGATACGAGGGGGGAGACGGCCTGATGCCGACGGCGAAGGTCGAGAACGACGTAGCGGACAGAGTTTGGAGGCGGGCGAAGGACGTGTCTGGCATCATAGACAAGATTAATGGATATTTAGCGCTTCGCTTTGCAGGCATAGACACGACTTGGTAGCTGAAAGACCAATTCCAAAGTGATTTCTCAACGAGGCGGCTGAGACCTTATCTGGGGAGCTCAGATTATATCACGGTTTGCACCGAAAGGCTTATGAACGAGAGTAAAAAGTTTTCTTCTAGACTACTACCTGGTGCGTGAAACGGAATCCAAGAAGCGACAATGTGCTCCAAAAACAGCTTGCCTCATGTTTGTCTCGGGGACAGTTGTGTCAGAAGTTGACGAGCTGTCAACATAGAGGCACATAGTAGCTTATTTCATTTCAACAGCCTTTGCGTTGCGCGTGTCAATGTGGAGGTAAGGATGTAAATATATATCATCGACAAGATGATGTCGCTTGTCCCAAGCACGTATTCTCAATACGTGCACCTTCTTCCGACCTGTATGCAAGTGAGGCTATTTCCAAGCGTTTTAGCGTAACCAGCAGATTCCGTCGAAAACAGCCACGGCGTCATTCTGACGGCTCTTATCAATCGTCTCTTTGAATTCGTCGGCCGCAGTGGCTCTCTATAATTCGCGACAAGTGAGGGGCGTATGCTCGCAACTTGCTCGTCGAGATGGAGAGTTTTCCATGAGCGTGTCCTCACTTCCCTTGCAGAACTTGGCAGTTGCGGGCTAATGGTGGCATTGAAGTTTGGCGTCTTGAGCACACGCGCACCTCATTAATCAATTCTAGGTAAATTCTCTGGACATTATTCACAGACATCGCGTCGACCGCATCATGCTCTTCGCCATCCATTTGTGGAACTTGGCTCGCCGTCAAACACCTTGCTACTCTTTCAAGCAAGTGTTAGCAGCCTGCATCCATTAGCCTTGTACGAGTACAAGGCTACAAGTACAAGAGCAGCACCTTTCGCGCTTATGCGGAAACGCGCGCGGAACTCGACCGCCACATGACGTTATCCTCGCTCGAAGACAAAGTCACGCCGAGTCCAGCACGACCCCATGCTGACGGACATAGGCACCAGTAATTGGGCGGTGCAGAAGGAAGGCAAGGGACGCCCATGCAGCCGCAACGAGATCTACAAGTGCAAGGCTAATGGTTGGTCTCCGCCAACACCTCAATCGACAACATTGGAACAAGGATGAGGCTAACTGAGAAAAGCTGGCGGCATAGACACGCAGTGTTGCGGCGTATTTCTTGTAATCTATCGTCTCATCTACATAAGAATCGACAAAATGACCACGCGTGCACATACAGTGTTAATGGAGTTCGAGACAGGGATGTGCGCGCGGTCCTGACTCTTCACTCTGAGTCAGCAAAACTAGCAAGCCTTTCCACACGATGAACGCTGCGATGCACTGTGTATTGGGTCACAAGCATTGTAGCACAATGTACAAACATCGCTGTATAGCGGCGAGACCATCAACGGACGTTTCATTATCCAGCATATGTACATATAATGCCTCGAGCCAAGGCTCCTGGTCTCCGTTCGGCGCGGACGCATTCTGTTCGTGATGAACTATTCGATCTAGGATGGTAATCACCAAATATGTTGACAACCCTCGCACGGATGCGTTAGTATATCATTGTGATGCCAACATACCAAGTCGCCGCCTCGTTTCTCGCTGTCGCAAGAAGTCAAGATAGCAACAAAGGCATCTGGCTGTCCATCCCTACAGACGTGCACTTGGCCCAGGCTCGGCCGATCTTGCGAGCAAAAACATGGCGCTTTATCATGTTGTCAGTATCTTCGTCGTTTGTGAGCTCCCAGGATCAAAGTTGCGGAAATAATGGAGATACTAGATCATTGTGGAGAGCCCTCACGAGCAATAAAGCGACAGTCTGTTGAGATTAAGGCGTCAAATTATGCCGACTACATTCATCCATGGATGTTGCATTCCAATTAAAAACAATGGCCAGCTTGTGATGTGAAAAACCCGCACAATTGTTGATACGAATGAGCGCTCAAACTAGTGTTTCTGGCACTTGCTGCAATTCACAGTGGTAACTAACTGTTGAAGGTGATGTTGTAGCTTAGTGGGGTAGGTTACATGTTGCACATGACAGAAGAAGGGCATGCATAGTGAGATAATTAGGACAGGAATCGGATGGCTGAGAGCTATCGATTTACTAGCATTACTTAACAAATATCACGCACTTTTGGTTTCTTCAATCTGGCCGGAAGCCCTCTTCATTTAATAAAAGGTTATGAGCCCAGGTAAAGATACCGGCTCCAAGGTTGAGCCATTCGATGGCACGAACTACGTGCTTTGGAGCTACAAGATGAAGATGTACCTCATGTCGAAGAGATTGTGGGAGGCGGTCGCCGGTGAAAGCAAGGTCCTGCAGGCCAAGAAGCAGCAGGCGCACGCGGCAATCGTCCTGAACCTCAGCGACTCGCAGCTGATGCACGTTGTCACTGCGTCGTGCGCTAGAGAGGCATGGCTTATGCTGGAAAAGTTCCATCGAAGCCAAGATATGGCAAATCGGCTCTGGCTCAAGGAGAAGTTTGCGTCGTTTAAGTACACTGCAGCAGGCATGAATGGCCATGTGATGGAACTGGAAGACCTCGTGATGAAGATGAAGAGCTTAAACTGCGGGCCAAGCGAAGAAGACGTGTGCGCAGTAATGCTGCGTAGTTTACCAGCCAGCTACGAGAGCTTGGTGCAGGCGTTCCGCATGTCGGTAACGAGTTTTGATTTCAGCTGTCTTGTGAGCAAGCTGATCAAGCGCTATACATCTCGGTGTCATAATCAATTCGCCTCGACTATGCATAATGTTTACTCGCATGGTGCCATGTTCGATAATGCTGTCGTGCTGTGCTCATGAGGAAGTGCGCCAGAAGGAGGCTGCACGGGTCGAAGAATCAACAGCTCTCCTCACAAGCAATCGAAGTAGCAAGCAGCCGCCAAGGAAGCAGCATGGACGGCGTACCAAAAGATCGTCAGGAGCGTGTTATAAATGCAGCAAGGTTGGACACTACGCTAGGGATTGCCGTTCGAGACGCAGCTCAAACGAAGGAAATCATGAACAGTCTAACGTCGCATTTAATGTGAGTGAAGGATTTGTGAGCGATGGCTGGGTCATGGATAGTGGAGCGCCGACACACATGTGCAAGGATTGCGACGCCTTTGAGCTCTACGAGGAAGTGAAGACACCGCGAAGCGTGTCAAGTGCTCAGACCGATGCGAAGCTAAAGGTTCTTGGTCATGGAACGGTGAAGTTACGCGTATGGACGGGATATGAGTGGATCGATGCACGCCTCGAAAACACTATACACGTTCAGGACCTGTCAAAGAATCTGTTCTCGCTGACAGCTGCAGCGTCAAGAGGGATGACAGTGGAGATCACGCGCAACGAATGTGTGGTGAAGCGTGGCAACGTACCTGTAGCCACAGGGAGAAAGCAAGGCTTCCTGATGTATCTGAACATCGACGTCGATGTTGAGTGCCACGTGGCTGAAGACGAAAGTGAGCTATGGCACCGTCGACTGGGTCATGCTTCATACAGCATCATAAACAAGATGATCAAAGACGGAAAGATCAGCGGCGCAGAAATGAAAGCAGACGTGTTGTGCGACGTACGCGCAACAACCAAGCAAGTGCGACTATCATTTAAGACAAGTGAAGAAGTTGTTGAAGCGAGGGAGAGTGCACGTACCGACAGTGTAGTATGCTCCGACGTTCTTGGACCAATCACACCAACGTCGAAATCAGGCTTCAAATACATTGTGAGCTTCATAATGATGAAGAGCCGGTACGTGACGGTTTATCCGTTGCGAAAGAAAAGCGACGTTCCAGATGTGTTCGCGAAATTTTATCGGGAGATAAAGATAGCGACTGAACGACGATCAAGTAATTCGAAGCGACAATGGTGGAGAGTACCAGAACGCAGCCATGGACAATTTTTGCCAGACCAAATTTATCAAGCAAGAGTTTACTGTACCGTATAACCCTGAGCAAAACGGAATGGCCGAGTGCATGAATCGGACTCTTGTGGAGATGACGCGATGCATGCTTAAAGAGAGTGACCTCGGCAAGTCTTACTGGTGTGAGGCGATGATGACAGCAGCGGACATCCGAAATGTACTTCCCAACTCATCAAACAAGGATTCAAGCCCGTTCGAGATGGTTTTTAAGCGAAAGCCACGGCTGGATCACATGCGAGTGTTCGGCTCCCAATGCTACGCGCACGTGACGAAGGAGAAGCGCAAGAAGCTAGATGACTCAGGCGTGAAGTGCTACTTCCTCGGCTACGCAAAGAACCACAAAGCGTACCGACTTCTTAACGCAAGTGATGGATCAATAGTGGTTTCTAGAAGCGTGACATTTGCAGAACATCCTATTGCCAAGAAAGTGAAGATTAACAACGAACAAGTCATCGACATCATTGGCGATGAAGAAGAGGAAGTGGAAGCGCCTAATGCAAACGAAGTGTTGCAAACGCCACCGATGCAAGCATGCAAGGAACCTACACAGAGTGAACAAGAACGACCAAATGTTGCAATTCCCACCAGAGGATCAAGCACGCCTGGACGATACGGTGAAGAAAAATGGATGGTGTGCCCCGTTCGAAAGAAGCGCGGTGTAGTGCGCTACAACCAAGAGTTTCCAAACTATAGACAGGATCAGCAAAGTTTAAATGAGCTCCAGAAAGAATTTGATTCGCTGCACTATTTTTCTGCAAAAGAGGATGGAGAACAAGCATCCACGTTCGAAGAAGTAATGAAGGACAAGGACAAGGACCAGTGGCTGCGCGCGATGAAAAACGAGATGAAGGCGTTTGAAGAGCACAAGACGTGGTCTCTTGTAGACATGCCAACAGGGCATAAGGCTGTCGGGTGCAAGTGGGTCTTTCGGATCAAGCGTGATCCAAGCGGCGAAGCTGTCAAGTATAAGGCTCGTTTAGGGTTTCATCGCGCTGGCCAAGAATCCAGTGTATCACACGCGAACGAAACATATCGACATCAAGTATCATTTCCTACGCGAGAAAGTGGCGCATGAAGTGATAGTGCTCGAGTACAAGCCAACGGAACAGATGGTCGCGGATGGATTCACGAAAGCGCTACCACGACCCAAGCACACCAAGTTTTTAGCGGGGTTGAACATGGCGGCGTAAGAGAGGACACTCAGCACGAACATCAAGGGAGAGTGTTGAAGGTGATGTTGTAGCTTAGTGGGGTAGGTTACATGTTGCACATGATAGAAGAAGGGCATACATAGTGAGATAATTAGGACAGGAATCGGATGGCTGAGAGCTATCGATTTACTAGCATTACTTAACAAATATCACGCACTTTTGGTTTCTTCAATCTGGCCGGAAGCCCTCTTCATTTAATAAAACTAACATCAGGACCGACTGTGAAGATGATAAGCCTGCTAAAAGGTATACCTGCCGTCGTCCATATGGCTCACCCAACCGAAATTTCTTCTGTGTAATAAATCCACACAACGCTTTGACGCTGGATCTCCAGTTTTCCTGGCGGACGGTTGTCGTCGCCAAACCAGAGTTGTGGTGCAGTAAACAGTTTACATTGTTCATGATCGCAGCAATGCTCCAGTCCGTTGGATCCCAAGAAAGCATTGCGTTTACGCTGATAGCGAGTGTACTTGAAGCGGGTAAAAACGATAAGCCAATATAACTATGGACGCTCGCCACTGGCGGCTCTTGAAAGCATAGGATCGGCATTAGGTAAAAAACGTACCATCATTAGGCTACTGCAGTAAGAATCGAGCGAGGCTACTTGGACCTATTACAGCACATCACCTCAACATTGTGCAGATTAGGCGACCAGATGTTAGTAATACACCACTGAATGCATATTGAACAGGTGGATGACGTCACATGATGACGGGGAGGATAACGGCTAATACCAGTAAGGCTGCGACGTCATGGACTGACGTCACTGGAATGGCGTTATTAGATGACGTCACGAGAAGCTTATAGAAGCATAGGCTTAGAGATACCACAGGGAAGCGAACTAAGGACCTAAATATATTCACTTCACATTTTGCCTTCTTCTTCAAACACCTTTCCAACAGGTTAACAGCCGCACACGACTCTCAAGACCAACACCTGCCGCTGCGATGTCCGCGAAGAAGGCTGAAGTCATCCTGGGAAGCGACAACTACTTTTACCGGGAGTTTATCATGCGAATGACGCTGGCGAGGAAGGGACTGCTGGACACGTGCAGGTGGTCAAGACTGAGGCAAAGATGACCGAGGCGTGGGTGCTGAACGACATGAAGGCACTGGGACTGATTGCTCAAGGCATTGCGCTGGAGCACCACATCAAGATTTGGTCTGCAACGACGGCTATACATGCATGGATCACGTTGCGGGAGTTCTACAATCGCACGACCATGCACAACCGAGTGACGATGACCCGCCGCCTTCACGATTTCAAGATGGACGACGGCGTCACGATGGCCAAGCACCTGGACAAGTTTGATGAGCTCATCGTTGGTCTTCAATCTCTGGGTGAGCCTGTTGACGAGGCACGGCAGCTCGTGATTCTGCTAAGAAGCCTGCCTGCAGAGTACGAGCTCATCGCGTCGATCGTGGAGAACGCCAAGGACGTCACGCTCATTGAGGTGAAGGAGAAGCTGCTTAAAGAGTATAAGCGACAGGACAAGAAGGAAGCTACGGTACGCGCGTTGAAGGCTACTACGTATGGGGGCAAGTCGAAGAACGCAAAGTTCGACAAGGGCGGCAGGAACAACGGCCGCAAGGACAACGGCTCGAGAAAGAGAAGTAGTTTCAAGGGCAAGTGCTTCAACTGTGACAAATTCGGTCACATGAAGCGGGACTGCCCGGATATGAAAGTCCCTGGCAAGGGTAATGAGGACGCTGTCTTCGCCGCCGGGAGAGTCGATCATCGGGGTGGCTGATCGACAGTGGTGCGACGATACACATGACGCCACATCGAGATGACTTGTTCGACTACGAGGACATGGTTACAAGTATTGAAGTGATCATGGCGGACGGCAAGAAGATTCGTGTGGCTGGCACTGGGTCGGTGCGCTTAAAGGGAATTGACGGCAAGCGCATTCGAATGGTGGACTTTCTCCACATTCCTGGACTGGAGCGGGCCACTGACACGCCATGTCACCATATTGCACCATGAAATTTTCCAGTAATGGTTTCCATGAACTTCGTACTGATCGGCTTAGCTGAGCGTACCAGTTTCGCGCTGGTCCCGTGAGCAGATCTCCGAATACCAAACATTTTTCGCTATCTGGCGCTTGATCGCGGAGGAACGCAGACTTCACTTTGCTGATCTAGCCTCTCGCTCGATCTTCATCCTTGTCGCGTCCTGCAAACTCTTTTAATTCTGCGATCGCTGACACACGGATCCGTTGAGTATTAAATCCACCAACTCCAGTCGTCTCAGCAGTTGATACCACCGTTCGTCTCGGTTCGTCTAAGCCTAAGTCGTCCGGATCATACTCCTTGGAACGACTGTGGCGTGATCCAACTGACTCCATTTCGATATTAGGGTCGAGCGGTTCTGACGGGCTCTGAGGCATTGCTGATCGGCTGGCTTGGTTGATCGCTCGATCCTGGGCTTGCTGATCTTTAACGAACTTTTCCATGGCCGCTTCAAAAAATGATTGCAATTGTCCTGAGCCTATCTGGTTCGCGTTAATTGACGGGGAAACATCCACCGATCGAGTTTTCACCTTGATTGGCTGCATTCGACTGCGCAATAGGGCGGCACCACTCGGTCCCAACGACATTCGCTCGATGCTTATCGACTCACCCGAATCCACTGCCGATTCTGCCGAGGCGTATCGCGACGATCCGGTGTGATATTCTTCCGAAGGGTCAGCAATCGCCTGATCCGAAGTATGAGAAGCGCCGGTGAGCGTAATCATCTTCTCAGCGAACGATCGATCTGCAGTGATCACCCGATCGAGTCCACAGTCGAGCAATTCATGTGCATCAAATGCTCCAGGGGTGAAACCAGCCTCTTGCAATAACTGCGTGAGCATAAGGATCGCATCTAACTTGTTCGAAGTCCTTGTGGGCGCGGATATAGGTCCACGTAGCGATCCGATTAACTTTGGCCGCAATATTTTCAGCACTGGATCTTCCGTAATAAGCCGCTTTAGCTCTTTCCAATAAAATTGCCACGTGAGCTGATCCAATTGCCAATTTCCAGGTTTTTTATCTGTTTTCATTACCGCGATCTTTGAGTCGTGATCTGCCACCTTCGTGTCTTGGTCATCCACATCTGAGCCAGGTGCCTTCAACTTTATACGTGGCACCTTCGTTTTCTTCTTCTTGGCTTTCGGTGTAGGGGTGTTTCTAGATAAAAATCCTTTGGTCTTAACCGAAAGACTCTTGTCCAGCGGGTCACGTTTTGCAGCGTGATCCGCGGGGATCCCAGAAGAGACCTGGGGAGGGGTTAGAGGTTTTTCTTCCAGATCACCATCGTGATCTTCCTCTTTAGTTTTTTCTCGTCTGCGTCCCTCCCAAAACGCTGACGATCTGGGGATCCTTCTTGTTTTTCGCGCGTCTGCGGCAATCCCTCTTCCGCTGACGCTTCAATCCCCGGTTTATCTTGATCTTGACATCTTCTCCAGTGGACTCACGGTGAAATCCAGAGTCACCAGAAGATCCGGGCACGCGCACCATTGTGGCGTAGTGCAATCACAAATATGACGATGTGATCACCACTAACCAACGGCGCCCAGACGACCGACTACGGAGGTGTACCCCGATTTCGTGTGTAGTATTTTCTTGCCTTCCTCACCTTGTGTACCCGTCGGAAGGGCGGGTTACACTCTTCTCGGTGACTTGGAGGATGTCGAGTCTTGATTGGGTTTGGGGATAGGAACGATCGCGTGGAAATTCCTCACGAGATTGCAGGTTACTTGGGCGCTCTTGTTGAGTCACCGCGATCTACCCTTTAGATCGCTTCCTTGTCCACCGGCTTATCTTCTGACCACTTGATCTCTTCTGACCACTTGATCTCTTCTGACCACTTGATCTCTTGGTGCTGGGGCCTTGCCTTTACTTGTTTGCTGCGTCCAGTCGCAGTTTGGGAGGAGATTGAGAATCGCTTGAACCCTGGCCAAACAATCTAGGGGTGTTGCTCCTTCTGTAGACGCTGTCGAAGTTCTTGACGTCGGGAGGCCAAAGATCCTGCCCGGAAGAGAGAAGTCGACGCGTGTGTTAGAAGTATAATCGAACTCTGTTTAATGTTAGCCAATAAAAGCTAAAACCTATGACTATGCCTTTCTATACGGTAGTATATGCCACATGTCCAGATCTGTTTGTCGAGATAACCCTAACCATCATATGGGTCGTCGATCGCGATCTGATACTGATCGACGATCTGATGCTGATCGACGATCTGATGATCGAGAAATAATATCACTTTGACTCACATATCACGTTTGAAGGGTCCAGGGTGCGACAGGTACTGATCGGACCTAACGACTCGGCTTCTGATAGGTCAATTAGTCCACGATCAGTATTAAGTCCCATTTCTCTTGAGCCACTGCTCCACAGCACCACCTGTCCGTGCTCATTGCGCTTTTTGGCGAACACCCATCTGCATCCGATTGGTCGGACTTCCTTCATCTTCGGGACCAGCATCCATGAACCTTTTTTCCGAGTGAGCTTTGAGCTCAGCGCTCATAGCCTTCATCCATTTCTTGGCGTCGTCGCTGTCCATGGCTTGCTGATATGTCGTCGGTGCGTCATCTGCATCGCCAACACTTGCCGCGTAGGCCAGTACAGCTTCTGCAAGTAGGATATCCTCATCAACACGAGCTCGCTTAGGTGACGGCGGATAGAAGTGATCGTCATTGTCAGGATTGTCTTCGCTATCCATCGTGTGCTCGTCAGCCATGGTCGAGTCATTACCAAGAAGAAGACCTGGTTCCCTTGAACGTCGAGAGCGTTCCCTTTCGGGCCTGAACACCATGTCGTCGTTTGCTGTCGACTCTTGTACCCGATGATATGTCGTCAATTCTCTTCCTGATGACACAGGCTCATGTTCATCTTCTTGCATCTCGGCGTCATCAAATGGGTCCTCTGTTGACTCCATCGGTTCGTCCTCCACAGGCGGTTGCTTCTCAACTCCAGGCTGAGCCATTTCGTCGATATCCTTGATCACGTTGATGACTTTAGTGTTCTCCGTCATCGACGTATCGTAAATTCCGTTCACCTCGCGTTCGTCGAGCTTCACTGACCTTGACACCTTGACCTTATTCAGCTCCAGATCATACACGCGATAGCCCTTCGTGTTGTCCCCATAGCCAAGGAACATACACTTGAAGCTCTTTGGCTCCAGCATGGTGCGTTTAGCGTCGTCAACTGAGCATACCCCATCAATCCAAACACTCGTAAGTGGTCCAACCGAGGCTTCTCCTTGAATCCAATCTCGTATGAAGTCGCGTCAGTGTACGTGCTGTTTGTTGTCCGGTTGACCAAGTACACTGCCGTACTGATCGCCTCTGCCCACCAGAAAGTCGATACACCCTTGTAGTACATTATGCTCCGCGCCTTCTCCATTATCGTTCGATTCATCCGTTCGGCCACTCCATTCTACTGAGGGCTGCATGGCACAGTCTTCTGGTGCACAATACCGTTGCGCTGACAGATTCGTCCAGGGTCTTGTTAACAAACTCGGTACCGTTGTCAGAGCGAAGACAACTGATGCGCTCTCCCCATTGATTCTCATACATGGTTTTGAACGACTAAAACCTTTCCGGCACTTCGCTTTTCTTCTTGAGGAAGTATGCCACAGCGTACTTCGAGTAGTCGTCCACGAAGGTGAGCACATACTTTGCGCCACCTTTCGACTTCGTCTTCATTGGTCCCATTACGTTCGTGTGCACAAGTTCCAGCACACGGGACGTCTTCGTGTGAGAACGAGCTAGGAATTGCGTCACCGTCTGCTTGCCACCGCATAGCGCCTTCGTCTTGGAACTGGTAATCGGAATACCAGTCGTCACGCGCTGCGTCGTTGCCAGCACGTCTTTGTTCAAGTGGCCTATGCGAGCGTGCCAAAGCTCCCACTCGCTCTCGACGTCCGAGTACGTCACGTATTGCGTCATTTCCTGCTGACATTTCAGCATGTAAGCCTTGATAATCTTCCTCCCCGAGGCGATCACTTTGTTCTTGTTCCAAATGACACACGATGTGCGCTCAAACTCAACGTTGAGCCCGAGCTCTGCAAGCTTACCCACCAACAGTAGTCGTAGACCGTATTATCACGCGTGCAAACGGTCGGATGAAAGTCCTTTTGAATATCTGTATCGGCTAAATGTAGCTGGAATGCGAGCGAAAATTCCAATTAAAGATGGATCGCTAGATGCCCGTCGTGAACACGTGGAACATTTCATTGATACTTTGGACGATCGCGATCTGGCGAAACAGCTGACTTTATTACGTTTGGGAGACGCAGGTGCCATGGAAGAAACACTTCGTGCATATCAACGCATGGAAACCAGGCAGGGTAAGGCGTCGATGGGATCGCATAAGTTTCGACAACGATCACCTGCAGCCTCGGCTCCAGTATCATCGAAACCATCCCGAGCTGTGAGAGCGATCCACATTGAAAGTGGTAGCAGCGAATCGGAATCAGACCCCAGCGAGTTGGAACCCGACACAGATCTTCGCCATATTTATATGGCTACAACATCGGATCGCACGAAGAGTCCAAGCGATGTTCCGATCCGACAAGGTGTCTCTACTCCAACGAACAGTCATGATCGTTACGCAAATGGTCACGATCGTGGTGTGTCGTCGAAACCATGTACCCACTGTGGGTCAACCAAACACAACGACAGAGGATGTTGGAAACGACTTACCTGCCAAAAATGTGGTCGAAAAGGGCATCCCTCGGACAAGTGTTTTTTCGTATGTATCGCCTGTGGAGAGATACACGAGGGGGGGGGAAGTGCCCGATGGAAGAGTTCTACAACATGATTCGCCAGTGGTATGTACCCACCAAGCACGCTGGAATACTTCCACCGAAAGCAGAGGAGATGTTAAACTAGGACGCTCGCCAGGTTGGAATCTGGTACGAGCCGAGCGTTCTAGGCTCTGCATTTATGCATATGTTGAAGGGGGACGGACAGACCAAGACGTTAACTTACGAATTGATGCAGCTGTCAATACATGTGGTTTGAATTTAAAAAAACAGTGTTCAATGTCAAGTGTAAAAAAGGTTGATGAATATTCACGATCACCTGCTAAGATGGAGCTCGATCTAGCGCCAGGTGAATCACGCGGATATTGGAAATATCACACACCTGGAAAATGGCTTAAACAGACCAAAGCAGTGAGCAAAATCAACAATGAGAAAGCCACTTTGCTGTTTGACTCTGGTGCTGAAGTCTCTATCATCGACACAACCTTTGCTCGTAAGGTGGGATGTGTCATAGATGAGAGCCAGAAGCAAGAATGTGTGGGAATCGGCGAGAACATGTACATGACGGAAGGTCGAACCAAGATCAAAATCACATTAGCTGGATCACTGGTTTATTATTTTGACGCTTGGGTCGGTGATCAGTCTGGTTAGGAGGCGATCTTAGGCATGGATTTTATGGTTCCAGCTGGGATACGACTAGATCTGGCGGATGGAACACTCTGTTTGCCTGATGAAATCCGAATACATCACGGCCTCCATACCGATCAACTATGCAGGTAATTACTGCCAACGATCAACATGTGGTAATTCCAGTGGGCGATTCGACAGAAGTGAAAATCGGCGTCGGTTCCCCTAATGCTACACTGTGGGTAACATGAGACCCTAAATGGGTTCCAACTGTTACTACGGGACCTGGCAAGATGAAATATCTGCAGCTGACAAATCTCGGTGATCAAGATGTAATCCTCAGACAAGGAGCTGCGCTAGGTATGTGGATGGCTGGCGATATGATACCTCGGGCCCCTGGATATGTTTCGGTGGGATCACGTCGCTACAACGAGTGGCAGACTCTCGCTTTTGAAGCGACGATAGATCGAAAAGTAGAATCGCCAGATGAACCGACAGGACCGCTGGTCGACCACCCACATTATCCTACACCAACTAAGATTTTGATTCGTCCAAAGAAAGTTGAGAAGATCACGTCGCAATTTGACGAAGGAATGATTAACGAAAATGAGACTCAAGACCAACTCAAAGACAAAGACCACCTTGACAGTGAAGACCAACGACCATCAAGATCACCCTTGTAATTAATGCGATCAAAATTGATGGTCAGGGCGATCAATTACCAGATCGATCAAATGATTTAAAGGTGACCGATGAGATCAATAATAATGATCATGTCAATCAAGTACTAGATCAAACGAATGATTTAAAGGTGGCCGAATCGATCAAGGATGAGGATCATGCAAATGCTGAGCGTAAACAGGGAAAGTCTGATCAAGGGAGCAAAAAGTCCACTACAACCGTGATTGAAGAAGTCCCAACGAGAGAGGTATCACCCGAGGTAGCAGTATATTCTCACGAAAGTGGTGAGCTGTTTGCTGAAGATGTTGATCAACATATGGCGGTCCTGCCAGAGTTGGTCACGTCTACGGCTGAGGTAATGATTGATGACATTCAAGTCGGCGACCCTGGAGTGTCACTGACCAACGATCAAAAGAAATTGCGACAATTGATCTGGAAGAATCGCCATTTGTTCATAGGAAAAGGCAATGCCTTACCTGCAGCACGTGGAGCAATTTGTGACATTGATGTCGGAGGAGCAAACCCAATTGCACAAAGAGTACGACCTGTGGCACCCAAATTTCGAGAGAAATTAGCCGATTTAATCAAGGGACTATTATCTGCCAAAATCATTCGACCATCTAAATCACCATGGGCTTAGCCAATCGTGGTAATAACCAAGAAGAATGGTGAAGATATACGGTTATGCATCGACTATCGACGAGTGAATCAATTAACCAGATTGATGGTATATCCTATGCCACTAATTAGTGAGCTTTTGCAGGATATGGATAAAGCGATGTGGTATTGTCCTTTGGATATGGCAAGTGGATTTTGGGTGGTTGAAATGACGGAACGAGCTAAAGCAATCTCAGCATTTATTACGCCGTCTGGTTTGTTTGAATGGTTACGAATGCCTTTTGGTCTGAAGAACGCTCCTCAGATTTACCAGCGTTTAATCGATAATGCTCTCTATATGGATTTTTGAAAATCAGTACAGATCCTAGCTCGACCACTACTGGATCGTCAAAGCCAATCGACGTGTTTACCGAAGGTGAACCGGATACCGATGGTACCAGCCATATCGTGGACCTCTCTGTATGAGAAAGTGGAACGATTGCTGGAGGTATGTGACCAATGGAATTTATCGATCAATTTGACTAAGAGTTTCTGGGGACGTCGTAAAGTGGATTACCTGGGTCATCAAGTTTCTCTTGCAGGTTTGGAAGCTCATCCGAGGGATTTAGGATTGCTCGTAAACATTTCCTTTCCTCAATCGTTGCGATCAATGCAGTCGTTTTTGGGAAGTTTGAATTACTACAGTCGATTTATTGAGGACTTTGCGATTTATGCGTCTGTGCTCTACGAGTTGCGGGAAGCAGATTTCCATGAGATCAGCCGTGTTAATGACGCTCAGACAACTATCACTGATGCTAGCCGGGTCGTGATTGCAATTCTCGAGATGGGTACAAACGCGATCTAGTATCCAATAATGGGGACGATCGAGATTCCGAAGGCGAGAATCGTTGGGAAAAGGTTGTGATCTCATTTACTTTGCTTAAAGCAAAAATAGCTGCAACACCGATTCTAAAACATTTTGATCCGGATCGACCGCCTGTGGTTGTGGTGTATGCCAGTAAGTGGGCAGTATCAGCTGCTTTACTTCAAGAACATGATGGAATATATTGGCCTGTCACTTTCTCCAATCGTATGTTGAAGTCTAACGAAGTCAATTACGGGATGGTGGAGAAGGAGGTATTAGCCCTCCTCCGGATACTTGATATTTGCTATACTATGCTGGTTTCACCCGAGATTACAGTGCTTACGCGACACTCAACACTGGCTTGGTTATTGCAATCTTCGGGACTTAACGGGAGATTAGGAAGATGGGCAGCATTACTTTCGAACTGGACTCTCGAGATTCGCCGAAGTGAGAAGGATGAAGATGCGATATGGGGCACACTCGCTGCGAGTATAACTCCCCGTGAAGAAGTGGACGAGATTTTGATTGCGATTGCTCCGCGAAAGCAGCCAAGACAAACAATAAGCATGCCACCACCCACGGTCGAATTGGGCGAAAACTTCCTAGTAGTGAATTTCGATGGGTCGGCCAGAGTGAAGAAAAAGTGTGGAGCATCCAGCGCGATCATATGGAAATTGCCAGAATGGACGATCGTAGCTGCCGCTTCTGAATTTGCTGCCGATCTGACCGTGAACGAAGCAGAATATCGAGGGCTACTCCTCAGCTTCGATTTGCTTGCTGAGCAGACCAGGGGACGTATAATTATTTGCGGAGACTCCAATTTGGTGATTAGGCAAATGCGTGGTGAGATCGACTGTAAAGCACCAGGTCTGCAATTACTGCGTCATAAAGCTATGGAAAGACTTCAATCGTGGCCCGCCCACGAATTCCTACGTATGAAGCGAGACTGGAATCAGAGCGCCGACCGATTAGCAGGTGAAGCTTTACATGAGGAGAAAGGCGTAATTGTTGTTTCTGATCAAGATCGCCAAGACCTGATCACACTTAATCGGTTGAATGAGCTGCTGATACCAAGTCAAGTCGATCAAATAGTCAAAGTGGCTGCGATCACACGATCAACTACGAGAAAGTGTTGTCAGCCGGGAGCTCTACAAGAAGATATCGTGCAACAATTACGGATCGAGCGCATCAAACAAGTGCAAGATGAAGAACGCTGGATTGCTAATCTGAAGACGTACTTGATTGGGGACGTCACCAGATTAACGGCAGACGAAGCGAAGTCGAGTGCCTTGATCGCGCAAAGTTACGATGTGGATGAAAGTGGATTGTTATTTTTCTGCTCCAGCTCGGCTGTGACATCGGATGATCGAATGGAGGTAGCACGTTTGGTGGTGTCGGAACTGTTACAACAAGATTTTCTAGATCACTACCATACTAGTCTGGAAGGTGGTCACCAAGGGATAGGCAGAACCTACCAACGGATAAAAATGATTGGCGAGGAATATACCGAAGTGTGCAGCGCTATGTAGGCGAATGCGTGGATTGTGAAACGGGCAAAGGACGTCCATATGATCGTGGCAGATCGCCAGGAAGTTTGCAGGCAACTTACCCATTTCAAATTCTGGCTATGGATCATATTCCGTCGTTGCCACGATCGTTCAAAGGGAACACAGAATTACTGTTATGGGTCGATCTGTTTTCTGGTTATGTGATCGCAAAAGCAAGCTCATCGCGAACTGCACAGACGATCGCTGAGAATTACGAGGAGTGTGTATTTCGATTCGACGATTTGGCGCAAGCGAGGCGATACGCCACGATCGAGAACCAGGATTCATGTCTGATTTCTTTCGAGCTTTTAATCGAATCGCAGGACAGAAACAGCGGGCCACCATGGCATATAAACCGCAGGCAAATGGCACTGCCGAACGTATAGTTCAGACTTTGACACGAGCGATCAAGATGTACGTTACCGATGAAAACCAACAAGATTGGGACCAATATGCAGAACGATTGACTTTCGCTATCAACACTGCACAAGATCGTGTTCGTGGAGATACACCGTTTTATTTGATTCACGGTTGGGATCCACGATCAACTTTGGAGGCCACCCTACCATTAGGAAGCACCAAACCACGTGATCGAGATGCAAGACGATGGCAATATGGCATACAACGCCATTATCAGCGTGCCAGGGCAGTTGTGAACGATCGACTAAAGATTGCGATCCAAGATCGAGATGATCGCCATAATGCAGATCACGATCTTCTTAAAATAGATCGCGGATCGCAGGTATGGCTTTATTTGGATCGGGTTAAGGATGGCTATGCTCGAAAGTTAGCCCATATGTGGCACGGACCGTTTCGTATAGCCGAAAAATGCGACGATCATGCTGTATGATTGGAGATCGCAGGTACACCATACAGGTTATTTCCGGTGGTTCATGTTTCCAAGCTGAAGCAGGTTAAAGAGTTCCCGGAACGTCCCCCAATGATATTGAGCGTGGATGAAACAGATCGAGTCGATTTTGATGAAGACAGTTGGGAAGGTAATCTAGACGAGAACGAATTCGAAGTGGAAAGAATTGTTGATGTACGATCGGGTCGAAAAACACGTTACGGTCGAGTACATCGCCAATTTTTAGTACACTGGAAGGGTTATAGTGATCCGTCATGGGTGGACGAGGCAGATTTGAATTGTGGTGCTTTGATACAAGACTTTGACCGCAATCGAGCGAGTCGGAATCGTTTTGAAGTGGTGCAATCTCACGAGGAGGAACATCGAGATAACGACGATTGAGTTGTTAGGAGTGGTGAAGATATGTAAGACGGTTACATATTGAGGTGGAAGGGAATTTAAGTTATGAGTATGAAAATCGGAGGTCGAAGAAACTACGATCAGGGCTCAGGGCCAACGAACCGAAAAGAAAAGAAGCCGATCGCAACTACGATCCGATAAAGACAAAATTGAAGACATGCTGGACGATCGATGTATTACATGAAAAAGGATCACTTCGTTACGTATTTACCGAGAAGACGGGAGATCGACGATCCGGGATGACGGCGATTGTGGAACGATATTGCGTTCACCAGGGTTCTGCAGCACTCAGTAGAGACGCAGCAATTTCCAAAATTGGGGACGTCGCTCAGGTGGCTGCCAAATCCAGGGTACCACGTTCGCTTTTCCACCAGACGTGGGAAGTGCAGAAAGAAGGGATCCAGCAGAATATCCAGATCGCAATGTCCGTCGACTATGGAGGATAAACTTGAGCACCACTTTCTAGCAAGCTCCCGATCGTGAATGCCTCTGTTTCCGTTGTTGGCAGAAATTGGCCAAGTCGATGTCATCTTGACGTTGCTGGCTTGTGATTGCTAACACATGAGATGACTCCCACAAGGCTTGGAGATGACGATCCTCGAAATCTTAGTACACTTTCGCTAATTCTTGGAGCCATCCAGTAAGTTGGAATGAAACTGGAGAGACCGGTGTACGAAGGATTTCCCATGGTTTTCGAGCGTAAAACGCAGTAATCTGGGCGGAGGTAATTAAATGTGGTGACCATTCACCGTCAGGAGGTGCATGAACTGGACCAACCTAGATTGGGAATAGATATCCTTTTGGCTTGACGAAATGGCGATATAAATGATCCACATTCAGCTCAGCTATGCTTGTTAAGCGGATTCACCTGGCCGACCATGGAGCAACTTGACTAGAAGATCGAATAACTTTTCAGTTTACTGCGGCACGAACACAGCGATTTGAAACCGGCTCCTTGACCCAAGCGTTTAAACCTAAAGTGCGAATGAGTGGCGGCGACGGCTCCTCTCGGGCCGGCCGTCCCCCACGGCCACCAGACCCACCGGACGAGCCCCTCCCCATGTCAGCTTTAGCCGCTCCGAGTCCTTCAGAGCAGGCGGCGGTGGCAAACCGACTCGGGGAGGTAGAAGAAACGAAAACGGAAGACGGTGTGGACTTCACCCCAACCCCTAACGCTGGTGTGGTCCTGCCTACGGCATGGACACCTGAAGAAGCAGGTCGACGTCTGGAAGTGCGCGCGGAACAGGATGAAGAAGCAGCAGCTGCAGCGGCGAAGATGAAGCGGCTGTACCAGATAGCAACGAGTGATTACCCGCTGCACTAGGACACGGCTTTGCGGCCGATGTTGGCGGAAGAACGCGAGGCACTTACAGTTTATGTGGAGAGACGGTTGGAGCTTCCTGCCCCCCACCACGTTCCTCGTATGTACCACTCCAGGACTACAGAGGGCAGCAATGATGGCATATCACCATTCCAACGTGGAAGGGGTGCTGATTGCTGATGTCTCAGCACGGGTTAGACTGGGTAAATCTATCCCGAGGAGGTCACTGCTACGCGAGCTAGTAGAGGCTAACGCACGCACTGATGCTACCAAGAAGATGATGGAGCAGTTTACGCGAGCAGCGCAACGTGTGGTGTTCGACGGGCAGCACACGCTTACCTTCACGTTTATGTCTAAGCGAGCGGCGACAGAATGGGCGAACAAAGAGTTCAAACTGAGGGGCTGTATTATCAAGTTTCAAAGGGCGAAGACTACCATCCCAGGTACCAGGTCCTCCCCGCAAGTGGCCAGGCACTACGCCGTGCGCATCCTGGGAACAGAAGACCTGGATCCGGTTCTCCTCCGTACCGTATTTAGCCAAATTGCGGGCGAATATATTCTGGATATTCGGCACCCTGGGGTGCACGGATTAAAGGAGCATGACAATGACTACTGGACGGTCATTTTTTACTCGATGGAATGCCCGGACCAGCTGGTCAATGCCACTTCACTCAAAATCGGGGAACGGAGCATAAACATACATCACTTTCAAAGAGTGGCAACAGCTCCTTGCCGCACTTGTTTTAACCCTCAGCATACCAGAGCGATGTGTCGGGTGCCGGAGGAACGCGTCGAAGAATTGCGGGTGTCGAGACAACGGAAATACGTCGGCACGGTACCTGCTCACGCAGTACCTTCATTTGACAACTGCACGACAGTGGCAGACCTGGAACTAGCGCTGACAGCATGGACGGGTGGCCTGGTAGATCCTTCCGCTGGTGAAGGAGGACGAGTACTAGAGCCAGTTGAACTGCCAGAAAGACCTGAGCAACGCCACAGAACTGCACGCGGAGGACGCGGGAGCGAACATGCGCAACCGGATGAAACTGGATGGACTGTCATCCGGCGCCAGCAGCGACAAACGTCATAAAGGCAGCAGCAACTATCTAGCAACACCGGAGGACGGGGCCAAACTCCATCCACGCAGACACCTCGCCCACGACAGGCCATGATGGAGCAGCAGCAGGATCACGGGGGTGCTGGCGAAAGTACGCGGAGCGGGGTGACTGTACGTACACCTACCGCCTCGGAGCCACACGCAGCGGTGCAGAGTGCAGGTACTGGAGCAGTGTCGAGTGCAAGCGGTGTCGAAGAGGTGCAACGGCACGACCCTGCTCAAGAGGTGGTCCCGCAATCTCATGGATTCACGATACATCGCAGTATATATGCGGAACTGGAAGACAGCTCGGAAGATGACAACGATTACGAAGATTAACAGTACTTTAACCCACAGCAGGCTGATGTACCGACAGCTGGAGCTACGCAGGCGTCGCGGTTAGAGGATCGACATGACGTAGATATGGAAACGTACGCTGACGAAGTAGGCACACCGAGTCAGCAAGTACTTACACGACACACAGGATTGGAGACACAGGAGCCGGCAGGGTCTTTCGCCGATATGTATAGCCCTCCTTCCGAGATGGGTCCGTCAACCATCAACAACTGGGAGCATCTGACTTCAAACGATCCTAATAGCATCGACGTGGATGATGTCGAGATGAACACACCTACTCAGTCGGACAACATGGTCCTGAATCCGGACACTGGAGAGGGATTCAAGATCACCGGGGTACAAGAGCCTAGCTCTTCGCCCCGGCAGGTGTCGGACTGGATCGGAAGTCTAAATGGCACGCACGTCAACGTTCCAGCCAACGGGCAATGCCTACTTTACGCCTTCTTCGTGTCTACTACAAACGAGCTCGCGACCACATTCAAGCCGTCAGTGACCCAAACTCGGGCCATTAACAACATCAAACAGCAGGCCACAGACATAGTACTGGCTAACTTGCGATATGATGTTCAGCTAAAGCTGGTGGATCCGCACATGGAATTGGAGAGAATGTATCCACGAACGGTGGACCCGGCAACGACCGCTGCTGTGACTGCGGCATTGTGCGCACATTTTGCGTTCACACGTGATCAGTGTGTTAGTCAATCAGTCCCAAGAGTCTTCTGGGCTGGTTCAGTTCTTCCCAGAGCGCTCGCAGTGTATATACGGGAACCGATATGCGTGTGGGACGTCGACGGGAATGGAGTGGCTCACGCACAGCAATATTTGTATCAAACCTTTACGATGCCAAACGGCGACGCGCATGAAACAGGTGTTGTAACGGCACTTGATGACGAGCAAGCCAGAAATATATTGGAAGCCTGTTATAATCATAAGGTTATTACCCTTATGTTGGTGCTCAATCACGCAGAAGGCCACTTTTATGGAGTCCAGTATGGGCGACAATTCCAGGACTGGAATGCGTTGCCTGGACCGGACATGCGGGCCAGACTGGATAGGTTACACCACCACGTCGGTCTCCCGGTGCTCAATGCGAGTCACTATGATGAGGAGTCACTAGCGGACATCGCACAGGCGGAGGAAGCCCCTATCTTGGAGGAGCTGGGTCTCGATGTCTTCGCCAGTGGTTCACAGGAAACCGGGATCGCCGATGAGGAAGACGTCACATCAGTGAAACGATACGCAGAAGGCGGCGGAACGCCGAGTCACGCTACAGTTTACGAGCGAATACTTGCTACCGCAGACTTAGACCAGCTATCAATTTCGGACAGGCGCATTGAACAACGGCTACGGAAACTAAACCAGCAGGCGTACCAAGATTGGAAGAGGAAGTATGGAGAAATGTTTGCTCTACCAAAACAACATTGCGGTAACGGTACATGGCTTGAATATATCGAGTGGATGGTGAGACATCCAGCCGCTCTTCGCCATGCATTCAGGTTTTTCCCTTACCCAGAGATTGTGGCGCAACAGTGCCCGAATGATTGGCTACTAAAGTGGGGCGAGGCGGAAGTATTCAGACATCAAATACTGACCCTCAGGCGTATAGCAGCTGATGGGGAGAGCGATGACACGGCTAGATTGCTTTGTCAATCGTGGTTGGAGAAGTGCGAATTGTAATTACGTAAGGATGCGTATGCTGCTTCCGCAGGGAATTGGCGAGAGCTTGGACGGTATGTGGATTTCTCTCTCCTGCAGCCTAACCCACCTGAAATACCCGTGCAACACTGGCTTCTGCTACACATACTGCCTTATGCAGTCCGAGATTGGGGCAGCACTATCATGGCGCGGGCACCTGGAGCCTTCCTAGGTATCTGGTACACACAATACCCTACCATATTGATCCTGTGTGATGCCGTCTTATGCAATGCCAATTGGAGTTCGGTTAAGCTATTATTTGTCGGGGGAGCACCCAAATTTGCTGCAGCAGTGACGCGTTCAGATACTAGATCGGACGCGGACGCAACAAGCGGTAAATAAACGTGGGTCGGTCACGCAATCTCACGGAGGGACGGAGCAACCCTCTCTGGGCGATTTTTTTCCGATACAGACCCAACTGGACCGGGAAACTACGCTCAGACGCGATTTCGACAATTTTCGAAATACAAGACGCGCCGAACAGAGGAGAAGAGAAGCTAACGAAAATATTTGTAGGCGGCAATATGACACTTTGCCACTACATGCAGATGAAAAGATAACAGGCCTGTTAACCCAAAATGTCCGAGGTTTTGGAAGGTCGGAGCAGGACCGCGACGACTAGCTTGCTTCCTTCAAGCGCCAGCACAGCCATGGTCAATTTGATGTGATGTTCCTTCAGGAAACGCATGTCAATGAGCAAGATATCCCAGAATTAACTCGGCTTCACGCAGCACAATGGGGATACCGCGTCGGCCAAGGAAGTCCGACACTTTCTTATTGGGCAGCTGCGTCGCACAAGACAGGAGGAGTTGGACTGCTGATGCACCCCAGGTACGAAATTTCGGGAGCTACTACCGTGTGTCAAAGACCATCGACTGACCACTTCATGGCAGTGCAAGGCGAAGTTGACGGCCACCTAGCGATTTTATGTAACGTCTATGCCCCAGTTGAGAAGGCAGCCAGAGAGGCATTCTACTCGGGGTTGGCCAGCATACAATTTCCATCGGCAGCACACCTGTATATTGAAGGTGACTTCAATAGTACGTTGTACCCGGAACACGACAGATCTTTTACCTCATCCGCTCGTACACACGACTCGCCCGCACTTCGCAGGCTTTTGGATAAATGGGGTTTGACAGACTCCATACAGCAGTGCATGCCAGAAGCCTCAGACGCAACTGGTATCATCGATTTTCACAAGAGATACCATACGTACTCGTATTCACTGCCAGGGCTCAGTCGTGCAACCAGTCGGCTCGATAGATGGTATGTGAGTGATACGGCACGATTATTGGCCACTGCCACGGAATTGGATACATTTGGACTAAGTGGAGATCATAAGGGGGTTATCTTACATCTTCGCAACCCGGATAATCCGGTGCGCATCAAGCGAGAACCCCGAGTTTTCCCAATTCAGCCTCACACGGCACAGCGAGTGGACAAATATGCACGGACCGAGCTAGCTGAATTCGAGTTAGAGCTGGTAGAGGAAGATTACACCGCAGAGAAAGCTGCCGATGCATGGGACAAACTGAAGCACAAAATAGTACTCGGCATTCTCAGGCACAAGAAAGCAGCTAAGAAGAGCCTAAAAAACACGTATCGCAAAAAGCTGAAACGTTTGTATCGTAGATATGATCAGCAAATGGATCGGGAGGCTGTTGCTGTACAGACGGGACAGGAAGGACGCGATCAACTGCAGGGTAAAACCTTCACTGACCTGCTACACCGGAGACAAAGAGAAACTGGCTACGGTCAAGACAGCGCAGACTATTCAGATCACATACGTGGAGAAGAGGGCAAACTACTAAGGCAATGTTTCAGCGCATCTCTTGTCGGTTTGGTGACAACGTCATCCCTACTCTTCGCCCAGCGGAGGGCCACCCCAAACGGGGAGTCTTCGGAAAAGCAGAGATATTGGCTGATGCATGGAGCCCCATTCTGCAAGGCTCGGCCACCAGGGCAGGAAAAGCAATCGTGGTTGAATGGATGCAAGCAGGATCCACCGATGATGTCAGTGATCTGGAAACACAGACACTCTTCACTACGGATACTCTCGATGCTGCTTTCAAGGCGTGTAAGACCGGGAAGGCATGTGGTCCAGATCGACTCGGCAACGATTGGTATATCCATTATTCTCACGAGCTCATACCTCTGACGCTCAAGATTTTCCGACTTTGGTACAACGCTCACGTCTGCCCAAGCTCTTTTCTGGAAACAGACGTATTCTGTCTCAAGAAGAAGGACGACGGCAGTAACCCGCTCAACTACAGGCCCCTGTCACTACTGAACAGGCGGACATTTGACAGCAGAGTACACCCTCATCAACACGGATTCGTGTCTACCCGTGACATCCATGCCGTACTTGACTACTTTATGGCGGCTCATGCCACGGTACCTCAGTCACCGGAACTGCGTGACGCAGTCGTGTTGTTGCTCGACTTCGCGAAGGCTTATGATACCCTCGATAGGAAATTCTTCTATGCAGTGCTCAGCCACCACGGGTATCCGCCTCACCTCGCGGAGGTTATTCGGACACTGCATACCGGCACGAGTGGTCGATTCCTGGGAACGACAGGACGAAGAGTTACGGGCTCCACAGCTGGTAGCACGCTTTGGACAGCAGGGCGATGTGTGTTGAGGTAACATGGGGGGTCAGGCCATCCAGGCGAGCATGCAGCTCAGGTCGCCAGCTTCTATTCGCACGTAGAGCAGCAGGTTCCCACAAGTCTTGTATGGGATGACACCTCGTGTGAACTCGATCTCACAGGTATGCTGGGATCTGAGCTAGCGACAGTCAGAGATTTTCTTGCCTCGCACTATTAATCGGTACAAACCGTGTGGCTACCCTATTTAAATCTGAACCACTTCCCATTGTTCACGACTACAGGAGTGATCCAATCGGACGCTGAGATGAAAGTGTTGTGGGGTCAAGGCATATTAGGGGGCATCCTCGGCTGGCACAAGACTAGCAGGACAAAGTTGACTTTTACGGCGAAGGACTCTCGTTTTCTGTCAGCTTTACGACCGTTGATCGTTGCTCTCATTGCTAATTTTCCCGAGATATTATATCAACGTGAGCAGGGCCCCGTCACAACGAAGCCACCGGACACGCCTTTCGAGGTCCACACAAGTCCGGCCACCACCAGTGATGGCACCGTGGAACTCTCAATTACCTCAGGACCAAGACCTGTCTCATATACTTGCATAGTGGGCACATGGCTGGAAGCGAGCATTCTCCTTCAGCAGTGGGCAGGGCAGCAGTGCCGAATTGAGAAGATTGGTCCACACCCGGCCCTGCACCGACTCGTCGACATGAGACGACGGAAAGGGGCCAAACCAAATACACGTCAATACTATAACGACGCGGTGCGCGCGAGTGAACGCAGAATCGGACTCCAGGAAGTGGCCAACCGCAAGAAAACGTGGACTGCGGACAATTCGCTCATAGCGGAGCTGGGAGAAGTGGACTGGACAGACATCCGTACCGTCACAGGGGCTACGATGTGGGCGACCCAGTTGTTATACCGCATTAAGGTGAGGGCGTACTCCACGTGGGATATCGCTCGAACAGTCGTAGGTTGCCCACTGCCGGAGTGTCGAGACCTCGGGATCACCAAGGCGCATATATGGTAGAGATGTAGAGCAGCGAGGCCACTATGGAGAGAGTTTCTGGGACAGTGGACAGAACTCGGATTGAAAATGGAGGCTAACGATCCCCGTTCCATATTTGGATTCAGATTGCCAATGGTGCCAATTGGAATATGGCAGGTGCTGCAGCAACTTTATGGAAACCTGACAGCGGCACAACAGGAGGAGATATATAGCTGGTGCTATGACACTTTAAACGAGCACTGGCGACTAGGCGTTTTACACACGCTCCAGGCCATCTGGAACCGCAGATGCAGAAGCAGGGACGAGACGCTGGATAACTCGATATGTCGAGCAACAGCGCTACTACGTGGCCGACTACACCAAGGGCGGCTAACGCTACGAGAAATCGTATTGACGGGAACACAAGATGCGACAGTCTGTCGTGCGGCATGGGTTGTACATGCGGCTTTCGCTACCTCCTCGGGGAGGCTCACAGAGGAGCTCTGTTGGAGGGATGACAGAGAGTATACGATACTCTTCTTTGATGGGGGTGCGCGAGGAAATCCGGGTCCCGGGGGCGCCGGATCCATCATTATTGTGGGCGGAATGGTCACCAAATCGCCAGCCATTCTATGGATGGGCAGCGTCTCGCTCACAGCCGCCGCCACAACCAACAACATGGCAGAATACAAGGGTCTTCTATTTGGCCTCAGGAAAGCCCAGGCTTATAATCTGAATGGTCTTCACGTGGTCGGCGACAGTAATCTCATATTGGGGCACATGAGGAGGAGGAAGGAGCCGAAAGCACGGCATTTGCAAGACCTATACCGACAATGCAGGACAATCGCAGATCGGCTGAATGTGGCCACATGGCGACATCACCTTCGCCATTTCAATAAAATGGCGGATGCTCTTGCTAATATAGCGATGTACTCGAAAAAGAGCACACAGATCATCTAAGCGGACGTGGAGCGGCTCCCCCAACGGTGGACAAGCGTCACGGAGGCACTACGAGGTGACTTAGGTCACTGGCTCGAAATGAATGGGACAGCGCACGAAGATGAGGTGCGCGGTGGTGTTGGATAACAGGAAGGCACGCCGAAATAGCGTGCATATGGTAGCATGTAGAAATACGTAGCTATCAAAGCGACGAGGGATGTGTAGGCCTTAGTCGGATGGACATTTTCGGGTCGTTAGGTAATTAAATGACTGTAATGTACCAAAAAAAATAGAAGATCGGATAACCCGCTCACGGTAACCTGGGATCCATTCTCGCCTGGGTATGATAGTCGGGGGAAGAGCGGAAAATTCCGCTCCGATTGGTCCCGACGTTTCGCCAGAGCTGTCACATATTCGGCACTCTGAAGGCGCAGGCCGCTGTATCGGCACAGCAGCAAATCGTAATGGTAACGCATATACTCCAAGTACGGACGTGCGGCTGCACGCAAGTTTTGAATTTCGGTTTCGAGTTGGTCACCGCGGATTATCTGAAGATGTAGAGCGTCCTGGATCAAGGCATAATTATTCACGATTTCTTGCTGAGATTCCAGCTGATCCAGAAGGGCGTAAATGGCTGCCACGGAATTGTCCAAGGTTGTACGATCCGCAGAAGAAAAAGTTACTCGACTGCTCGGAAATAGCAAACCCGATCGGCGATGATGAAATTGTCATGGTTGGAGAACTTTGGGACGCTGTAGACACTATGGTGGGAACTGAAGCAGGAGGTGGCGTGAGAGTTGACGATTCTAGGGCTTCCGAAGTCATGGCTGAGAAGATGCAGAAGACAAGAGGTTATGTGATGCACGGATCGGCCGTCACTGGATAATGGCGATCAGTACAGGGGACGGTTGTGGTGAAGTGGCTCAAGAGAAATGGGACTTAATACTGATCGTGGACTAATTGACCTATCAGAAGCCGAGTCGTTAGGTCCGATCAGTACCTGTCGCACCCTGGACCCTTCAAACGTGATATGTGAGTCAAAGTGATATTATTTCTCGATCATCAGATCGTCGATCAGCATCAGATCGTCGATCAGCATCAGATCGTCGATCAGCATCAGATCGTCGATCAGTATCAGATCGCGATCGACGACCCATATGATGGTTAGGGTTATCTCGACAAACAGATCTGGACATGTGGCATATACTACCGTATAGAAAGGCATAGTCATAGGTTTTAGCTTTTATTGGCTAACATTAAACAGAGTTCGATTATACTTCTAACACACGCGTCGACTTCTCTCTTCCGGGCAGGATCTTTGGCCTCCCGACGTCAAGAACTTCGACAGCGTCTACAGAAGGAGCAACACCCCTAGATTGTTTGGCCAGGGTTCAAGCGATTCTCAATCTCCTCCCAAACTGCGACTGGACGCAGCAAACAAGTAAAGGCAAGGCCCCAGCACCAAGAGATCAAGTGGTCAGAAGAGATCAAGTGGTCAGAAGAGATCAAGTGGTCAGAAGATAAGCCGGTGGACAAGGAAGCGATCTAAAGGGTAGATCGCGGTGACTCAACAAGAGCGCCCAAGTAACCTGCAATCTCGTGAGGAATTTCCACGCGATCGTTCCTATCCCCAAACCCAATCAAGACTCGACATCCTCCAAGTCACCGAGAAGAGTGTAACCCGCCCTTCCGACGGGTACACAAGGTGAGGAAGGCAAGAAAATACTACACACGAAATCGGGGTACACCTCCGTAGTCGGTCGTCTGGGCGCCGTTGGTTAGTGGTGATCACATCGTCATATTTGTGATTGCACTACGCCACAGTGCGGTTCAAGGCCCGACTCGTTGCGAAAGGTTTCAAGCAGAAGTTTGGTGTAGACTTCTTCGAGACCTACTCGCCCGTGGCGAACATGAACTTCATTCGAGTTGTGCTATCGGTGGTGGTCGCGAATGATATTTGACTGAACAGCTGGATGCAGACACTGCATTTTTAAACAGCGATCTCAAGGAACGAGTATACATGGAGGTACCGCGCGTATTGCCAACGCCGGTATTGTGCAAGCCGGATAAGGCGATCTACGGTCTCAAACAGGCTGCCAGCGCATGGAACAAGACGATTCATGCTGCATTCTTACAGATAGGTTTTCGGAGTTGCGGGGAAGATCAGTGCGTCTACGTCAAGGGCCAGAATAGCCGCTACGTCTATGTGTGCCTCTACGTCGACGACATGATCATCGCCGCCAAGACCATCAGGGAGATCCAGGAGGTCAAGACAGCACTGAAGAATTCGTTCAAGATGAAAGAGCTGGGAAAGGCTAAATTCATTCTCAAAATGGAAATTGATCATGATCTCCATTGCAGTAAGCTCATGATCCGACAGACCGCTACATCGATGACGTGGTGAGCAGATTCAGCCAACAAGACGCCAAGGCAGTGGCTAACCCATGTGAGTCGGATATGAAGCTATCGAAGATGCAATCATCGACAACGGACGGTGACAGGAACGAAATGAAGTCGAAGCCGTACAGATCATTGATCGGATATTTGCTGTGCATCACGACATGTACACGCCCTGATATCGCGTATGTGGTCACACAGCTGTCGCGGTTTTTGGAGAATCCTGGTCAACAACATTGGAAGGCCGCGATTCGCGTACTCCGCTACCTCAAGACGACAAAGAGCTACGGGATCACTTACGACGGTAGCGCCAGTGAAGTACAAGCTACAGCGTACACGGACGCGGACTGGGGAAGTAATATCGACGACCGACGCTCAGTGTCGGGGACAATGGTGATGATTGGTGGCGCACCAGTCGGTTTTAAGTCCAAGTATCAGTGTACAGTGGCCTTAAGCTCGGCAGAGTACATGGCTCTAAGACTGTGTACCCAAAAAGTGCTGTGGGTCCGTACGATGCTCAAGGATCTCGGTCATGAACAAGTGGGAGCGACATTGATCTGGGAAGACAATCAAGGGGCAATCGGACTTGCCAGCAATGCTGGATATAATGCCAGAACCAAGCACGTCGACATCTGTCACCACTTCACCCGAGAGAATGTGGCACGCGACACCATCATAGTCAAGTATAAATCGCCGGTGGACCAGCTGACAGATATGCTTACAAAGGCTCTGGGGACCAAGAGACTCAAGTACCTGCTTCAGGCAAGCGGCATTGGACCAAGACGCTGTCAGCATTAGCGGTGAGTGGGAGTGTTAGTAATGCACCATTGAATGCATATTGAACAGGTGGATGACGTCACATGATGACGGGGAGGATAACGGCTAATACCAATAAGGCTGCGACGTCATGGACTAACGTCCCTGGAATGGAGTTATTAGATGACGTCACGAGAAGCTAATAGAAGCATAGGCTTAGAGGTAGCACAGGGCAGCGAACTAAGGACCTAAATATGTTCACTTCACATTTTGCCTTCTCCTTCAAACACCAGACGTTACCCTGTTCGAAGCAATGGAGTAAGTCGCCGACAGCAAAGGATAACTACGCGATTTGTTAGCTTACATTATATTATTGCATCAACGTTGGTCCAAAAGCTCAGCTCACTAGTTTTTAATGATCCAATTCCTTTCTTCCTCTGTGTACGACCTCAAATTTTGCAGCATTTTTGCGGAAGCGTGCACAGTAACACCGTTTTACAAAAACAAGAGGCTAAACAGCATATAAATTGGTAGATGCTTGTCTAACCGCATCAACGATAATATCCAGCTTGGAAGGGCAACATGTCCACCATTTCTTATGAACAGTATTATTGCTTGCGGTATTGAAATGCAGGTGACGGACGCGCTGTGTTTTTTGTAACCGCATTGCATTCAGCAAATACTTGTAATGGGTGTACGGGTAGCGCGCAGGTTCCTTCTTCCTTTTGTCTTGAATGCGCTTGCTGGAGCTGGGCTAATGTCGTTTTACGTCTCACGGACTAGCCGTACCTCGTCGGCTCGAATTAGCATCCATCGGATTCCTCGAAAACGGACAACGGCGGTTCCGCGAGCTCTTTACCTTTCTCACATCTACAGCACCGGGGAGCTCTCACAAAGCAACCAAGAAAGGATAGCAACACGGAAAATGACGCAACACACACGGAATATGACGGATGCCAACAGCTGCAACAGCAACATCACGTAGCCCCTATATATTGCAACATTGACAGACTCTCCCTAACAGACTAACAGAACGCAGCAACAACGTGAGGAACGCGAGAGAACAGGATCACTCCAGACCGAAATCACGGCGGAAAAAGGACAGTGACTACGAAGCAGAAGAGAGCGTGGATTACGACTTCAGTGATCAGGTCCCTTAGTCGCGCATTCTCACAGACGCGCCAACGGCCGAAGCAAACGGCACACCTTGGAAGTAACAAAGCAGCGACTTACCCAACACTGAACCACGGTACAAGGATGCACAGACCATGACAAGCACACAGAAAAAACGCAAAGGTTGACTAACGCCAAGCTTCACGCGTGTTAATCAGTGTTAGCTACAAGACGAACGAAGTATAGTCGTTCCTCGCGACGTTTTCTATCGTCAATATTTGAGTTAGCCCGTTCAAGCCATTCTCACAGGTTAAACGTACGACGTCTCTTACCTGTCGCGTATCCTTCGTGAAATTCTGTAAGCCCAGTAGCTAAAGCTCACTCCTATCAACAATCTGTCTGTCCCCAGCCCCGAAGGCTTCATTAGCATTCCTGGTTATCTAGAGATAATCTCCATCGTTATTGATGGCCAGCCGAGAAAGATAAGGTATCGTCATTGTTTAACTTTGCATAATAGCAGCGCCAAGCTAAAATGGTCCTGACTCTTACTCTGAGTCAGCAGGAATGACGGGCCTATTTACACGATGAACACCGGACTGCAATGTGTATTGCCTCGCACTGTGTACATTGTCCAGACATTGCTGTAGCGGCGAGACCATCAACGGACATTTCATTATCCAGCATATGCCTCGAGTCAAGACTCCTGGTCTCCGCCTCGTTTCTCGCTGTCGCAAGAAGTCAAGATAGCAACAAAGGCATCTGGCTGTCCATCCCTACAGACGTGCACTTGGCCCAGGCTCGGCCGATCTTGCGAGCAAAAACATGGCGCTTTATCATGTTGTCAGTATTTTCGTCGTTTGTGAGCTCCCACCATATTCTTGTCCAGGCTAGTCCACTATGTCAGCGGTGTCTGGGAATATGCGTTCGATATCCGCTCGCACTCGCATCGGGCAGCACGAAGGCCTTCTACACATCTTATGGGACTGCGCAGGAGCGACTAAGGCTTGGGTGTACATCATCACACAGTGGACGCGAGCGAAAGTGTCGCCCGCTCAAATGCAATTGTATAAACAAGCAGCGTTATCGAGATCGGCACCGGAGCTACCTCCGAAGGCCAAATGCCTCGTGCATGTCGAGTCATTTTTGTGTCCCGGGTAGTACAGATTCAACTGATGGGTTGCTACTCTGTAGCATACCCAGACCTGGTAGTCCGTGAGAGTGTGTTCGTATTTCCATAGTTGTGGCGATGCCTGTGACATCGGAAAGTGGTTACCGTCCTGTAAGCCGTCTCGGTGTTGTAGCCTGGTAATTACCGCCGTGAGTGCTGAATGGAGCTTTCGTTTGGCTCGGTGAAACGGTTGACGTTGTAATGCTTTATAAGCGTGCATGTTGTTGTTGGTGGAGGATGTGAGACTCCATGGAAACCCATGTAGCTGCGGATGCGCTGCGAACACCAGCGCCGTGTTCCGTGTTCGCTGTTGTAAATTCACCAGCTCCTGTTGTTCAGTCTCGGGTACGTCTGACATGTGCTCAATGATCCAGTGAGCTCCGTTGGTGGCTTGATGGAGGACGATAAGGGCGAGTTTGCCGCCGGCGTTTTCTTGATGGTGCTCGTGTGTAACCCCCTGGCATATGCATGTCCAGGCGTACTTGTTCAGTACCTCAGGTCCGTTCCGCATCGTTAGCTGCCCCGGTATTCGCATTACTTCTGCTACGTGCAGAGAGGGCTTGCCATTAGTATGGCTGTTGCCCACAGCCCCAATTTAGGAATCGTGTGATAAGTATTCAGCTCCGTGCTTGGAAGCCGAATACGGTAATCCAATGTTGAAACTCGCTGAATGTGTAAATCAGCCAGCGTGCAGGCCTGTAGCAGCGGGTACTTCTTTGTCGATAGCATAGTCCCCTTGTCATCTACTATCCAAGGATTCTGATCCCACCGGTAAGTCACCCAAAAATCCTTGTGCTCCTGGGTGTACATGTCTGTGAGAGTCGGAATGTCTTCTACATATTGGAGCATTAACTCCTGATTTGACTTGGTGGCAACAAGGTGTGTCACCAGGCGCTTTAACGATTCTTTACGGTGCTGTTTGACGATCGTCCATTCTTCTTGCGTCGGTGCAATTCACTCGCTGATCGCCGCTCTAATTTTCGGTTGTGGCGCCGCCAAACTGCTGTTACGTCCTGTTTTGGGTAACCCCGGTGAAATGCTCCAATTAGCCGAGTCCTCCATATCTTGGAATGTCCACGCTGCCCACGCATAGAAGTAACGATCTCGTTTCTGAATCAGCCACTTCATCGCATGCTTTAGATTCTGAGTGCATATTGCGACGTCCATGGAGACGAGTCCGATTCCACCCGCTCCACGCGGCGTGTATAGCAGGCCTGGATTAATTTTGTGTCTGCTGCTGCCTGTAGACGTGGAGCGATGCCACAGAAATTGCTTCTGTATGTTGTGCAGTTCCGCCCGAGCCCATAGCGGGAGCCGGAAGACCGCAGCTGTGAATAACACAGCAGGTAGCATGATAGCATTCAGTAGCAATATCCTGATGGCTACGCTGTTTGAGAGACTTGCCGCGGTGGCTAGACGCTTTCGGACGTTTCGGATTCGTAAAGCCCAATTCGCATCGACGAGGTCTCCAGTCTCTACCTGATACCCTAAGTACCTAGTCGTTTGGCCATGGCGGAGTACTGGAATTCCTTCATAATCGGAGATCGCGACCACTGTGTTGAGGAAGATCAGTACGCTCTTCGCTGGTTGTACAGAGAGACCGAAGAGCTCCCCGAAGCGATGTACTATGCGCATCACCTCTGGTATCTGCCCCGCGTGATGTAAAGATACCGATGAATCATCGACAAACGCGGAATATTTCTGTTCCTGGTGTGAAATACCGGGGTGCCGCAGCTCCCGTATCTGGGTACTTTGCAATAGTGCTATTGCTAGTATTTCTGCCACGAGAAGAAATAGTAGTGTTGCTAGCGGGCAACCCTGTCGGATACCCGTAAGTACGGGGATCGGGTCGGATAATATCCCATTCACTACGAGCCGAGCGGTGGTTTCATGGTGGAGGTGCCGAATCGTTGTAATGAATGCATCCGCAAAACCAAAATACCGCATTGCTTCAAATAAAAATTCGCGCGAGACCGTGTCATATGCTTTGCGAAAATCCAGCAATAAAATTACTCTGCTGTCAGCAGGCACCCGATCCGACTCATCAGTTGCCGCCGATAGATGTGCCATTATCATCATGACCGTTTTGGACATTTGTCTTCCCTGTACGAAACCCTGTTGAGTGTCTTGGATAGGTAGGTACCCCTAAGACTTGTTGGACTCTGTGAGATAGCACCTTGGCGACAGCAACGCTATCGGTCGATAATCCATTGCGTCCGCCGAATTCCCTTTTTTTCGGAGCGGGATGATTAATCCCTCCAAAAAGGAGGCAGGGGTTGTTCGCCCCTGCAGTATATCGTTACCTATTGTGACGAGTGCAGGTGCGAGAAGTGCTTGATAGTCTTTAATAAAATCGTTATTAATCCCGTCCGGCGCGGCAGCTTTGTGTCGGGAAAGCGATGTGATGGCCCTGAGAACTTCTGCCAACGAGAAAGGATCCATGAGTTTCTCGTTGTCGCCTGGGTTAGGACGCGGTCTGTTGGCATGATGACAAAGTCGTGTAACGCTTGTTTAAGCGCTGTGGCGGGTACGGTGTTGTGTGTCTGACAACATATCGGCCGCCATTCGGATGCGAAATGGTTTGAAATCGAGCTACCGTTCCGGAAAGGCTGCCCATTAATTTGTTGCAGTCCCGAAATGGATTGATCTTTTTCCCAGTTCGATGTCCGCTTGAATTGCCATCGCAGACCATCCATAGTCCGTTCCATGCGGAACCCTTGTCGAATGATTTGTGCCATTCGGAGCTCCTTTTCAATTGTCTGTATGGAACTCTGTCGAGTAAGAAGGTGCGTGCGAGCCTGGGCCTGGATCTTCTATCGGATTCGCTGTGCCCTCTGCGTTTCCATTTTCATAATTCGCCTGATTCTTGCGCCGCAGTCAAGGACCGCTTTGTCCCATGTCCTCGCGTTGACTTCGCGTCCGACCTCCCTACGTAATAGCTCCGCTAAGAGCTCGTCATGGACTCGCGCTGGCGTCAGCGTCCGGATGGGATAATGTACTGGCTGGGATTTCTTCCTCTGGTGCCTCCTTGGTCCCCCAACAGCAACATGCAAGGTAATTTGTTGATGGTCAGAATGAAGCGCAGGCAGTTGAACTTTCACCTGCTGCACGACCGCTGTCCATGGCTTGCAAACGTAGAAACGATCAATCCTACTTGCCGACCGTGCATTCCAAAATGTGAAGTAATCAACTGGCTCTGGTACTTCGTCCTCCATGGCCCATGTTGCCAAAGTCTGAGCGTCCTCGAGTCCTAAAACTTGCAGTAATGCCTCCAACTCCGGGCTTTCCGACTATCCCGACCGCAAGTCTCCTAATCTGTCGAGATGTGGGCTCTGTACACAATTAAAATCACCAAAAATCACCACCTCGGACTGAGGCCATGGCCATCCCATCCCTGCATTTGACGAAATAGACGCTCCCTCTCATGTCTGTCGTTAGGAGCGTAGACGTTGACAAGTAAGATGGAGTCCACGACACCTGCTATCCCCCATTTGGACCAAAGCTCCGGGTGCCACTGCTGGCAGACTTGCTTCTTTCGCGGGTCGAGTAATATGGCCACACCTCCGGTCTTATCGGCACTGACGCTCCAAAAGGAGTAATCTGTGCAGCGTTCCGAATGCTGCGTGCCCCAGTTCTTTATCCACAAATCTGCTGCCTCTCTGGCCGCGCTCTCTCACGCAATACCATTGCGTGGGGGATACAATATGGCAGGTGCTGCAGCAACTTTATGGAAACCTGACAGCGGCACAACAGGAGGAGATATATAGCTGGTGCTATGACACTTTAAACGAGCACTGGCGACTAGGCGTTTTACACACGCTCCAGGCCATCTGGAACCGCAGATGCAGAAGCAGGGACGAGACGCTGGATAACTCGATATGTCGAGCAACAGCGCTACTACGTGGCCGACTACACCAAGGGCGGCTAACGCTACGAGAAATCGTATTGACGGGAACACAAGATGCGACAGTCTGTCGTGCGGCAGGGGTTGTACATGCGGCTTTCGCTGCCTCCTCGGGGAGGCTCACAGAGGATCTCTAGTCGTAGGTTGCCCACTGCCGGAGTGTCGAGACCTCGGGATCACCAAGGCGCATATATGGTGGAGATGTAGAGCAGCGAGGCCACTATGGAGAGAGTTTCTGTGACAGTGGACAGAACTCGGATTGAAAATGGAGGCTAACGATCCCCGTTCCATATTTGGATTCAGATTGTGGGCGAACCAGTTGTTATACCGCATTAAGGTGAGGACGTACTCCACGTGGGATATCGCTTGAACATTAAGATGTTCCGTATAGGCATCCCGTCCAAGCTCCGCCGCTGTGGGATCGATACTTCAGGCCTCCGATTCGGTGCCCTTAGTATTGAAGAATCCGTTGTACGGACTCGTGTGCTAGGAATGCCGCAAAAAATGCGGGAAGAACGCTCCAGTCCTGCAAGTCAGATGCGTCTTTAAAGGCTCGTCGATACTCGACTTGCGACTTGAATACCTCGAAATGGCGGCGGACCCTGTCTGGTACCGCGACATCCGCCTATACCGGCTTACAGTTAATGCCTTGATGTCGACATTATGAAGGATAGCGCAGATGGTATTCCAAGCAAACCTGCTTTTGTTGGCTACGTCACATCGGCGTAGGAGCTTGCCACCTCCATACCCTCGTTCCTGTAATATATCCCAATCATCCTTACTGTCTATCAGCGGTGCTAAGAGTGCACTGCTAGTTCGTGCTTTCCAATCATCGAGCCATATTTATTTTGGTGGGCAGTTGTTCGATTGCGCTACTCCATAAGCCCCTGATACATGCAGTCCTGTATCCAAGCAGCCGTCCAGGCCACTAAAACTTCGATACTAAGAGCATTGAGAAGTGCATGCTGGAAAGGAAATTGTTGAAGTATCTGCATCAACTTGACCGGTTCTGCTTGCACCGCACGACGCCAATTTTCATTGCTGCTTTCGAGCGTTGGAAACGGTACTCCGGAAGCTGACTCCCACGTCACGCTCCAGGAGTGCCACAATTCCGGCCAGGACCCGTTTGTAAGCATGGGAATCTCCGGGTAAGTTAACGCTAGCCTGCTTTCCGCATTGCCCTTCCCTTTCTTGAGCACTACTGCTGTGTGCTTGTTTCTGGTTTGCCCATTGTGCCTTTCCATCTCGTCCGGTGCTGTTGGGTGTTCCCGTTTGCTTGGGTTTGAACGTTTGGGCGTCTGTGGTGCATGTACGACAAGCTGTGACTGACCTCCAGAGTCACGTTCCATTATTTTCCCTGGTCTTTTGTCATTTACACCGTGGCTGCCATGACTTCGAGGTACACTTTCGTTATTCTGGGCTCTCCCGTCAAAATCCCGTTGATGCTGATCTTCCTCCTAACTGAGAGTTCGCCACTGCTGCAATATGCAAGGGGATATTGATGCTGCTGTTGCAGCTGGATGACATCAATATTGGTGACGTACGCTACGAAGTAGTATCATGCGCTGTATTAATGCTTAACTCTAGAAGACAATATCCACCGTCTGCTTAAAAGTTACTAGGCTTGTCGAAAGGGGCCAGGCAGGCCTCCTTAAACGTCTCACTTAGCGTCGGGTGGGCATGGCACGTGTGCGGAAGATCCTCGCTGGCAGCGCCGTATTCAATGCCGATCACGCCCTCCAAGATCATCTCACCAGTATTGCTAGTAATGATGTCAGCTTGTCCGTCTTCTTGTCGGCCAGCACCTTGACCGTACCGTCGGGACTCGACTACCGTGCAGGCACGGCTGTTAGTCACATCGCGAATTTACCGACGTTGTATTCCATGCCTTCTGTCTTCAGCTCCTCCTGCCGTCTTGCCCACCGAAGCGAATTTCGGGAACGTGTAGATGACACCGGAAGTAGCACCGTAGTTCACATGGTCGTGCTTGCCGGTAATGTTCTCCATGCCCTCGACCTTGTGTGCGAGCATAAGGCTCTTGGTCACATCGGCGATGGCAGTGAGGCCATACAGAAAGCGTCATCATCTCAATGCGGCCGAGCTCATCTGTTCTAGTCCCAGACCGGCCGTAACGGCACGACGACCAGTGGCCACTGGACAGTGTCACCTTCAAAAAAGAAGCATCACCGCCCGTTGAGAGCTCCGTCGTGAGCTTAACAACGTCACTATTGACTACCTTCATGAGGCTGTATCCAAGAACTTGACGACGGTGACCTTCGAGCCCAGACGTTTGGGGCACACCGAGTCTAGTTTCAGTCCGATGACACCATCTGCGATCACCACGAGGTGCATTGGCACATGATTCAGCGCTAGAGCGCCCGTCGAGTCGATGCTCTTGCCAGCAGCTTGTCCACAGTCTTGATGCTCTTATTGTCATGAAGCGTCACATTATTCTTTTCAAAAGGCTTTTTTTCGTATCCCTTCCCCTTTTTTGCCTGGACTGAGGACAGAATCAGATTGTAAGTTGAAGTGAAGACCAACACTCTTGGTGTCCGCACTCGCGGCGTAAGAATCAAAAGGAAACGATCAGTAAACAAGTGGATAATGGGGATCGCACACGACATGACAGACACGACAGAATACAGGCCGGCATCGCAGGACGCAAAGACACTCGTCCCCTTGTCACTGAGTCTGTACGTGAGAAAGTGTGTGACGTTATGATCAAGCGACCATGTAATTTGATGTGTGTATGTAGCGTGGCGAAGAAGGAAAAGATCTTGCAGATGGAGGTTACCAAGCTCAAGAAGATGCTTTGCCAGCGCAACGAAATGCTTTCCAGCTTACAAGAAGGCCACGAGTACCTACTCATGACAAATGGCCAGCTACAGTGCGTCATCGTATCTCACTTCTTTTCATAATAACGACACTGATTCGAGTGTGGTTCAATAGAGCAAGAAGATGCTTACATCGTGAGAAGCTCGTGTCACTGAGGACGCTGCTAGACGCAAACCCAGCAGCAGATAAAGTCAACAAAAGTCATCTCAGTGACGCTGTTGGAGTGAACGAGCTGGATGCGACGGCTGAAAAGTGTGACGTGCTGAAGGACATTATGCTCGGATTGGTAGACAAACATGCTGGACTGGAACAACGATGTATGGGACTTGAAGAGCAGATGTCTAGAGAGACTATGGCTCTGATATCAAAGGAGGAACAATTGAAGGAAGGTATGAGAACGGAAGAAAAGGAGGATAAGTGCCGTAGCTCATGCTTTTACTCTTGCTCTAGCTCGAAGCACTCTTGACCTTCTACGCGAAGATATACGCTCAACTCAATGGAACTTTGAGGTATTTGGACGGGTTTCGGTAACGGCTGTCTCTGCTCCCCTTTTATTTAAACTATTTGTATATTTTGTACAGTATGATCAAGTTGAGCTTGCCCAAGAAGAGAAGCGTCTTCACATTGTTAGCCAGAGTGGGCAACATGAAGCAGCAATGGCGGAAAAAGTCGACGCTGCTTTGCAGAGTCGAAAGAGCACGGTTGAAGATCTTCAGATAGTAGGCAACTGTTTGCTATTCTTGCGCATTGTTTTGGCATCTCGCTAACTACTACACCTTTTGTTTGGTAGAGCTGGCAAAACTATGAAGGCATGATCCATGAAGAACACCGCCAGCTTGCAATTGCAAATAAAAGTGCAATAAGGTACACCGCTGTGCAGTGCTTTCTCAACTAGTGATTCTGATTGACGGTGAGGTGCAGTGAACAGCGAAAACTGCAGATGTTGCTTGAAAGCAACGGGGTACGAGCCGCGAAAGTGAGTGCCAGCTACGAATAAGTGTTACTTACCGCGTTATGTGCGTACATTGAAGGCAACGTGCCCGGATGATGAGGAAGTTTTGCAGTCAGCCAAAGATCTGCAAACGCGATTGCAGCATGTCAATGTTCGTCACTCTGCGGTTAAATGTCAATTACAGGTAGCTAACCTAATCATTGTTTGCACTTTAGGAGGAAGTGACTAGTGCCAAATTTTTCAGACGAGAGTTAGCTCTATGAAGGCAACAAGAAAAGGAATGGCTGGCCTTCACACTTGCTAGTATCAAGGTGACCTCTGTGATGATTAGACAGACATATGACTTCAGGCTGCTTAACAAAGTGTCTTTGTGAGCAGGCAAAGGACGAACAGCTAACTTGGCTGGAGTGCCAACGCGTGCACCTCGAAAATGAGCAAAAAGAAGCAAAAATGACACACGCTACTGAAGAAATTAGTATGTGTTCTGGAGGTATCCAGGATGGGGCGTACATGTGTACTAACTGATGTTGTGTGTTTCAGCTTACCAGGCGTTTCTTAAAGAACACAAAGCATCAGTGACTTCGTGTGAAAACCAAATTAAAGATGCTGAAATACTACTGAAGACGACTGAGCGTGCCATCTTTGCCTGCAATAAGAAAATGACAGCTGTCAATAAAAAGCTTGCTCAAAAGACAAAGGTGCTCGCTGAATGGAAGACAAAAATTTCCACAAATCAGGAGCAAGTGGTAAAATCTGCAGCTACAAAGAAGCTTGTGGATGCTGAAATTCTGGCCGTACAAAATGCATTGGAGCAAGCCTCCCTGAATGTTGAACGCTCTCAGCAGCTCCAAAGTACACAAGATATGAAGTCCGAAAAGTTGCGTTTATCCTGCGCAGTGTTGGAGTCTGAAGTTCAGCAAATACACAAGGTGCTGGAAATGCTAAAGGATGACACTGCAGCAGCTCAAACTGCCGTAAAAAACCGTATCGACGAAATACGTGACAAGTTCTTGAGCACCTTTGTCGTTGACGATGCTACTATTTTGATTGAGCTGCTCAACAAGGAGGTACGCGAAACTGTCAAAAGATCGACATAGCACCACGAATTTATGCCAACAAACTATATTCCTTTCAGATCGCGAAGTGGGCAACGAAAGACACTGACGAAATAGTTTGTGATGCGATTACGAGCGAGACCAAAATGGTAAATATCGTACTGATTTTCTTCAGTAGATGTGAACTGCTTGAGCGTTTATTAGCGAATATCAATTGTTTTGACCTGACCAGTCCGTTTGCTGCGAATACGACAGCTAAAGTGGAGATACGATGATCTGTCGGCCGCCGCGCGCAAAAAATATGGCAAGATTTTGTCACAAAAGGTAAGTGAAGTTGATAGACACATCAATGCCAGCCAACTGACCTTTGAACCATTATCTTTTGTTTGCTGATCAGGAAAAACAATACAACGCGAAGCTAAAAATGCTAAAAGCTCAGACCGCGAAGAAGAAAGAAAAGCTTGCAGCTATCTCCATGACGTGCAACAATCAACGCACGGGCAAGACAGCTATAATGAAGAAACCAGCTTGCGAGAATCCTTCGTTGCCTTTGTCTGCGACGGGCCATAACCCTGAAGCGGATGACAGCTCAGAAATTACACCGACTGAAGACGATACGGGTAACAACGAGGCCGAAAACCAAGAGGTTGACGCGCTATGGAACGTGCGTTCAAGCAATGATATCACTATCACCACCTTTTCGTTCAACTGACTTCGCTGGAAATTCCGGCATCGTCGCATCGTCATTTTTATCATCCCAAACACCGTTTCTGTGCCAGCCGACAAACCGGTTTTGCTGGATTGCAAGTGGGCGAATTGAAACGACTGATTCTTTTTCACCCAATGAGGATGATGATTATTGTCTGAGGTGCACGCCGGCGTCAATTAGTTTCAATTCTGCAATCTAGAGCTTAACCTTCCCATTAATTATGTTCTCGTTTATGCTTCGTTCCGCGTCCCGCCAGCCAAGCGCCGCTGTTTCCGCCACTGCAATGGTGTCTGCCTTGAGTTTGGCTAGTTTTTCGACTGCCGCGCGCAACGCCGAGGAACCCAAGGTGGCGCTGAGCCCCAAGGAGTTCCGCTCCTTCACGGTGACCAAGGTGGAAGACGTGACCCACGACACCAAGCGCCTGGTGTTCGCCCTACCCACCGAGAAGCACGAGATGGGCACCACAGCGGCTAGCTGCCTTATGGCCAAGTTCGACTTGAATGGCAATCCGGTCGTGCGCCCATACACGCCCACTAACACAAACGACGAGAAGGGCAAGCTGGAGCTTGTGGTCAAGGGCTACCCGAACGGAAAACTGAGCAAGCACATTGTCAACCTTAACGTGGGCGATGAGCTGGCCATGAAGGGTCCGTTTGTTAAGTTCAAGTACCAGCCCAACCAGTTCAAGAGTGTTGGCTTCATCTGCGGCGGCTCGGGCATCACCCCAGGGCTGCAGGTGATCAAGGAGATTTGCCGCAACCCAGACGACTCGACGCAAGTGGTGCTTATCTTCTGCAACAAGACGGAGAAGGACATTATTCTCCGAGACGAGCTGGATGCACTACAGCACATGTACCCGCAGTTCCAGGTGCATTACGTGCTGAGCGAGGCCGAGGCCAATTGGGAGGGCTACACGGGCTATTTGACAAAGGAGCTCATCAAGAAGCTGCTGCCCAGTCCGTCCAACGAGACTTTCATCGGCGTGTGCGGACCCCCTCCCATGATGGACGCTATCTCAGGTAACAAGGCCCCTGACCGGAGCCAGGGGAAGCTCAAGGGCCTGCTTAAAGAGGCGGGATATACTGACACGCAGGTTTTCAAGTTCTAAATAGTCTACAATTTGTCCATTCAGGCATCAAACAACTGGACCTGGCTAGCTACGTTAGTAGAGAAGCCCAAGAGATGGATCCGTGCCGCAAGAAAATATAGCATACAGGCTTTTGCTTTCTATCTGCTGTTCTAGCGCATTTTGTTTTGCGTAAATTCGCTTTACTTTTGACAATGCAAGATTGAACGTCAGACAGTACATGATGCACAAAGACCGGAAGCCAAATTTATCACTAAACGCTAGATATTTCCACTGCTCAGCTCGCAATCTCCCCGATATTTTCATTTTGCCACATGAAATTCCTACAAAAGAAGGTTGGCTAGGCTCGTAGTCACGTAGTAACTTCACTTGCTCGTTGACCAAACTACACCTCAGTAAGCTGCGTAGTCTCCAAATGTCCCGTCTGGTTCATGAATGTAAGCTGCACATTACCGACACTGTCGATTTCCATGGCAGTGATGCCGCAGTGATTGTAACGCATGCGACCCCACGTACCGTCCGGGTTCACACCCAACGCTTTGCACACAAACCATCGGATAATGTTAGAGTGGCACACCACCACACGGAATCTGTCAGTCGCACGAGTCTGCGTCGAGCGCATGGCAAACGTGCTGGCATAGCGCTCGTGGTCTTCTTCGCTCAAATCATGCTCCTCAACCTCCACGTCCTGTGGAATCAGGTGTCGAAACATGGTGCGATATGCAATTTTGAGGCGAGCACAATCTGACACCATGTTATCGAGCTTCTCTCTTGCCAATTGCTGGCGGTTGCCATTCGGCAACGGGTTACCCGGCCACGCCTCACGGAACAACTTGTTCTCACGGAGCTCCAGCGATCCTGGCGGGAAAGCATCCCCAATCCGTTCTGCTGTTTCAACTGCTCGACGGATGCCGCTGTGGTACACCGGGAACTTGGGAAACCGTTTCAACACCATCCTCTCCGACAAATAAGTGTGCAGGAATTTGCCCGTCGTACGGGCCTGCTGCACTCCCAATTCCGTCAACGGTCCATTCATGTCGATTGACGGCGTCTCCGACCCGACATAATGGCCATGACGCACCAAAACGATGTGCGTCGTACGGCTTTGGTCTACCAGTGACAAGGTTGTCATGGGCTCGACAAAATGAGCTTCGGAAGCGACTGCAATAGCCGTCATCCAGTCCATAAGCGTCTGTACAGTAGAGGCTCCAAGAATCCGAGCACTACCATTGGCCAACTGTAAACTAAGTGACAAATTGTCTTGACGTTCCACCAATGCTCCCACAACATCCCAAGTGCCTTTCAATGCACCATACCTCTGTTTCGTGTCAATGGTATAGTACGAGAGCTCCCGGCCACGTAGCACAAAAAAACGCTACCAAAGTCATATCAATACTATTAGTTCTCGTACAAAACGCCATTATATATATAACAACTGTGTATACCAAATGCATACAACGTACGTACACGTTTCCAGTTTCGAAGTCCAGACTCGCCCTTTTTCATCAATTCGCCCTCCATCAGCACATCGTTAGCAAAGACGTGGACATGAGCATCGAGAACTTTCGTCTGGCAAAAATTATTGCTCAGGTCCGTGACCACAGAAGGTCGTATCATGGCAGAGGGTCTCATCATCGAAGCCATCATAGATGATGGACGTGGACCACCTTGCGTCATCCCAAGTCTCTTTGTAGCACCAGCCATTCCATTACCATTGGGTGCAAAATGGTCCACAAGAGACAAACGCGAGTTGAGCATGCGCGATGGACGCATTTCATTTTCCGGCTGGGAGGGAGACACCATTTTCATTTCGACACTTGTTTCTCGACTTTGTAATGTTGATCACGAGAAAATAGATGCACAATGCTACTGACTCGCTCTTTTGCATGATGCTACAATTCCTACTTGTTTTGTCGGTGACTGGCTATTTTAAGAGTAGCACTACTTTTCAGCAACATAAAATATACTTACGCGTCACAACAACAGCTGATTGGTTTGTGCCATACCATTGCTTCGAGACAAACAATATGGAGAATGCTGGTCAACACTGTATCGCAACAATCAAACAAGTTGAATCCTGCTGATCTATAGCGCTCAAGTAGGAGGCTATAACCAAGTGATGACTTTTCTCGTTGATTTGGGTGCATCACCGAATCTTTGTGAAACTCGCGGCTCTGAAGAAGAGTCCGACGAGTTATGAGTCGGTTTGCCAGGATGGCAAGCGAGAAGAGGCAATCGTTCATTTAGTAAACGGTGCGTTCGTGAAATCGGAGGGAGCTCAAGTTGAACTCACATTCAGCTTTAGTGACTTCTCTTGTTACGAGAAGTTCACGGTGCTAGGTTTGGAGAATCCATATGACCTACATCCTAGGCATGTCTTGGTTGGCCAAGCACCAATCATGAATAGCCTGGCGTACACACACAGTCGCTAGCTCTACGCAGGGCACCGTAAAGGATGTGGTCATGCGAGAGGCCTCTGTGACTGACGCTGTGTCAAACACCGTCGAGGGTGCGTTGGCGGTATGTCATACGTCATCGGCTCCTTGACCCAAGCGTTTAAACCTAAAGTGCGAATGAGTGGCGGCGACGGCTCCTCTCGGGCCGGCCGTCCCCCACGGCCACCAGACCCACCGGACGAGCCCCTCCCCATGTCAGCTTTAGCCGCTCCGAGTCCTTCAGAGCAGGCGGCGGTGGCAAACCGACTCGGGGAGGTAGAAGAAACGAAAACGGAAGACGGTGTGGACTTCACCCCAACCCCTAACGCTGGTGTGGTCCTGCCTACGGCATGGACACCTGAAGAAGCAGGTCGACGTCTGGAAGTGCGCGCGGAACAGGATGAAGAAGCAGCAGCTGCAGCGGCGAAGATGAAGCGGCTGTACCAGATAGCAACGAGTGATTACCCGCTGCACTAGGACACGGCTTTGCGGCCGATGTTGGCGGAAGAACGCGAGGCACTTACAGTTTATGTGGAGAGACGGTTGGAGCTTCCTGCCCCCCACCACGTTCCTCGTATGTACCACTCCAGGACTACAGAGGGCAGCAATGATGGCATATCACCATTCCAACGTGGAAGGGGTGCTGATTGCTGATGTCTCAGCACGGGTTAGACTGGGTAAATCTATCCCGAGGAGGTCACTGCTACGCGAGCTAGTAGAGGCTAACGCACGCACTGATGCTACCAAGAAGATGATGGAGCAGTTTACGCGAGCAGCGCAACGTGTGGTGTTCGACGGGCAGCACACGCTTACCTTCACGTTTATGTCTAAGCGAGCGGCGACAGAATGGGCGAACAAAGAGTTCAAACTGAGGGGCTGTATTATCAAGTTTCAAAGGGCGAAGACTACCATCCCAGGTACCAGGTCCTCCCCGCAAGTGGCCAGGCACTACGCCGTGCGCATCCTGGGAACAGAAGACCTGGATCCGGTTCTCCTCCGTACCGTATTTAGCCAAATTGCGGGCGAATATATTCTGGATATTCGGCACCCTGGGGTGCACGGATTAAAGGAGCATGACAATGACTACTGGACGGTCATTTTTTACTCGATGGAATGCCCGGACCAGCTGGTCAATGCCACTTCACTCAAAATCGGGGAACGGAGCATAAACATACATCACTTTCAAAGAGTGGCAACAGCTCCTTGCCGCACTTGTTTTAACCCTCAGCATACCAGAGCGATGTGTCGGGTGCCGGAGGAACGCGTCGAAGAATTGCGGGTGTCGAGACAACGGAAATACGTCGGCACGGTACCTGCTCACGCAGTACCTTCATTTGACAACTGCACGACAGTGGCAGACCTGGAACTAGCGCTGACAGCATGGACGGGTGGCCTGGTAGATCCTTCCGCTGGTGAAGGAGGACGAGTACTAGAGCCAGTTGAACTGCCAGAAAGACCTGAGCAACGCCACAGAACTGCACGCGGAGGACGCGGGAGCGAACATGCGCAACCGGATGAAACTGGATGGACTGTCATCCGGCGCCAGCAGCGACAAACGTCACAAAGGCAGCAGCAACTATCTAGCAACACCGGAGGACGGGGCCAAACTCCATCCACGCAGACACCTCGCCCACGACAGGCCATGATGGAGCAGCAGCAGGATCACGGGGGTGCTGGCGAAAGTACGCGGAGCGGGGTGACTGTACGTACACCTACCGCCTCGGAGCCACACGCAGCGGTGCAGAGTGCAGGTACTGGAGCAGTGTCGAGTGCAAGCGGTGTCGAAGAGGTGCAACGGCACGACCCTGCTCAAGAGGTGGTCCCGCAATCTCATGGATTCACGATACATCGCAGTATATATGCGGAACTGGAAGACAGCTCGGAAGATGACAACGATTACGAAGATTAACAGTACTTTAACCCACAGCAGGCTGATGTACCGACAGCTGGAGCTACGCAGGCGTCGCGGTTAGAGGATCGACATGACGTAGATATGGAAACGTACGCTGACGAAGTAGGCACACCGAGTCAGCAAGTACTTACACGACACACAGGATTGGAGACACAGGAGCCGGCAGGGTCTTTCGCCGATATGTATAGCCCTCCTTCCGAGATGGGTCCGTCAACCATCAACAACTGGGAGCATCTGACTTCAAACGATCCTAATAGCATCGACGTGGATGATGTCGAGATGAACACACCTACTCAGTCGGACAACATGGTCCTGAATCCGGACACTGGAGAGGGATTCAAGATCACCGGGGTACAAGAGCCTAGCTCTTCGCCCCGGCAGGTGTCGGACTGGATCGGAAGTCTAAATGGCACGCACGTCAACGTTCCAGCCAACGGGCAATGCCTACTTTACGCCTTCTTCGTGTCTACTACAAACGAGCTCGCGACCACATTCAAGCCGTCAGTGACCCAAACTCGGGCCATTAACAACATCAAACAGCAGGCCACAGACATAGTACTGGCTAACTTGCGATATGATGTTCAGCTAAAGCTGGTGGATCCGCACATGGAATTGGAGAGAATGTATCCACGAACGGTGGACCCGGCAACGACCGCTGCTGTGACTGCGGCATTGTGCGCACATTTTGCGTTCACACGTGATCAGTGTGTTAGTCAATCAGTCCCAAGAGTCTTCTGGGCTGGTTCAGTTCTTCCCAGAGCGCTCGCAGTGTATATACGGGAACCGATATGCGTGTGGGACGTCGACGGGAATGGAGTGGCTCACGCACAGCAATATTTGTATCAAACCTTTACGATGCCAAACGGCGACGCGCATGAAACAGGTGTTGTAACGGCACTTGATGACGAGCAAGCCAGAAATATATTGGAAGCCTGTTATAATCATAAGGTTATTACCCTTATGTTGGTGCTCAATCACGCAGAAGGCCACTTTTATGGAGTCCAGTATGGGCGACAATTCCAGGACTGGAATGCGTTGCCTGGACCGGACATGCGGGCCAGACTGGATAGGTTACACCACCACGTCGGTCTCCCGGTGCTCAATGCGAGTCACTATGATGAGGAGTCACTAGCGGACATCGCACAGGCGGAGGAAGCCCCTATCTTGGAGGAGCTGGGTCTCGATGTCTTCGCCAGTGGTTCACAGGAAACCGGGATCGCCGATGAGGAAGACGTCACATCAGTGAAACGATACGCAGAAGGCGGCGGAACGCCGAGTCACGCTACAGTTTACGAGCGAATACTTGCTACCGCAGACTTAGACCAGCTATCAATTTCGGACAGGCGCATTGAACAACGGCTACGGAAACTAAACCAGCAGGCGTACCAAGATTGGAAGAGGAAGTATGGAGAAATGTTTGCTCTACCAAAACAACATTGCGGTAACGGTACATGGCTTGAATATATCGAGTGGATGGTGAGACATCCAGCCGCTCTTCGCCATGCATTCAGGTTTTTCCCTTACCCAGAGATTGTGGCGCAACAGTGCCCGAATGATTGGCTACTAAAGTGGGGCGAGGCGGAAGTATTCAGACATCAAATACTGACCCTCAGGCGTATAGCAGCTGATGGGGAGAGCGATGACACGGCTAGATTGCTTTGTCAATCGTGGTTGGAGAAGTGCGAATTGTAATTACGTAAGGATGCGTATGCTGCTTCCGCAGGGAATTGGCGAGAGCTTGGACGGTATGTGGATTTCTCTCTCCTGCAGCCTAACCCACCTGAAATACCCGTGCAACACTGGCTTCTGCTACACATACTGCCTTATGCAGTCCGAGATTGGGGCAGCACTATCATGGCGCGGGCACCTGGAGCCTTCCTAGGTATCTGGTACACACAATACCCTACCATATTGATCCTGTGTGATGCCGTCTTATGCAATGCCAATTGGAGTTCGGTTAAGCTATTATTTGTCGGGGGAGCACCCAAATTTGCTGCAGCAGTGACGCGTTCAGATACTAGATCGGACGCGGACGCAACAAGCGGTAAATAAACGTGGGTCGGTCACGCAATCTCACGGAGGGACGGAGCAACCCTCTCTGGGCGATTTTTTTCCGATACAGACCCAACTGGACCGGGAAACTACGCTCAGACGCGATTTCGACAATTTTCGAAATACAAGACGCGCCGAACAGAGGAGAAGAGAAGCTAACGAAAATATTTGTAGGCGGCAATATGACACTTTGCCACTACATGCAGATGAAAAGATAACAGGCCTGTTAACCCAAAATGTCCGAGGTTTTGGAAGGTCGGAGCAGGACCGCGACGACTAGCTTGCTTCCTTCAAGCGCCAGCACAGCCATGGTCAATTTGATGTGATGTTCCTTCAGGAAACGCATGTCAATGAGCAAGATATCCCAGAATTAACTCGGCTTCACGCAGCACAATGGGGATACCGCGTCGGCCAAGGAAGTCCGACACTTTCTTATTGGGCAGCTGCGTCGCACAAGACAGGAGGAGTTGGACTGCTGATGCACCCCAGGTACGAAATTTCGGGAGCTACTACCGTGTGTCAAAGACCATCGACTGACCACTTCATGGCAGTGCAAGGCGAAGTTGACGGCCACCTAGCGATTTTATGTAACGTCTATGCCCCAGTTGAGAAGGCAGCCAGAGAGGCATTCTACTCGGGGTTGGCCAGCATACAATTTCCATCGGCAGCACACCTGTATATTGAAGGTGACTTCAATAGTACGTTGTACCCGGAACACGACAGATCTTTTACCTCATCCGCTCGTACACACGACTCGCCCGCACTTCGCAGGCTTTTGGATAAATGGGGTTTGACAGACTCCATACAGCAGTGCATGCCAGAAGCCTCAGACGCAACTGGTATCATCGATTTTCACAAGAGATACCATACGTACTCGTATTCACTGCCAGGGCTCAGTCGTGCAACCAGTCGGCTCGATAGATGGTATGTGAGTGATACGGCACGATTATTGGCCACTGCCACGGAATTGGATACATTTGGACTAAGTGGAGATCATAAGGGGGTTATCTTACATCTTCGCAACCCGGATAATCCGGTGCGCATCAAGCGAGAACCCCGAGTTTTCCCAATTCAGCCTCACACGGCACAGCGAGTGGACAAATATGCACGGACCGAGCTAGCTGAATTCGAGTTAGAGCTGGTAGAGGAAGATTACACTGCAGAGAAAGCTGCCGATGCATGGGACAAACTGAAGCACAAAATAGTACTCGGCATTCTCAGGCACAAGAAAGCAGCTAAGAAGAGCCTAAAAAACACGTATCGCAAAAAGCTGAAACGTTTGTATCGTAGATATGATCAGCAAATGGATCGGGAGGCTGTTGCTGTACAGACGGGACAGGAAGGACGCGATCAACTGCAGGGTAAAACCTTCACTGACCTGCTACACCGGAGACAAAGAGAAACTGGCTACGGTCAAGACAGCGCAGACTATTCAGATCACATACGTGGAGAAGAGGGCAAACTACTAAGGCAATGTTTCAGCGCATCTCTTGTCGGTTTGGTGACAACGTCATCCCTACTCTTCGCCCAGCGGAGGGCCACCCCAAACGGGGAGTCTTCGGAAAAGCAGAGATATTGGCTGATGCATGGAGCCCCATTCTGCAAGGCTCGGCCACCAGGGCAGGAAAAGCAATCGTGGTTGAATGGATGCAAGCAGGATCCACCGATGATGTCAGTGATCTGGAAACACAGACACTCTTCACTACGGATACTCTCGATGCTGCTTTCAAGGCGTGTAAGACCGGGAAGGCATGTGGTCCAGATCGACTCGGCAACGATTGGTATATCCATTATTCTCACGAGCTCATACCTCTGACGCTCAAGATTTTCCGACTTTGGTACAACGCTCACGTCTGCCCAAGCTCTTTTCTGGAAACAGACGTATTCTGTCTCAAGAAGAAGGACGACGGCAGTAACCCGCTCAACTACAGGCCCCTGTCACTACTGAACAGGCGGACATTTGACAGCAGAGTACACCCTCATCAACACGGATTCGTGTCTACCCGTGACATCCATGCCGTACTTGACTACTTTATGGCGGCTCATGCCACGGTACCTCAGTCACCGGAACTGCGTGACGCAGTCGTGTTGTTGCTCGACTTCGCGAAGGCTTATGATACCCTCGATAGGAAATTCTTCTATGCAGTGCTCAGCCACCACGGGTATCCGCCTCACCTCGCGGAGGTTATTCGGACACTGCATACCGGCACGAGTGGTCGATTCCTGGGAACGACAGGACGAAGAGTTACGGGCTCCACAGCTGGTAGCACGCTTTGGACAGCAGGGCGATGTGTGTTGAGGTAACATGGGGGGTCAGGCCATCCAGGCGAGCATGCAGCTCAGGTCGCCAGCTTCTATTCGCACGTAGAGCAGCAGGTTCCCACAAGTCTTGTATGGGATGACACCTCGTGTGAACTCGATCTCACAGGTATGCTGGGATCTGAGCTAGCGACAGTCAGAGATTTTCTTGCCTCGCACTATTAATCGGTACAAACCGTGTGGCTACCCTATTTAAATCTGAACCACTTCCCATTGTTCACGACTACAGGAGTGATCCAATCGGACGCTGAGATGAAAGTGTTGTGGGGTCAAGGCATATTAGGGGGCATCCTCGGCTGGCACAAGACTAGCAGGACAAAGTTGACTTTTACGGCGAAGGACTCTCGTTTTCTGTCAGCTTTACGACCGTTGATCGTTGCTCTCATTGCTAATTTTCCCGAGATATTATATCAACGTGAGCAGGGCCCCGTCACAACGAAGCCACCGGACACGCCTTTCGAGGTCCACACAAGTCCGGCCACCACCAGTGATGGCACCGTGGAACTCTCAATTACCTCAGGACCAAGACCTGTCTCATATACTTGCATAGTGGGCACATGGCTGGAAGCGAGCATTCTCCTTCAGCAGTGGGCAGGGCAGCAGTGCCGAATTGAGAAGATTGGTCCACACCCGGCCCTGCACCGACTCGTCGACATGAGACGACGGAAAGGGGCCAAACCAAATACACGTCAATACTATAACGACGCGGTGCGCGCGAGTGAACGCAGAATCGGACTCCAGGAAGTGGCCAACCGCAAGAAAACGTGGACTGCGGACAATTCGCTCATAGCGGAGCTGGGAGAAGTGGACTGGACAGACATCCGTACCGTCACAGGGGCTACGATGTGGGCGACCCAGTTGTTATACCGCATTAAGGTGAGGGCGTACTCCACGTGGGATATCGCTCGAACAGTCGTAGGTTGCCCACTGCCGGAGTGTCGAGACCTCGGGATCACCAAGGCGCATATATGGTAGAGATGTAGAGCAGCGAGGCCACTATGGAGAGAGTTTCTGGGACAGTGGACAGAACTCGGATTGAAAATGGAGGCTAACGATCCCCGTTCCATATTTGGATTCAGATTGCCAATGGTGCCAATTGGAATATGGCAGGTGCTGCAGCAACTTTATGGAAACCTGACAGCGGCACAACAGGAGGAGATATATAGCTGGTGCTATGACACTTTAAACGAGCACTGGCGACTAGGCGTTTTACACACGCTCCAGGCCATCTGGAACCGCAGATGCAGAAGCAGGGACGAGACGCTGGATAACTCGATATGTCGAGCAACAGCGCTACTACGTGGCCGACTACACCAAGGGCGGCTAACGCTACGAGAAATCGTATTGACGGGAACACAAGATGAGACAGTCTGTCGTGCGGCATGGGTTGTACATGCGGCTTTCGCTACCTCCTCGGGGAGGCTCACAGAGGAGCTCTGTTGGAGGGATGACAGAGAGTATACGATACTCTTCTTTGATGGGGGTGCGCGAGGAAATCCGGGTCCCGGGGGCGCCGGATCCATCATTATTGTGGGCGGAATGGTCACCAAATCGCCAGCCATTCTATGGATGGGCAGCGTCTCGCTCACAGCCGCCGCCACAACCAACAACATGGCAGAATACAAGGGTCTTCTATTTGGCCTCAGGAAAGCCCAGGCTTATAATCTGAATGGTCTTCACGTGGTCGGCGACAGTAATCTCATATTGGGGCACATGAGGAGGAGGAAGGAGCCGAAAGCACGGCATTTGCAAGACCTATACCGACAATGCAGGACAATCGCAGATCGGCTGAATGTGGCCACATGGCGACATCACCTTCGCCATTTCAATAAAATGGCGGATGCTCTTGCTAATATAGCGATGTACTCGAAAAAGAGCACACAGATCATCTAAGCGGACGTGGAGCGGCTCCCCCAACGGTGGACAAGCGTCACGGAGGCACTACGAGGTGACTTAGGTCACTGGCTCGAAATGAATGGGACAGCGCACGAAGATGAGGTGCGCGGTGGTGTTGGATAACAGGAAGGCACGCCGAAATAGCGTGCATATGGTAGCATGTAGAAATACGTAGCTATCAAAGCGACGAGGGATGTGTAGACCTTAGTCGGACGGACATTTTCGGGTCGTTAGGCAATTAAATGACTGTAATGTACCAAGAAAATGATATAACGACCAGGCGTTTCCAGTCTCTTCTCGTAAGCAGACATTTTTTGCTTGAAGAAACCAGGGGATGGCGGTAACTCGCTCAATTATCGTCCGCTAGCTCTCCTCAACACGGACTACAAAATTCTGACGCGTCTATTGGCCATAAAGTCAGGAACTCGCTAGCGACGCGGATCAATTTACATCAGCATGTTTTCGTACCGGGAAGGGATATTTACACTCATTGATTATTTCGAGGCAGCTCGGGTGGCGACGTCTCATTCTGCTGAAGCCAGAGAAGCACTGGTACTTCTCCTTGACTTTGCGAAAGCTTACGATTCTCTGGACAGGACATATTTATATGCTACCTTGAGATGCCACGGTTTTCCACCAAACTTCGTGGACCTTATCGAGCTACTACATTGTGGCACTTCTGCGTGATTTTTGGTGAATGGAGAACGGTCTGAGGAGGTGCAGGTGACGCGAGGGATACGTCAAGGCTGTCCTCTTGCACCTCTCCTCTTTATTTTAGCTTTGGAACCATTATACCAGAAATTGGACTCACCGGACAGTCACGTCGGAGTTTCTCTGAAAACGGAATCTTATTCGTTCACATTGCGAATTGCGAGATAGCCGACGATACAGCAGTCTACCTCCAATCGCCTCAACAAGTGGCAGCAGTGCTAATTACTATTCGAGATTTTGGAGACATTTCTGGATTGATGCTGAATGAGGGCAAGACGTCAGCTATTGTGTTACACGACCAGGGCTTGCCGGCTGTTACTACGTGGGAATGGCCGGCTAAGCTACTAAAATCGAGTGAATGCTGCTGGTATCTGGGTATTCAAATCGGAAGTGAATCGCAGGCTCGTACTAATTGGGCAATTGCAGAGACCCATGTCAGAACTCGACTGCGTATGGCGAGCCACAAAATTTAGGGATAATAGTTGCTGAAGCAATGCGGGGTCTCTGCTCTCTTACCATCGAGCAGAGATCCCGCATTGCTTCAGCAATTATTATCCCTAAATTTCTGTATGTTGGGCGACATGCATGGCCGGGTACAGGAACTGTGAAACGAATCAACGGACTCATCAAAAATTACGTATGGCACGATTTTTTTGGAGTTATTGAAGGACGTCGAACGACATGGCTCGCGGAGGCGGTTGCGAGGCTGCCTCGAAAAAAATTTGGACTGGGGATTCCGGATTTAAGGGCGGAGCTCCTCGCGATGGCGGCTGTAACGGTATTAAGATGGGGATCCAAGGCATCTATCAAAGACCAGGCGCTCGGAGATTTTCTCTTCCAGCCCACCAAATTACCAGTCACACGGTACATTACCCCCGGTTTCTCAACAACTTTCTTATTAGGCTTTCGAGCAGGCAAGACACTTTGGAAGGTGGAAGCGACGTTGATTAAGCATTCAGAGATGGAGGAAGTGTCCGCAGAACACAAAACACATGTGGTCGAACTCTATGTACAAGTGGAAGAAGCCACCATAGGTCAGTGCACCTCTCAGAGTGGTGGACACGTGGAGACAGATCTGCGACTTTTGATCGGTTCCCGTACAAGCAATATGAGGCGCTTTTGTGTGGGCGTTCATGGCAAATGTTGCACAGAGTGGTTGCCTTACGCCACACTATGGCATTTATCTCTCCTGAATGCAGATGGGGTGCAGCAGACGCTTAAACACTTGTCTTTTGGTCGTGCTGAATTTCAATTACGACATCTGCTGACCTGGACGATGGACATTTCTGGGATCATTATATGGCATATCCACCTCTTCGTACCAGACGAGGATCTACGGTTGTTGATCATCTTATTGGTGACGAATTACCCCGAGTTACTATATCAACGTTCGACTACGCCGGAGCTACGAATTCGGGCTCACCCTCTCGATCACGTCATCACGGCACAGGTACTAGCGCCTTTTGCTCAAGAGGAAACTGCCACGATCGCAGTATCGACGGATAATTTCATCTCCAGCACTACACTTACCGGTGGTCTCACGACCGGATCTGGTTTCTAAATTACGCCACACCTTTCATCAGGGGGTACACATCCGAGCAGTTCATCCACACCCTGCTACGGATCGAATCGTGACATTATGGACGAAGAATTCATGTAAACTTTGTGTACGGAGTCATTTCAAAGAGAGTCTCAGAAACATCCAATCGCCACGGACGTGTAGCTGCTGGACGGGCAGCAGCATGGACGGTGGAAGACGCAGGACTAGCTACGGCTCTCACGGATTTTACCTGGAAAGATCTGCACTCAATCCACGGTTCCACTGTATGGAGAGCCCAAGTGTTTCATCGAATCAAGCTACGGGCTTTCAGGAACTGGAATGTGGTCAATCAATGCCCAGGGTGCCCTTTTCCTGACTGTGACGAGGTACATAAGGGCACTTTCCATATATTCTGGACGTGCGCAGAAGCTAAACCGCTATGGGATACATTCCTTCGTCCGTGGAAGATGCTCGGGCTTAGCGAGTCGAGTATTACCGTACAGCACATTCTGGGAATGACATTAACCTCGGTACCGACCGGGGTATGGGCGGTCATGGAAGAACTAAATTGCACACTTCCTACAAACAAGCTGGAAACAATCACGGGTCACGTGTATAGCGTGCTTCTTAAACACTGGAAGTTTGTCATCCATACGATCCAAGCGATATGGAGGAGAAGATGCAGATGTCGCTCTCCACATTTGGATAATAATAGATATCGAGCGATACTATTACTGGAAGGGCGCCTCCACCAAGGAGCCTCTACCATCAAAAAGCAGATATATGCTCACTCGCAATCAAGGGCTTTACGCCAAGCTGCCTGTTTGGTTTTTACGACACTCATAATGAGCGAGGCAACCAGCACGATGCCTCACTCATTGTGAACACCCTCAGACTGTGCTTTTTTTCGACGGAGGCGCCAGAGGTAACCCTGGACCGGGCGGGTCAAGTTCGGCGATCGTACACGTGGGCGCGGAGGACGTACAACCACGAATACACTGGATGGCTAGTGTTTCCTATGCGTCCAAGACCACTACGAACAATTACGCGGAGTATAGAGGACTGCTGGTTGGATTACGCAAGGCACTTTTCTACAATTTACGCGGGCTGCATGTCGTCGAGGACAGCAATCTTATCATTTAACACATGATTCGGTGCAAGCCGCCTAAATCATCACACTTACGTGATGTTTACGACCAATGCCGCAGTATCGCTGATAAGCTACAGATAGTGCATTGGGTTCACCATTTACGCCACTATAAAATGGCAGATGCGTTGGCTAATATCGCTATGATACCAAGACGAGCACCCAGATACTAGCGGCAGACTTCGCCCAGCTGGCTCCGACATGGAACGTGGTACTGGAATCCTTCGAGGGCGACATCAGCCACTGGGTAACCATGCATTCGCCTTCGGCTCATCAGGACGAAGATGAGGCTAGGACACAGACTTAGACAGGATGTAGGACCCTGTATGCGCTAACACTACGGTAGTTAGCAACCGCCAGGAGATGTGTAGGCTCCTTGCGGAAGGACGTTGGCGAGTCGTTAGGCAATAAATACTAAATGACTGTAATGGACCAAAAAAAATCATCCTCATTGGGTGAAAAATAATCAGTCGTTTTAATTCGCCCACTTGCAATCCAGCAAAACCGGTTTGTCGGCTGGCACAGAAACGGTGTTTGGGATGATAAAAATGACGATGCGACGATGCCGGAATTTCCAGCAAAGTCAGTCGAACGAGAAGGAATCAGTAGCAGACCAGTCCACGGTGCGGGCACTAGCTTGCGAGCGCCCAATAGAAATGCGGTTGACTTTCTTCGTCTTGGATTGACGCGATCGTTGCGTAACCTTCGTCGACGTGCAACGCTTGACGGCGTTTTTGTTGGACTGGCTCACCTCCTACAAGGCTGTTAGCTCGACGCAATTGATTACCAAGCGCAGGCAAGTAAGAAATCATACCTTTTGTAGCTGTGGATTTTTAGCGGCAGCTTGGTTTGCGGTGAAAAGCATTGCTGTATCGGACGTCTGCTTTGTCAGATCAACATCACCTGCCAATTGTAAGACCTCAAGATCATCGTCGCAGCCGATTGGAGAATAGAGAGACCCTTGGCTTGATAATTGCACGGCATGATCTGGTTGAGTGCTGGAAACGCTGCCTACACTATTGGCAGGAAGTGCAGCTTCTGGTGTGATACTTGCGATCTTCGCTGGTTTTCCCGCTTTCTGCGCTGGCGTGCGCCGCTTCAATCGAGGTTTGCGTGCTCCAGTAGTGCTGCTTCGTCTGCATTGCTGTAAGATAGTTGAATCACTGGGATTTGTTGCCTTCGTTGCCGCTATCACAGTTATAGAGTCGGTGGTGAAGATGTCTGTTAGCTCTTTGTCAGACTGTGGCGACTTATCCGCCAAGTTTAACCCAGGCGCAAGTTGGCGCCGAGCAGACTTTGGAGCTAGCTTCTGCACTTCTTTCGTCTTTTCTTGCGTCAGCTTTGAAGAATATACTGGGACCTACAGAAGCGTAAAATGTGTCAGCCTATAGCAAAACTCCATGCGCCAGCAAAACTCCATGTGCCAGCAAAACATCGTTTATCTCCGCACAACCTTGGTGATAGTGATATCATTGCTTGAACGCACGTTCCATAGCGCGTCAACCTCTTGGTTCTCGGCCTCGTTGTTACCCGTATCGTCTTCAGTCGGTGTAATTTCTGAGCTGTCATCCGCTTCAGGGTTATGGCCCGTCGCAGACAAAGGCAACGAAGGATTCTCGCAAGCTGGTTTCTTCATTATAGCTGTCTTGCCCGTGCGTTGATTGTTGCATGTCATGGAGATAGCTGCAAGCTTTTCTTTCTTCTTCGCGGTCTGAGCTTTTAGCATTTTTAGCTTCGCGTTGTATTGTTTTTCCTGATCAGCAAACAAAAGATAATGGTTCAAAGGTCAGTTGGCTGGCATTGATGTGTCTATCAACTTCACTTACCTTTTGTGACAAAATCTTGCCATATTTTTTGCGCGCGGCGGCCGACAGATCATCGTATCTCCACTTTAGCTGTCGTATTCGCAGCAAACGGACTGGTCAGGTCAAAACAATTGATATTCGCTAATAAACGCTCAAGCAGTTCACATCTACTGAAGAAAATCAGTACGATATTTACCATTTTGGTCTCGCTCGTAATCGCATCACAAACTATTTCGTCAGTGTCTTTCGTTGCCCACTTCGCGATCTGAAAGGAATATAGTTTGTTGGCATAAATTCGTGGTGCTATGTCGATCTTTTGACAGTTTCGCGTACCTCCTTGTTGAGCAGCTCAATCAAAATAGTAGCATCGTCAACGACAAAGGTGCTCAAGAACTTGTCACGTATTTCGTCGATACGGTTTTTTACGGCAGTTTGAGCTGCTGCAGTGTCATCCTTTAGCATTTCCAGCACCTTGTGTATTTGCTGAACTTCAGACTCCAACACTGCGCAGGATAAACGCAACTTTTCGGACTTCATATCTTGTGTACTTTGGAGCTGCTGAGAGCGTTCAACATTCAGGGAGGCTTGCTCCAATGCATTTTGTACGGCCAGAATTTCAGCATCCACAAGCTTCTTTGTAGCTGCAGATTTTACCACTTGCTCCTGATTTGTGGAAATTTTTGTCTTCCATTCAGCGAGCACCTTTGTCTTTTGAGCAAGCTTTTTATTGACAGCTGTCATTTTCTTATTGCAGGCAAAGATGGCACGCTCAGTCGTCTTCAGTAGTATTTCAGCATCTTTAATTTGGTTTTCACACGAAGTCACTGATGCTTTGTGTTCTTTAAGAAACGCCTGGTAAGCTGAAACACACAACATCAGTTAGTACACATGTACGCCCCATCCTGGATACCTCCAGAACACATACTAATTTCTTCAGTAGCGTGTGTCATTTTTGCTTCTTTTTGCTCATTTTCGAGGTGCACGCGTTGGCACTCCAGCCAAGTTAGCTGTTCGTCCTTTGCCTGCTCACAAAGACACTTGTTAAGCAGCCTGAAGTCATATGTCTAATCATCACAGAGGTCACCTTGATACTAGCAAGTGTGAAGGCCAGCCATTCCTTTTCTTGTTGCCTTCGTAGAGCTAACTCTCGTCTGAAAAATTTGGCACTAGTCACTTCCTCCTAAAGTGCAAACAATGATTAGGTTAGCTACCTGTAATTGACATTTAACCGCAGAGTGACGAACATTGACATGCTGCAATCGCGTTTGCAGATCTTTGGCTGACTGCAAAACTTCCTCATCATCCGGGCACGTTGCCTTCAATGTACGCACATAACGCGGTAAGTAACACTTATTCGTAGCTGGCACTCACTTTCGCGGCTCGTACCCCGTTGCTTTCAAGCAACATCTGCAGTTTTCGCTGTTCACTGCACCTCACCGTCAATCAGAATCACTAGTTGAGAAAGCACTGCACAGCGGTGTACCTTATTGCACTTTTATTTGCAATTGCAAGCTGGCGGTGTTCTTCATGGATCATGCCTTCATAGTTTTGCCAGCTCTACCAAACAAAAGGTGTAGTAGTTAGCGAGATGCCAAAACAATGCGCAAGAATAGCAAACAGTTGCCTACTATCTGAAGATCTTCAACCGTGCTCTTTCGACTCTGCAAAGCAGCGTCGACTTTTTCCGCCATTGCTGCTTCATGTTGCCCACTCTGGCTAACAATGTGAAGACGCTTCTCTTCTTGGGCAAGCTCAACTTGATCATACTGTACAAAATATACAAATAGTTTAAATAAAAGGGGAGCAGAGACAGCCGTTACCGAAACCCGTCCAAATACCTCAAAGTTCCATTGAGTTGAGCGTATATCTTCGCGTAGAAGGTCAAGAGTGCTTCGAGCTAGAGCAAGAGTAAAAGCATGAGCTACGGCACTTATCCTCCTTTTCTTCCGTTCTCATACCTTCCTTCAATTGTTCCTCCTTTGATATCAGAGCCATAGTCTCTCTAGACATCTGCTCTTCAAGTCCCATACATCGTTGTTCCAGTCCAGCATGTTTGTCTACCAATCCGAGCATAATGTCCTTCAGCACGTCACACTTTTCAGCCGTCGCATCCAGCTCGTTCACTCCAACAGCGTCACTGAGATGACTTTTGTTGACTTTATCTGCTGCTGGGTTTGCGTCTAGCAGCGTCCTCAGTGACACGAGCTTCTCACGATGTAAGCATCTTCTTGCTCTATTGAACCACACTCGAATCAGTGTCGTTATTATGAAAAGAAGTGAGATACGATGACGCACTGTAGCTGGCCATTTGTCATGAGTAGGTACTCGTGGCCTTCTTGTAAGCTGGAAAGCATTTCGTTGCGCTGGCAAAGCATCTTCTTGAGCTTGGTAACCTCCATCTGCAAGATCTTTTCCTTCTTCGCCACGCTACATACACACATCAAATTACATGGTCGCTTGATCATAACGTCACACACTTTCTCACGTACAGACTCAGTGACAAGGGGACGAGTGTCTTTGCGTCCTGCGATGCCGGCCTGTATTCTGTCGTGTCTGTCATGTCGTGTGCGATCCCCATTATCCACTTGTTTACTGCTCGTTTCCTTTTGATTCTTACGCCGCGAGTGCGGACACCAAGAGTGTTGGTCTTCACTTCAACTTACAATCTGATTCTGTCCTCAGTCCAGGCAAAAAAGGGGAAGGGATACGAAAAAAAGCCTTTTGAAAAGAATAATGTGACGCTTCATGACAATAAGAGCATCAAGACTGTGGACAAGCTGCTGGCAAGAGCATCGACTCGACGGGCGCTCTAGCGCTGAATCATGTGCCAATGCACCTCGTGGTGATCGCAGATGGTGTCATCGGACTGAAACTAGACTCGGTGTGCCCCAAACGTCTGGGCTCGAAGGTCACCGTCGTCAAGTTCTTGGATACAGCCTCATGAAGGTAGTCAATAGTGACGTTGTTAAGCTCACGACGGAGCTCTCAACGGGCGGTGATGCTTCTTTTTTGAAGGTGACACTGTCCAGTGGCCACTGGTCGTCGTGCCGTTACGGCCGGTCTGGGACTAGAACAGATGAGCGGTGCCAGCCAGATAGCGTGCAATGCGCTTTGCGATCTTTATGTCGCTCCACGTTGCGCGGTGCACTGCAAATTTAATGTCTGGTCGCGTGCAACGCGCGATCCAGAGCAAACTTTCAACTAATGGCTGGAAGCTTGACAGTTGGCGACTTCGGCAGTCCAGGTACCTGAACATTGCCCTGGACCCACGATTCGAATTTTCCAGTCCTGACTTGCACTACGACCCGGGTCATTCCAGCTGTCTTGAGTGGCTGGCAAGATTAGGTGTTGTTGACGCATGGCGAATCCACTTCGATACCAAGCGAGTGTTCACTGGTCCTCTTCCCCGGAAAAATCGACTGGACTACATCATGCTGTCGGAGTCTTTCTGCGATCGCTTCAACAATGACACCAAGTACTTCGCACCGACGCATGCTGGCGACCACCTTGCTCACTGTGTGACTTTTTGCTCCTGCTCCCAACTGCATGGTCGTGGAGAGTGTCGGGAGAGTGGAAAGCAAGCATCAAGTCACAGCTTCAAGCCGTGCAGAAGAAGCTCCGGCAGCAACACAATCAAGCTATTGAAGAGGCTCGGCTCCAACTTGATCAAGCTGCTGCTCGTTATCGTGTTGCTTCAAGTGATTTGGCCCGCGAACACTTCGACGAAGCACTGCGGAACTATCGGGAGACAATCACTAGGTCGATCCAGTACAACCAAGATACTGCTTTCGACTTCCACGCGCACATTCTGAGAAGTCAACCAAGCACATTTTTCGTCCACTGGATACGAGCTTGCGTCGAGAGTCGATCAAGGAGGTGACGACTTCTGGTGGGACTGTCTCATCGAATCCACACGAGATCTCTCTCCGATTTCTGGAACATTGGGGGTCAGAGATGGGAGACCTTGCCAGCCAAACAGGCAGGCTCCTCCACTTGACGCTGCCATGCAACTTCAACTTCTCGATTCGCTTACTTGATATCTTGAACCGACCAGTATCTGTAGCTGACTTGACAAGCGCGATTCGCCGCATGAAAGCAACTTCAGCACCTGGCCTGGAAGGGTTGACGGCTGGTTTCTACAGGTTGCTCCTGACGTCTTTGATGGATGCTTATGCATCGTGTTTAACGACTTGCTTCAACGTAGCGCATTGCTTCCATCGCAGCGCAAGTCGGCCGTCGTGCGTTTTCACAAGAAAAGGTCGCGTGCTCAACCTGGTAACTACAGACCCATCGCTCTTGTTCGAGTCGACGTGAAGATCCTGTCGAAGGCGCTGACGTACCGACTGCAGCACGTTAAATTCGACTTGACCCATCCGGACCAAAAAGGCTTCGTCAAAGGTCGGTCGATACATCACCGCATCTGCTTTCTCGCTGACGTGTAAGACCTTGTGACGAGTCACGACAACGAAGCGTACGCACTGTTTCTGGATTTTGAGAAGGCTTTTGATCGAGTCAACTGGGGCTACCTGTTTCGACAGACACAAAATTCCGCACTTGCCACCAGTGGTCGTCTTAGATCTTCCGGCCTCAAATCTTCTGGATCGTAATTGTTGGATCGCGTATGACGCAATTCCGCCGAATCCATTTCTACCTTCTGTCATTGCTCGCAGCTTATAGTGTCCAACAGTGATCTGAAGCCACGCGCAGCCTGAAAAGCAGTCCTGCGAATTCTTGGTATACTTAGTCTGGATAAGGAAAGCACCTTTCTTTGTTAGTTCCATCTGCACTCCAAGGTAACGTATTTTTGATTTAACTCCGAAAAGGATGATACGTTCCATGCCTCATTGTCCGTTCTGCAGATAATGTCATCCATATACACAAGCAGAACGGCGAACACTTGTCTTTGTCGATAGATGTACAAACAAGTTCGGACAGCAACTGTTTTCTCCAACCAAGCGTCTAGCTCATCGTACTACTCTGGTGTTGACCATACATCGCGTTTTTTCAATCAATGAAGTCACCCGTGGGAACACGGAATGTGACAAGTAGAATGAGCAATTGTGAGAGCAGCGCGATCAAAGCACACAGAGCCACAAACAGTCGAAATAGAAGCCAGGCATGACCACAGGAGAGCAGATCAAGTCAAATAAGAATTTGCTTCAGTCTACCTCGGACACAGAGCGAAACGGCATCGCGTTACCGTCTTTATCGCTTTGTCGTCAAAATGTTCACATTGTCTTCAGCGATTTCTTTCAATTATATCGTAGCGATAATCGAAAAAGGTTGTTATGATGACTTACCGTACTAATACACAATTCGCCGAGTAATTTGACGAAGTTAAGCTAATTCGTAAGAATAGAATCACTTTGCAGGTCGCCCTACTGGCATCAATTGGGGGGTTCCTTGATGAATACTAATAAAAGCCAATGTCTTATTAACAGATGGAGAGGAAACGTCGTCCATTGCTGCATGAAATACCCGCAACCACTTCTTTGGAAGCTTGTCTCAGCTCAGTAGCTTTTATTCCATTCAACTTCTGTGACCTTTTACCAAAGAGTGGCCGTCGGACCTAAAAAATTTACAGGTCAACGACGCCCGAGTAATAGATGCCAGTGGATTTGGCTAAAACCCACCGGCTCGTCGATGAGCAAAACTCTCTTTCGCTGGAAGCGGGTATTGCCCAACCCAGTTCAACTTATCTCTTGGCGCTCCTAGTTAATATTCCTCTGCCTGTCGTGGACATTTTCGTTTAATTCTGATCCTCACAATTCTTGTACACCACTTGTTTATTCGCTATTACTTTGTTGAGAACATCACAAATGTGGAAATCCTTATACTATGATCTACATACTTGACAGGCGACTCTGGCGAATAATAAGCCAACGAACAAAGTCCCAAACGAGTCGAACCCGACAAAAACTTTAGACGAGTCGACCTCGGCGAATGTGGTGAGTAGCGATCACAAAACTGCTGATGTAATGGGCACTCTTCCAGAGTGCCGAACAACGGAAGGGGTACTCCGATTTTGTGAGGGAGGGGTGTCTTCTTCTCACCTTGTGTATCCGTCGGTAGGGTGGGTTACACTGTCTTGGTGACCTTTTGGATGATGCAAACTTGTAAGGTTGGGGATGAAAGTCGATTGCATGAAAATCTTTACACAATCAGCCCACGATCTTTCCAAGCGATCACGATTGTCCAAGGAGGCGAGGCTAAATCTTCCGACCACTTACGCGGAACCTTCTGACCTCTCGATCCGTCCTGCACCTGCCTTACCTTGTATTTTTCTGTTGCTACATTCAGTTGTGTAACGGGGCAAGAACAACCGTAACTTACTTACACGAGCGGTGAAATAGCTTTCAATAGGGTTTGACTTTCATCAATAATTAGTCAGTCACTACCTGTGCGTTACACTAGTGATTTCACCGGAAAGCAAAACGTGTCGTATATCGACTTATGAGGAGAGGTCCTAATAAGTTGTACGTAACCGGAACATCCTGTCACAAACACTCTAGCACACGCTATATCTGTGTGCAGTCCCTACTTACTTATGTTTTGATATCTACCTCCTTATGTAAATCCATTATGCACTTAAACTCCATACAACTGCAACCAGGCCTATTACAAATCGCAATAATCTTGAGTCTTGAGGGTCGCACTTCAGCGTAATTAAGAGATTCCAGGGGTGTAACTTGCCAAACACGCAGTGCTCTACGACGTCAGGAGGCCAAAGGTATCCTGCCCCACGCGTAAATGGTAAATCGAGCTTTAATATTAGGAACCAGTTAAAATGCACAAAACTTATAACAACGGGAATCCTGTGTTGTGTCTTTACGAATCGTACTTAATCGGGTATTCTCGCATGCTGGGCCTTTACCCGATGTCCAAATAATAGCGTCCTTGCATCCATATCCCCATGTCACAATAAGGATCACTGATCATCACGCGATCATGGTGCGAATCCCTCTCCCACGACGATCCTCAATGAACGTCACGTGATCGTGTATCAAGATTATGCAACTACTGATGTCCGGTGATCGCCGCACGAATCCACATTGCATGATGATCGTCCAGTATATCTAGTCATATACCCATATCCACAATCACACAGGTCGTAGTGACGCGCATCTAAACAGACGTGTGTCCAAACATTACCTATTAGTCAGTCACCTTTTAGATTTATATTTAGACACACGGAATATAGATCAGTCTTACATTTGCAACACACCTCACAAGTGCGAGCCGGAACTTGTTTCCGTGCCGTACCTAGAGAGCTCTGAGCGTTTGTGCGTCATAAGGAGCCCATCAACTACCTCGCTGCACGCAAGAGAAGACTGTCTAATGAGTTTCTCGTAGGTGCAAGAAGATGTGTGCTTGGTAGTGCGTGGCAGCTGTAAAGCGCCCGCCTTCAGCATGACAGCTCTTGACCGTCGATTTTCTTGATGTCGCTTCAAGGTACCTTGGAACTGTTCGACATTAATGGGTCGTCGGCGAATAAAGTCTCGACAAGTCGACCTTGGCAAATAATGTCTCGACGGTTGGCCTCTACGAATAAAAGTCCCAACGAGTCTGTTCAACAAGTTTACCTTGGCAAATATTGCTTGGCGAACTAAGTCTCAACGAGCCAGTCTCAGCAAACAAGGCTGAATGAACGGTCAATCTTCTACTCTTATCAATAGATTATTGATAAGAGTAGAAGATTGACCGTTCATTACATTTGATAAGAGAGACAGGAGAAAGACACTCCAGTGGCTCTTAATAATTTTGCTCTCATGCCACCCACTGACAAACAGGTTTGGACGTCCTATTGAAAAGTAGACATCTTAAGCCTTACTGCAACGTGGCCACCATCACTGGCCACCTCATTAGTCGATTGTACCGAGTCCAATTGGGGCTGATGCGTCTTGTGCCAATGCACAGTAGGATAGGATTGTATGCAGTGTGCGTGCGCGTGTCTGTACACAGTTGTACAAGCCACATTGGAAGATTGTGAGAGAGGGGCAGACGAGTCGATTTAACCTTTGGTGGCAGGATGTCTGGAAGATTGTGTGACAGAATTAAATGAAAGGTCGTGGGCTGAATGCCTAGGTTATTCAACCAGCTTCGACTGGTAGAAGACACAATACAATACGTTAGACTTTGCTACTTCGTCCGGAAGCTGTCTTCATTAAGCTCCTATATCTTGCTAACACACGAAGTACATCTCACCACCGACCAAGTGTCGTTGCACCAGTATCATCAGGCTGGTATCTTTCCTTCAATTTCGTCAAGATTGAGCACGCGTGGCATTCCCATAGTACATCCACCGTTCTGCGTTGAGGTTCCTGCACTTACGCAATTTCATTCATCTTCTCACGCTGTTTTAGTGGCGTCGCTAGCAGAGTTGGTCTGAGTTCCATAACTCGTGACAACATCTGGTCGGCCTTATTAGCCTTATCATATATTATTGACATCTCAACAATCTTCTCGGGCTTGTCAACGTAACACAGTCCAGACTTCACCAAACCACAGGTCGAATCTATCTCCTGCGGGAGGAGGTGAACAAGCATTCCGCTAAAACTGTTTCATCGAGTGCCATACGAACAGTTACCAGTCGTGTACGCATATCCTTTAGATGGCCTTCTATAATATCACTGTTTAATCTGCATCGTGCAGCTTCTGGTTCGGCTTACAAGCTCAAGTCATCAGCCGCAACCACTACATAGTGTCGTTACTTGACAGAATCCAATACGATAGCTTTGCTAACATCGACAACACCTAGTGGTGTTAATGATAGACGAGGAACAAAGCGAGACAGAATAATGCTTGATAGTATGTGATTTCATAACGATCCCGCCGACTATTTGCGATGCTTATGCCTAAATTTGCAGTTGATTGCTAACAGGCTGTTATTAATGATGACTTTTGATGTAAAATGACTATTCTCCTACGGTTAGACGGTTTGTAATCAGCCGGAGGTCAATCTGCTGCTGGATTATCAAGAAGCAATGCATTTGCTGCTAGCTAGTGTAGTTTATTGTATGTACGCTAATTGAAATTCATTTAGAGCAAACTGACAGCAAATCAAGCCGTTTAATTCACCAAAACTCCACTTTGTGCGATAATTCAGGTGTTTCTATTAGTTAGGGAGGCCGCGCGGATTTTGCATCCTCCTATGACATTTCATCAGCGGATGTAAGGTGGATACTCTATCGGAACTATGAGGCCATTACATTGGACGAATGGCTAATGCTTAAATATTCATCTTTTTGCTTTCATCGAGTAGATATTGCTGGCGTCTATTCCAAGCAACAAACGGACAGGCGGACAAGGGGCGTATAGATACGTGCGCAGGGTAAGCCTTTCCTTAGTACTGGAAAAGACAGGTGACGGCGTCAAATCGATGGATACCATTCCCCAAAACGAGTGTATGCGTTTCTGTGCTTTGCTCTGCGTTTGCCGTGTACAGATCAGGGAACTTTCCAAAAGAGTGAAAGTGGACGCCGCTTAAAAGGTGGTTTCGCAGAAGGAGAGGTCAAGAGCTTAATTTTTGGCTCAAAAACTTCCGCGATGGCCCACTTGTAACCTGGTAGGCTTGGTAACGACATATGGAAGCTCGACATTAGGAAGCTTACACTCTCATTTTTTGCCATTGGGAGCCAATCTTCTTGGCACGATGAACACGACAAAATTGACTGCATTACGCCCATACATGCTATTTGACTGGACCTGCTCACCGTATACGATCATAGATCCAGTAATCGGGAATATGCTGGGTGTGGCTATGTACTGCTTGATTTGTCGGAGTGCAGGGAGACATTCATTAGTTTTTGTCGCTCGTAAGGTGATCAAATGACGGGGAGAAGATCTGCGCTTGACCTGTTAAATGGACCGAAATATAGTTTTTTACTCTTGCCAATAACTAAGTGTGCCAGCAAGGTCAGAACAAAGGCAAGCTGCAGCGCCTCCACACAATAAAGTTGCACGCACCTTTCCTAGTTGAGATATAATAGCTTTACAAGTACTAAGTTTTAATGCTCTTCATCCCGACGTTCGATAGGTGCTCGACAAACAACAAAGCAAGCTAATTTGCACGGTAGTTGCCAGCTTCGCTGCAAGTTTTGTCTTCAGTACTTTTCTAGGATGTAGTTGCAAGGTTTGAAGTAAGTCGAGTCACCGGTGTGGCTTTCCAACTCACAACTAAGCCTTAACCACATTCATGATTCATTTCCAAAGCAAAACAGCTCTACGTTCAATTCTACCAGTAGCTTGCACAATCAGACTAGAATGCCCACGATGTTTATCGCAGCCGTCTCGGGTTTCTCTGTATGTGTTTGACCGGCTTATGGGAAAGCAATTTCACTATTGGCAAGCGCTGCGGCAAACTTTATGCAGCTACGACACGATAGCATGGCGTTCAAGATGGTAGAAATATCTATAGAAGATGCTCTCAGTGGTCATTTGTTTCAATTCGCGGTCTTAATTTTCCATGCCAACGCCTCCAAACCTCACTCGACCCGCGTGAGCGACAACCACTTTGCAATTACTATGAATCAACATTCAATCCTCTTGGAATTATGTGGAATTCGGAGCTTGGCGAGCGGTGTAAAACGCTTGCACTTAGATAATACAAGACTTTCACTGTAGGAGCTCAATGGTGCATGCACAATGGTGAAAGACCGAGTTTATTTTGCTTGCGTCCACTCGAATATCTTATGACGCTTTTTTGATCATGCAACGATCGACATGATCTTGGACGGAGATTTGTCAGCTAACTTCCGCCTCCTCTTCTGCAAATACTCAGCAGTTCCACCTGTTTCACAAAATACAGGAGCACGTGCTGTGCCTGGTAGCCCTACAAAGAATCGGAATGAGCTAATCCGTTAGCTTGGCGTTTTCCTTTACTGTCCCAAACACTCGCATATGAAGCCATTTTGTCGACCTTCACTTCGCTGCCACCGTTTCCGAACGCTTAACAATTATCATAACACGTCGAATCGGCGGTAGAATCAAATTCCTTTTTGCGACCCCTTGCTCATTGTTTTCATGATATCCTTCTGACTGTCCAGATTCATTTTTGCCTGACCACTACTATCGTTACAGCAATTTTTGCCGTATGATTTAGTGTGTCATTAAGACTTGGAATAAATTTCCTTTTTCGATTATCAGCATTACAATGCACCCCTTGCAATTCATTTGACCACAGGAATTTGTATAACCTTGTTGGATTGACGAACCCCACCGCTTGTCACTAAATGCAGTTAGAGTGTAGCACAACCTGCATAAATTTCAGCTTGTGCGACTGCAACAAACACTCCTTTTGCCAAGACGTCATTGGAATAAAATACGCACAATCTTCGCGCTATAACATTCCCACTGCCAACATCTACACGAACAGCATCTGCACTTGTGTGTCATCACCTTGCCAACGATTCCGAGACATCAGCATGCTGAGCATCATAATCGACATTTATTCTCGTTACGGGACTTCTGACGCTGCCAGAGTGACATTTCTGAGCAGCATTTCTTGGATATTTGAGTGTGAAGTTGACATCATCATTGCCCCCATCACAGCAGAAATAAATTATGCGAACAATGCAGCCTTTGCTGTTTTGACAGTCCACGTTTGAACATATCACTGCTCTCGTCGTCATTCAGCATGGATCTACACAAGTTGCTTCTAATATCCCTTCCTACTTCCTGCAATTCTGCTGTTTCGCCTTAAACCAGTCTCAACAGGAACATCTTCAAGTCAAATTTTGCACCTCGAGTCAAGAGCATTCGCAGCTCGCAAGCTTCAACACGGTAGCACTGCTGCCTTTATTCACCTATACCAAACGTTTCATCTGTAGATTGGGTCATCCAGTTTCGAGGGCATCCCAGGTCAATCGAAATACGACCGCAACAAAATAAAATATGACAACGTCGTGAATATTGCGCCTATGAGCTTGTTCATGGCTGAAGAGTAGGCCACATAACCGGCAATTGCTTGCTCTCACTGTTCGATAAGTCTCGACACTTTGACGATTAAATCGGAGCTTGCGCCTTTGACTGAAACAACAACATTCGCCTTTCTGAGCTTTTATCGGACTTACAATTCTTATGTCTCCCCTCTATACCAACGTTTTGAGCTTAGTTCTTAATTTGCCAGTCGGTATCAGTCAACCGTTCCCCTAAAAAGAACCAAAAGCTTTTTTTCGAGGGTACAACCACTCCCTTGATCATAGAAACAGTGATCTCCATTTCATGATTTGCGTCTCCTCATGCCGATACCTGCGTATCAGCTGCACTGAAGACGATCACCCGCTCTTTCGACGCTATTATGCCAGGTACGATACTAAAAAAGTACTGTATAGTAACACCCGAAGCAGTCTGACACTCTTTTGTGGCTGTAAAGGAGTAATCGAGAACGTGGCGTCAAGGTGCGTCCTTCTTCGTTGTTTCAATGCCAACTTCTACAAAATTGACTTTCTTGTATCAGCAGCTTCTGCGATGCTTCCCGCATTGCTGTCCAGAACATGTGCAGCGGTGCTACTGCGGAACCTCAATCCACATTCTGGTGGCATTTTCTGCCGTTGTGCCAGCAGCTAGTCAAAAGAATCTCGTGGTCTGCGCTCGTTTTGAACCTTCAAGATTGGTCTCTTTCTCGCCAAATTTAGTAAACCTGGTCAATTGCGAGAGAATAGACAATGAAAACCAGCGCAAGCTTCAGCCAGGTGAAATTGTTTCACTGCCGGAGAATCTCCTGTTGGCTGAAAAGTACAGGACCAAGGAAACGGTTTGGATTCGAGCGGACAGAGAAGGAGACATGAAGCAAAAGTATCAGGTTCGTCATTCCTCTTCTGTGTATTTCTGTTATGATCTTCGGTCCGATGTTAATAGGTGCTCTTTTATCTATCTTGCATTACATTCAACGCCAAAGGACGCTGTCCTGTTTGTACTCAACAACCATAGGTTTCCCAAGTGGCTCTACAGCTACAACAGTAGCATTACCAGGATAAAGCGAGAGATGACGCACCATCTGGTCGCCTATGTCTTCCACCTTACAGGCAAAAGGTCGAAGCCTAACGAGATGGATGCGGTTGTACTTGCGCGCCACGAGTCGCCTGGGTTTTTACTCGTTTCTTATCGACGCTCAGGCAACACTTCTGGGTGCGATTTGCCGGCAATTGATATGGCAAATAGCAACATGTTCGCAGCCGTCGAGATAGATTCACCTGGTGTATGTCCGTTACCATCCGATGATTTGAAAATCAATTCAGTTGGTCGGACAGTTTTCGAAACATCGTATCAGAAGATGGATACCAAACGATCAGACACAAGACAAAGACAGCTCCAATTTTCATGTAATCATCAACGCTTGAATCAAGAGGAAAAACGGCAGCAGAATATGCAGTCCGACGCTGGAGGAAGCTCTGTGTCCTCATTCTTTGAGACTACCAATGATACTTACTCATGGCAGCGAGGCATGAGAGCCAAAAATTGTCGATTTCAAGAAAAAGGTCAGCACCTACTCATTCTATGGATTTTCTTTCAGAGTTTCTCACTGAGCGACCTTAAAATCTCCACCGAGTCGATTACTGAGCATGTTTGTTCGCATTGGTTGAGAGCAGCAGCTATTCTTCGATCGCCCTCGCCAAGCTCAAGCCGACAGCTCAAGACTATCGTGATTTCTTTTCTGAGTGGAATTTTTGGACATCAACCAGGCATCAATACGACAGTGCCTTTTGCTACAGAAAGGGACACCCTCCAAGTGACTGCGCTTCTATTTCTATGGACAATGTCGTCTCATTCCGTACAATGTCTTTTGCATTCCGCATGTTCCTTTATCAATGCTGAGACGAGCAAAGCAGAACTCCAAACACGATTTGTCCTGCTAGTTTCGGATTTGTACGATGCTATCGGTGATGTGTTGCAAGAAGTGAGTGCGCAGACGACTGGCCTATCGCAAAGACAGAAAAGGCTTTCGCTACCGGCGTTGGTTGATGACGTGCTATCGCTTGTGTATAGTCGACCGCGTTTTCATCAACTTCGATCTCGAGTTTCAGCGCTGCTCCTTGGCCAGCAAATATATTTGTCCCAGGCTCTGAACGGCGTCTTTCAGGTATTTACAGCTGTGATACGGGAGAGACTTATCGCATCTGCTACTCCATACAGAACATCCCCACGGCTCCAGCATTCTCTTCGGAGAAGCAGTTTACCGGAACTGTGGAACCATTGCTGGCTGCTGGAGCCTCGGTCGGTAAATATTGTCGATGTATCGCGGGGAGTTTGTACTCATGACATGCGTTCAGTTGATGTCGTGCAACTTTGGTCTGAGTTCGGCTGCGTGGATGTCACCATCCAAGACGATATGTCCTCGATATCGTTACGATCCGCCGTTTCGTTTTTAGATCATACTGCGGTGGCTCCAATGACGTTAGTACTGGACGGAAAGTTGCGCTTGTTCCGTGTGTTGCCTAGCGGCGTGTCATCCATGATCCCGACAGCAGGGGGGTGGTCAATCGGCGACTATACGGCTATATTTTTAGCAAACGAAAACTCGTTGAAAGTGAACTTCTTCTGTTTCGCTGAAGAAAAAGCTCGGGCGTTTGTCCATAGTCCCATAGACTCTCGAGACCTGGAACCGTATATTTATGCGGAGGTGATACGGCTGCGACGAGTTTGCATTTCAATTCGACTAGAAGAAAATTTGAATCACGACGGAGTCAACCCGACGAATCTATTTGCTGTCGTGCGAGGAATCATCTACGACTCGATATACTCGCCACCAAGCCAACGGATGGATGGACTCAAGTTTTCAGAAAGGAGAGTTTGTGAACGGGCTGCAATCTGGGGCGAAGTTAAATGGAAACCATTATTGGAGTTACAAGCGGAATCTGTTCCTTATATCGCGTATGGTTGATTCTTGACTTCGCCTTGCAAAACTTGAGTATTCATGTTTATCTTCACCTCGCACCTCAAAGGTGCTAAAATAAAAAAAGCACACTACATACAATCAGAATGCAGACTGGAGATCGAAACTTGATCAATACTACCTCCAGCCATTTACCCCATTAATCATAAGACTTCACACAAAAAGATCGCGTAATGTACTCAATGCAAGCTGAAGACGTTGACGCCAACGCAAGAAGACGAGCTGAAAAAAAACAGCACAATTCTAAGAATCACAGAGATACGCAGTAAGTGTGAAAAACGCATTTGGGGTAGCCAATTGCGACTAAATAGCACACTTTGTAATAGTTCGCATTGGCAGCAGCAAAAAATGCAGGACATCCTTGCTATCCGTCACGCGGTATGCCTCGTTTCTTTGCAATCTCTGGTTCAACGTGTAGCCTCTTTAAACAAACAAACTAGTGTATTGTCAGTAAGAGCCTGTAGATCACATCTACAGGCTATATACAATGTCTAGTGAACAAAAATCCTGTGACGTGGCGAACAGCGTCTCTGTTTGTGGAAATGCGTGGAAAGGTGTTACAAGGAAGCCTTTGACTCGGTAGGAGGCAAGTTCCATAGCTTCCAAACCGTCATGCGCCTCTTGAAATGTATCATGGGTCCAAATGCGGGCTGGTCCTTTGCACACTTAGGAGGTCTCTCTAGTCACGTGCGCAAAACATGGCCATCAGTGTCTGCCGCGTGTAGCCGAGTGCGCGGCCACTCCTTTACTGCTATCGGGAAGTCTTTCGTTCTCTATACGCTCCAGGGTGAAGCGTATCAAGTGCTTCTGATTCAGCTGCTTAGTAAGTGGAGCTGGATTGATGGTAAAGGCCGTGTTTGGCTTGCGAGTGGAGTCACCAAGTTAGCTGTAGCCCAGTAATACTACTGTGTGACTTTTTTGCGTCTGTCACGTCACCTTAATGATGATGCTTAGACGGTCGATTTATCGAGAGTGTTGAGATGAGGTTGTTGGCCGAAGTGATATATTACGGTCCGTAACTCTCATGTCCTACATGATACATTTAAGTCTTATGTAAAACGCTTAGTTCCTATCGTCATATGAAACGTTACGCACACCATCATCAAGTGGTAATCTACTGGCTGCTGGTAATCAACAAAGTAAAAGCATGCACAGTGCGATGTACAATGCCAACAGAAGGTATTAATGTACACGAAGTATCTGTTTGTGGAGAACCTCATCCATTTATCGCGATCGTTCTCCTTCTAGCGGCTCGTTCTGCTGGCTCGATACTTCAGGCGTCACGAGAGGCACTTATATCTTGGCCCCCCTATGAGAGATTTCCCGCCCAAGGAAGGTTAAGGAGAGCCAGTTAGCCGGCGCTGTTGAAGGTCTCCGTCTCTGTCTGTTGTCACACTGGCTGTCGTCTGGGAAGTGTCTGTCAAATGTTTATAGTCTTATATGTTAGCTAGCGTATATCGGTTTCCACGTGAATTGATGATGTGCGAAATGTACCCAGTCGATCAGTAATGAACAATCTTTTCCGTAGGAGATTGTCAAAATGGGCTTAACTTACAGGGTAAAGAGGAAGCGTCTCGAGTACACGGGTCAGCATCAGCAGCCTTAAACCCATGCTCTTGAAGTATGCTTCGTCCTTATTGCACTTTTTGGTGCTGTTGAGCGATGGTCACATACTAAAACGGGACGGTTGTTGCCCGAAAAAGTCTGGAACAATCGTCCTTTCGCCTTCAATGTCCACCAAGCCATGAGCTTGCGAAGCCCTCCAGATAACCCATTGAAGTTTCTTCGTCGAGCTTACCCTACTAATCGAACGCAATGTTAACGCCACATTGCTTTATTTTGAATTCTTCGGCACAACATTTTTCAGTATCGCTTCAATTGAGCTCAGGTAAGCCACAGTTACGTATATCTCCACGTAGTCAATGCCATGCCCTTGGGAATACGAGACGAGCCTTGTACCTCCTTCTTGTTGCGTTTCGACGCGAAAGACCAGCGGCAACCGATCGGGCGCTGGTGTGATGACCTCATTATGCTTCCAGGTTTTGATTTTCACTTTGCAGCGGGCGACTTTGACTCTCTCGAAATTGCCTTCTTCCTCTCATCGTGGTCCTCGCCAGACGTTGCTTCTGCGTATGTCCTGGCAACATGCGATGATAGCAAGCCGGTCCGTTGTTGATGGTAGATGATCTGCCTTTTGATAGCGTCCGACTCCTTAGATCGTCGATCTCGTCAATATGGCGCACTACGACTGAGCAAACATTAAATGGGTCGACTCATACGGCACGATTAGACCGTCCCCGCTTTCGTCACGCTAAATGGGACCTTCAGACTAGACGGCGTTGAGTCCTTTGATGTTTGACCCACCTCCAAAAGAAGGTACAGCAGTCGGTCATATTCGTTCACGGCGACGTCGGAACGCATAAGGGGTTTAGAATGGTGGTCTCCAAGAACTAGACGGTACGTACAATTCTCCCTTTTTTCCGTTGACACGTTCAGGACGTGAAACCTAACGCCATCCTCTTTATGAAGCGTGACATGAAGCGAGGCATGAAGGTTATGGGATCTCGTCTGTGAGTGAGCCAAAAACCTTTACGTTCGAGCTGCCGTTTGGTCTCCGAAACAATCTCGTAGGTGTCTTATCGTGCCAGTGTTTGGGCCTCGTTGATGATTCATGCAGTTGTGTTAAGTGAGAGTGAGAAGGTGAGGTATATTTAGGTACGCGTACGACCCGCTATATCCTGTCGACGGCAACTTAGGTACCGTGGCGACTTCTACTTTATATACTAGGTAATACTAGTCCTCGGACAGCCGAGCGACGTTGCGCAAAGCCTTGTCTCGAGATTATCCGGTCCCTCGCGGTCATCGCAGGGCCCTGTAATTCGTAGTGTTCGGCTTGAGAGGCCTCTAGCCAGTGGTTGACATCATTGTCGAGAAAGGCCGCAGCCTCCATGACAACACCGCGCGCATAAGAAGCCTGCACTTGAATGGAAGCACCTGTATCCATAGCGATATTCGCCATTCGATCCGCCATTTTGTTGTAGTTGCGATAATGATGTCCCCAGCTGGCGACGTCAATATCGTCGGCTATGGCTCGTGCTTCTCGAAATAGAAGCTCCAGGCGGGGCTTGCGTGGAGGTTGATGGGTTCGAAGCTGTAAGAGCACGAGTGAACTATCCCCAATGACATGCAGGGGTGAGTAGCCGCTGGCTTTCGCTTGTCGGAGCCCGTGCAAAAACCCTCAATATTCAGCAATATTGTTAGTGGTTTCGGCAGAACCGTACGCCATGTTCGATACCCACATGACGCATGCAGCGTGCGTCGGAAGATGTAGTTGGACGATGACAGATCTAGCTCCACCCGGTCCTGGATTTTCTCGTGACCCCCCGTCGAAGAAAAGCAGGTAGTAAACGCCAGAAATGCTGTCGACCGGCAACGCTCGCAAGGGGGGTGGTTCATTGGAGCAAGTATCGGCAAGCGCCGACCGCACTCGTGCGAACAGGTGTCCGTCTTCCCCAATGCCAGGCTGGTATGTTGATCCGCGAAACCGTGTAACCGCTCTTCGAAATTGGATCCTGGCCCTGGCTGTGTGTACCTCCTGAGGCAAAGACGAGTCTTCCATGCGGCGTAGACGCTCTGTCCAGATGGCATGTAGCGTCGTAGAAACTACAAAACGCCATAGCTCACGAGATGCTGAGAAGACCGCATTCTTTGCTCTCGACGAAGCTAAGCTTGGCTCGATAGCGTGTTTGATGGCATCTTATGCAGCACTTGGAATATCCGGAAGGTCCATGCCAAATACCCAGACGTTAAGGTCCACATCCTTCAAATCACCGAGTTTTCGCCACCGATCAAGTAGATACTCTCAATGTCGCCGGGCGCTAGGGCAGGTCCAGAATACATGACTTGTCATCACCGGAATAGCAGGCGGACACTCTGGGGCGGGGCAAGACAGATCGTGGGTTGCCCAATTCCAGAGCGGAAAGCTGTTACTCTTCAGACGATATAGCGTCTGTGCGTTGGTCGGAAAGGAAGCTCTTATCCGTTGGATGTCTCTCCACTCGATCATAGATGTACCTGCTGCAATCACTTGGAAATCCGGTTTCGCTACTCGCTCACCGCAAATTCGTTTGCCTTCAGCACTGCGCCGGCGGGAGATAATCTGTTTGAGTTTTCGTCGTTGCGGCCTCCATCTCCGATGGTCAGCCCATAGGTGCACCACACGCGTAAGCGTTGGATGCGCGCCAAAGTGGACAGTAGTTCCACTGGCCATAGACGCAGTGGTATCGCAAGCCGACATCGAGGTGACCGATGTCACCTCGCAATCCATTCCCGTATCGAAGTGAGACAGCGAAATACCGTCTCCGTTGAGCAATCAATCATGATGATGGTGTACTTTTGCAGAGTACGCAATCAATGCCCCCGGCTCAATTGTACGATACACGAGCGACGGGAAGTTGTAAATGATGGCGAGGCAAAAGAGCCCAAAATGCCGTCGCTTTGCCATCGATTGGGTAGCCATAGCGCGCTTGGGCGAGAACAGGATGACACCACTCTGAACCGTCAGCCAAGACATTGTGTCGCCAAGGTAATTATGTCCCCTCGCAAAATCCGCTCCGTTCAAATTGTATTTCTTTCCTCTGCGATCCCTAAGCCACGACATGTCCTTCAGCGTAGCGTGTACGATCCATCTGGTGTCAAATCTACCTGATGCCGCAGCATCCCGGCCCGCAGTTTGTCATCAAGTACTCGGCGTACATCAATTGTGACACAACCGTTGTCATCATAGTCGACCGTGGCTCTCGATGTAAAAAGGAGGGCTCTTCGGCAGACCTCCGTGATTTCACCTTGGCGGGCATGTCGAGCAGCGGAGAGACCAAAAATTTCAGAACCGGTCAACCATAAAGTCGCCCGATATCGAGGGTGCTTGTCTTCGGTCCAACATGGCGTGATATAAGTCGGACCCGACTCGGGAGAACCCCATAGGAAGTCGCCGATCAGTAAATCTCTCGAGGAAACCATAGCTGCCCATTGACCAACAGCTGTCGCCGCCATAGTCATCAGTTCCGTTCGAATACACGACACCGCAAGTCCACCTTGCTGTATCGGTAGTGAAGCCATTTCGGAGGGCACCCAAGGTCGGGACCTCCTGTCGTCGCGGGTGCCCCATACAAAATCCATAATCAAGCCTTGCAATCGGGTTACAGTCGCTGGAGGAGGCCAACAATGTCGTGCGAGAAAGGTAATTTTTGGCACCGCTATGGCACTCGCAAGGCGAGACCGCTGCTCGACAGTGTGAGTCTTTTCTCTCGCGAGGACAAGTCGGCTTCATAAGGATCGGATGCATTTCGTCCAGTTTTCGGCCACCACATCCTGTTGCCCAACCAGGACACCAAGGTACCTGCAGAACTCGCAGGAAGCTTGAAGAGTGAGGCCGCAGGTGTCCAAAGGCAGTGCCGATCCGCGAGGGTCAAGTTCAATGACCATAGACTTCGCTCGATTCGTCTGTAGGCCTGAAACCCTAGCAAAATCATCGAGAATTGTAACAACAGGCTTAACCGCAGACCGATCGCGAAGGTATACCGCCGTGTCATCGGCGTATCCCGACACTTTGAACTCAGTAGTTCGTCCCCCAGAAGAGAGAGGTATCCCGCGAATGTCGACCCTATCTTGGATCACCCGATAGACACTATCAAGGGCGAGGATGAACAGTAGTGGCGCAAGGGGGCACCCCTGTCGGATACCACATTGAACTTCACGTCGACTTGAGCGGTACCCATTCACGATAAATCGGCATGTCGTTTCGCAATGTAGTGCAGCCACGACTGAAATAAATTTGGGCGAGAAGCCGAGCCACTTCAGCACCGAGAGTAAATACGGACGTTGCAACGTGTCATACGCTTTGGCGAAATCAAGAAGCAGAACAACGGCACCATGCAGATCGCTGTTCAATTTCGCTGCTTTGCGGGCGGCCGTAAAAATGTCTAGTGCCGTATGGATCGACCGCTTCGGGACAAATCCAACTTGAGCTGGCAGAACGATATGCGACAGCATCGACCGCACCCGAAAAGAAAGAATCTTGGTAAATAACTTGTAGTCGCTGTTGAGCAGCGCAATCGGACGATGGTCAAGCGGCAAGGCGGAAGCCGCCGTTTTCTTCAGGCACTGGATGTTCGCTTCTCCAAACGACGCCGGTAACACGCTGCACTCCAGCCATCTGGTGTACAATGCAGCGAGAATAGGCGCGAGCGCATCTGCGTAATCGCGGTAGAAAGTGTTGTTGATTTCATCCGGCCCCGCATCTTTCCCACGTTTGAGCCTCTTCAAAGCCACACTCATATCGTCTGGAGAGATGGCTGACGTCACGGTAGAGTCATCAACCCGGTCCGGTGTGGAGGCCCTTTCAAGAAATGCGGCGGTAGCACCGGGACAATCAAAAAATAGAGCCATAATGTGCTTCCAGCCGTCTGCCATTTCATCAGCCAATTCCTGAGACCGATTCGACCCGTAGGCAGCTTTGCCACCCAGGGAAATAATCGTGTTGTCTTGAAATTTAGTCGACACCCGGGCGAAAAATCTTCGGGATGTCTCGCCCGGAGAGTACGTATGTTGAGTGAGTAGTCGCTCTTTCTTGGTTCTTTGCCATAACCGACGACACTCCGCAACATTTCGTCGAAGTTCCCCCGGGTATCGACAGGGATAGTTTGGTCGCATCGCTCTGGAGCCCTCGCTGGCGAGTCATCCGCAGAGCGCGCCTCTAAAAGCGCCGCATCTAGTCGGACGTATAGACGACTCAACCGCTGCCGATAGCTCCTTGTCAGACCTTGGCGAGCTTTCTTGGTAGTCTCCAAGAGAACTTTGCGTAAACTTATTTTCCATTCGTCCCACCAGTCGGCCAGACTACGGGCTGTGGCATGGTCCGACGGCGGAACAGAATGGGTGTCATTAGCTGCAATCTGTGCCGTCTCAAGGGCCGCAAATATTGCTCGATTTGCGACCGCTTGTGCACATCCTGGAACAGGATATACTCGCCGGGGCTTACGTACGCGCACGACATGACGTGGCGCCCCAATCCGGATAGTTATTATGGTCAGCTGCTGGACCAGGTACCGAAAGATCGACGTCTCGAACCCAATCAGCATGAAGAGCACAAACATACCACCGATCAAGCCGAGAACTGGCGGAGCCACCGCCTGGTAAAGTGTAGAAATAAGTGTGCGCCGCCGCATGAAATGCTGATATGGCCCGCTCTTCTTCCGCTTGCTCCATTTCATCGTCGAGAACATCGCTAGACATGATTCTTTGGCGCCCAACCTAGAAGCCGTTTAAGCGCCAAAGAATCATGTCTGCCGGGTGGCGAGGCAAAAGAACGGTCAAGCCGTGGGGCTAACGTGCAGTTGAAATCTCCTCCCATGAACATGGGTCCGTTATGTCCCAGAAGGTGGTGGCGAAGCATCTTGAAAAACGCTTCCCGTTCACTCTTGTCACTTGGGGCATAAACATTGACGACGAGGACGGTTTTGCCCATGAGGGCAATACGAGCGGCCATCCAGTGCAGTTGTGTTAACAACTTCAGCCTACCACTTCTTCTCGATGCCTTCGTGGTTGGCTGATCAAAACAGAAGTCCATCGACTGCAGTAGTCAATATCTGGGTTGGATTCTGCGAGGCTTGCGTCGCACGCGAAAATTACACGTATGTTCCTATCGCCGCTAGAGGCATCGTGATATTAGTGCAATGCGATTCGCAATGTCATCGGCTGAAGCGAGCCATCGAGCACCTGATGAAGGTGTGCACGAGTGCAAAGCTCCGAATGCTGTGTAGCGCTTCGTTGATGAGGTCGTTTGCATCTGAGTTGCGCACATATGGAGCCTTCACATGATCGACGCAAAATCGGCTTTCTTGCGATATTGCATCGGCCACAACCATACATGTTTTTTATCGATATATACATGGATGAATGACTATTAGTGGGGAGGTCAACAGTCTTGTGTCATATCGATGATAGCAGTCGGTCATTCGACAGACTACAAAGTGCTACCAGGTGTAATGAGTCTACCTACTTCCACAATTTACGATTGAAGCTTACGGCGCGCACATGTCTGCTGGACATGCCCGTGCGCGGAAGCCTGCTAACAGAAGCTCATGTACCACTGGACAGGATAACGATGGGAGCTTGGACGGCTCCAAAACTAGTTTGCACACAGTGCAAGCAGATGCGCGCCAGGCTATCCAAGGTGGTCCACAAATAGCTATCCCGTAACTACCCAGACGAGGTGGCCACATACACCGCCGTATACGAACGAATTTGGCACATCCTGGGCAGCATTTGCATAATCAGCTTGTGAACACAACTCAACCGAGTGGGTTCCAGCAAGCGATCGTGCCCATTGCGGGCCACGTTAATAAATTCTGCGCAACCCAGCATGAGGCAAATTCGAGCCGACACGAAATTCAAGGTCGTCATGAAGTCCAAGCCGACACGAAATTTTAGGCCTTCACGAAGCTGAAGCCGACACGAAAACAAATTCAAGGTACATGTCTGATGTTATGTCAATGCACGATGCCAGATAACCCTGAGAGCCGTCACTGAAGGTGATCGGCCTCGTACCCACCGGACTCAGACGTGGGATCGGCGTTGGTAATGAGGCTTAGGATCTATCAGCTATCCTGCAACCACTACAGGTTCAATATTCTCTCTCAAGTAAGCTTATGTTCATAAACAAATATTGCTCGCGCTGAGTTTCGTCCAAATTCTGAAATTAAGGAGAGTCAGCGCTGCTGCGCCTTTGCCTGGATCTTTGGACTGCTCGTGGCCTTCAACTTATTTTCCGGCACGAAGCCTTAGTTTTCAGTGAGTAATGCGCTGCAATCAACGTGCGACGCAAAGCAGCCAAAAAAATACTCGGGTTGGTGTCCACCAAAATGATCGTGAATGCATTGCCAAGCCAAGTTGATACAACTTCTGCGTGGCTGCTAGGCGACAGCACGATCGAATAAGCATCCTTCCTCCGTCTCTTGTTTCGTTTCTTAGGCGACTCGAAGCTTCCCAATCATCAATCAAAAATTCTCGGACCGATCATGCAGTCCGAAACGTCCGGTACAGATGAGTCGAAAAGCCCAGTGCCAAAACGGAGACTTTCCATCCAAGCCACGGGTGAAAATTTCTAATGAAGCGGTGACTATCATATAGTTTGATCGCCCCCCTGCCATCCTTTCCATAAAGTTATTAAACACAATCTTCCCATGCCGTTCTCTCCAGTTGCTTCGTAGTCCTCAATCTCATTTTCAAATTTGAAAGCTAGTCATCATTTGTCTCCTCCTTTGTCGGGCCATTCGACCGTCTCACCTCTCCGGCTGAAAGCTGGAAAGCCATGGGTTCCCCCTCCTCTGCACTTGTGACGCTATTGCACATGACCGCCGCTGCCATCCAGATTGGTATGAACTTCAGTCCAGCCCCGGATATGTACCAGGTGCACAAGTTCAAGACAACGGACCAGATGGCATTGCTTCCGCTCGTGCTCATGTGTTTTAACAACCACCTGTGGCTACTATACGGATTGTTGACTGGAAACATCTTTCCACTATGTGCTGCGGCGCTGGTTGGTGAGATCGCCGGGGTCGTCTTCACAAGCATCTACTATCACTGGGCACGAAACACGCTCGAGACTCGACGGACCTGCGCTGCTGCTTTGTTTGGGATGGCACTCGTCACGATGTATGTGCTTCTTGGTGTTAGTGGCAAAACAGACCAGACTTTCGATCAAATTGTGCAGTCCTTGGGTTACGTTGGCGCGACCATCAACATTTGCATGTACGCGTCGCCCTTGGCCACGATCAAGGTCGTACTAGAGACCAAATCGTCGGCATCGCTGCCCATCAACTTGTGCGTCATGATCTTTTTCAACTGCTGCGGTAGCTACGTCTATTGTGGACGAAGACGTGTTCGAGTTGGTCCCAAGTGCCATCGGCCTCGTCTTCAGCGGCGTCCAGCTACTGCTGTACTTCATCTACCGACCGTCGGAAGAGTAGATGGATCTGGATGCTCAGCTGAAAGGAGGCTCCGGTACATCTACTATCAAGACTGTCGAGCTTGACACGAAACATGTGCTACCCACGACGTACCAATTCGTGTGTCCGTCTCGCGTGGCTCGTTTCGCGGGTTACCAATACCAACGCGCAGAAGGAACCCCTGTCATGATGGCAGGTACACCGTCGTACTGCGGCATCGAGAGAAGCTCATGAACTCTCGATGTCTCCACACCGGGTTCGCTGCGCTACTCGTCCGTTGCCGAAGACGACTACGATTACGACATGCAGCCGTTGCTCATGACGCCCATTTCAGTCTAAACACTCGTAGCTTCAATCTTCACCAGTCCGGCAACTCGAGATTGAAGCATTTCAGCGACTGCGATATACCAGAGGAATCGATTCCATCATAACGGAAATCTCAAAAAATATTTGTCTCAACATTATCTTATTATTGTGGAGCTCTTCGTCGTAGCTAAACAAACGGCGAAATTGCGTGTTTAGATCTTCTCATCCGTTATTTATGACAAGAAGGATATGTTGCCGACTAGAGGCGTCGGCTTGATCGTTATTTAAGTGTCTTGTGCCACAAAGGACTGTTTTCACGATACTGCAGGTGATCCAGGCATAATCAAACTCAGAGATAGCTGGTTTTCCGCGAAATCTATTGAAGTAGAGCATTTAAAAACTTTTTTTGGGTAGAGCACTCATTGAGCTAAGGTTACTGAACTCTTAGAAACTCCGACTACAGAAAAACGTAATTTAAATAGAGCAAAAAACCGTAATTTAAATAGACAGACATTAGGCGCTAAGGTCTTTTGTCACAGCCTCTAAATAATATTCTAAGTGAAAAAGGAAGTGAAAGAATAATTACAACCAGTAGGTAGGCCCGGATCTGTGTTATATAACCAAAAACCGCCCCCTAAAAAGCTTAATAAGATTGAAAAATATATTAAATTTTTTAATGTCAAATAATCAGATAAATTTATTTGTTGATTTTCAACTTCTAAATTTTCTAATTTCTCCAATGATTGAAGCATTTTTTCTTGATTTAATAATAATGATTCATAATAGACTATAAATTCTCTTATCGTTAATTTTATATTTTAATATATTCATAATTTTTTCTTTATCCTTATATGAGCACACTTTTTTAAACAATACTTTTTATCATTTATTATTTTTATCAAATATTTTTTTCTCTTTTATTAAGGTTTAAAGTATTTATTATTTTTTTTCATTTATATTAATAGTAAATTTATTTATTTTTGATTTTTGAAATATTTATATATATAATAATATATTTTAAAAAATATAAATATTAGCTTATTGTTTTAATAAAATTTAATCGCTGACAATCGGCACAGTAGACGCAATAGGAATGGAACCGCTCGACTTGGTCTGCCGCTTTATTGTCTAGAACAATGGGTAACGTGTACGACAGGACGCTACTTCGCCCATGTAATGTCAACCGTGCTGAGAACTGATTTGTCACTCCCCTCACGTCCCAGCACCGCGTAAGCCGTGCCGAGCGCTATGAAAGCCAACGCAAACGCCATGTTAAGCACGGTATGCATTGTAAAGCCACGTAGTAGGCTGCTAACACTTTCTGACCAGGCAGGTTGTGAGGATAGTGGGAACGTCGTTTGAGATGTAGCGGCTGACCATCCTGATGAAAGGGAAGTACTGCAACAGAACGCCAAAGGGACCACTCAAGAGGTGAATGGTATCCTAAACGCACCAAAAGCGACAGGTGACTGAGGTGTCCTTCGTTTGTAATGTGATAGATGGAAAAGTACATCGACAGCGTCAAGAGCGCACAGAAGCAGTGAAGTGCTAGAATGTCAAGCAAAAATTTGCTGCTAGTTAGTTGCTGCTGATGCTTGTACTGGACTAATGGCGTTGACCCCAGTCTTACTAGTTTTCAATTCACTTCAAAGTCTTCACCGTAACCAGAACGTGCTGGCTGAAGACGATTAGTAGCGCGAGGGCTTCGGTTTAAAATTAGGTATATAGCACCAGTGTGAAGAGGTAGCTTTGCGAGATGATGAGCCAGTTGCTCATGAAAACACGATACAAAACCCACGTGCAATCATCAGAAAGCTCAGCGATGCTTATGGAGGGATCAAGATAGCTGTTCGACACTTATAGACGTAAAAGTTTCCCGCTTAGAGCTTCTTACAGACAAACAGCAACCAAGTCAGTGATGATGCCTAAATTGAGTATCAATTGGAGCAAGAAAGTCAGTATCCTCGTAACATAGTGCCGCTCGCTAGTAGATAGGAAGGTGGTCAACGCCGACATGTCACCAAACGTGAGATCCCAGCATTGAAACCAGGTAATGATCGAGTATCAGCAATGAAGCCAGCGGAATGACGAATATGACGTATGAATCTGGTAGATGGAAATCGATGGACTGCAGAGTATCACATAGAAGACGTCGCCTCGAGGATCATTGATAAAACGGAGCAATCAAGCGTTGTAGCAAAGGAAAAGAAAAGGAAGTAGTGAAGGCAGCTTTCAGTCAGCATTAGCGGAGCGGCGGGTCACTGTTGAGATTGTAAACTAAGTAGTGAGAATCGCCCTATCGGTTGATACATCCTTTTTACGATGCATTCACACTATGGCATGAATCAACGAGATGCGTGTAACTAACTAACTACTTTGATGGATGCACTAAATACTGATCAAGAAAATGTGCTTACGCATTCTACGTCAAGTAAAGACAAAAGATTAAATAAAAGTCTCCATAGTGATTCAAATGAGCGTGATGAAACTACGTCTGTTGTAATTATATTCAAGTGTGTATGTACCACATGCGCTTGCATCGATGCGTATGAAACTAGAAATAAATGTCAAAAATACGTAGCTCAACAAATTTTATCCCAGCCTATAAAACGGGTTAGCGAGAGTTAATTTTAAGCTGTTCGAAGCGGATATTTAGGCGATACCATGGCCTGGAATGATGGATTTGACAAGTTACCGCTCGACTTCCGGTAAAAAATGGCTTCAGTGTGATCACAATGGAAACTATCTCAGCTCCATTACGAAACACTTTCATGAGGGCATATGTCTTGCGAATTGAAAATTACGCAAGTAAAGCACAAACGTCGACGATCTGACAACATTGTGGAGTATGTCGTGCGAAACGATGTACCACTTGTCCGCCATCATGCCGTCTACTTATCAATCCAATAACGTTAGTAAAGAGCCCAGTGACCACCATAGCAACAATGACAGCCGACCACCTCGTGAGGTACAGATAGGTAAGCAAAGACGTGTCTAAAGTCGAGTCAACCTGGTCTCGAGATGCGGTCGGTTGGTAGCGTTGACTTCCTAAACTTTTGGCCTTGGTAACAAAAACGCAAGCTGTTACGCTCAGAAAGACAGCAAGACAGCTACGGCCAACAGAACGAAGCGAACATAGCGACACTCGGAGGCGTACAGCCAACGAGGCAGCGGTGCTAACCGTCCCTATGAAAAAATATCCGACAACTCGGTTGTGTGGGTAAGGAAACAAGTAGGAACGAGACAGAAATTGCAACTCTGACGTCTGTCAATCTATAGACCACAAGATGAAAAGGTCGGGGCTGCAGATTATCATCAGCGAAATGAGACTATGAGTATCTACAACTGCTGTCGACCATCGGACCTTTTTGGCGAGGAGGAGTCAAAGAAGACGTGACTACTACAGTGCCAGCGGTTTTCAGTTTCCAGCCGTTCGTGTAAGGGGTGAAAGGAACCCGTTTGACGACGATGTGGCGCTGATTTTGCATATTTCTAGTGTCTTCGGCTGCAACTTGCAGCCACGTGATCGTTCTGTTTGTTCATGCAAAAAACTTTGTTGATAAATTATCGCTGCAATGATGCCAGTGGCGACCGTAAGGCGCAAAATTCTGAACTACTAGCATCAGTTCCCTCCTTGATGCAGACATCAAAATCGACCTTGGGTGAGAAGTCGACGACAGACATGCGAGTAGAGCTCTCGTCCATCACATTATCAGCTGTCTTGGGGTTTGTTCGGCAAGTAAAGACAACGTACATAGTCCACGCAGCCACGTGAAGTGTGATGACAAAGACTTGAGACCCAGCAATGATCCAGTTTGAAGTTACTCGGCCGAACGTGAACCAGCCGAAAGTATTGAAAGTAGTCACAGCAAGAGACCGGGGGACGAGCATTACAGCGGATCTATGCTTGAACGCATAAACAAGGTTCTTAAGCATAAACATGTGCGTCGAGATAACGGTAACGTCACAAAAACACAAGCCTTGCGTCTTCCAGATGTCGGCTCGCGTCTGGCCTGTGAAGCCCAAAATAGCGACAATCACGTAGAATGTAGGCACCGCAAGCCAAGCAAACATCAAGCCAATGGTTTTAGCCACTTGGTGACGATTGTCCGAGTACCTCCAGTAAAGGAATAAATCGACAAACGAGACAATATCACCGATGAGGAAGACTGGGAAGCTGGGAAACCATGTTTTGCCCAAATAACCGTACAACATCCACACGTGTGTATTAGCGAGCAGCAGGAAAATGGGCATAATAGTCATTGAGGAGCCGACAGCTTTGACTCGGTAAATGTGACGGATAAAACGCGACGGCATGTAGATCATGAGCAATGTACTGCAAAAGATCCAGAAACGCACCATCAGGACGACGTTGGTCTGAACCATCTTGATGACTTGGACTTTGGTGTGCAAATTGGGAATTGAAAGGTCCAGGTGGTGTTGAGACCGCTTGTTTGTCGCACTGATGTTTCTATATATCACCGTTATTTCAGGTGACTCATCGAAAAAGAAGAGCCGGAATGGCTGGCGTACGACGCGACCTACAATCGACGGCGGGCATTCGTTCCATAGTTTGCATAGTTACAAGGTGCTAGTGACCATAGAAGTTGGGGAGTCAAGCACGAACCACCATTTCAGCGCTACTGTGTGCCGCTTGAACATACATGACATGTCCTTAGCTTCGGTAGATCACTCAAGCCAACAAGGGCGGACGACATTATGCCTGTAGAGCAAAAGCTTTGGTAGAGCGTATTGACATTTGTTGAGCCCCTGGGCCCAACGCGTCCTAGGGCTTTCATGATCAATATGCGGTTGTGTAAAGGGCCGTAACAGCTCGCATGGGATACAACAAACATTACGTGGAGAGGCAGCGATATGAACGACACGCGTTGTAGGAACACAGCAAGTTGAGCTAGAGTCTTCATGTTTTGAAGCGCAATGCAGTACCACCGACTACAGAGTCCATTAACCACTTTATTCTAGCAACTGGACTTCAGCTAACCATACGAATACACTTGCGGCGACAAACTTTTGCTGTACATGTATGAATTGTACATTGTTACGATGTCGTTGCCATTCGTCACAATTCGCGTACGTCGGCTTCCCTCGAGTTCGCAACAGATCTGCATATACATATGTATTGAAGACTGCCAACACCACTCATCTATCGCTATGTTTACAAGCGCTCTGCCATGAATTGTTCAAACCGATGGAAGATTTCAGAATGACGGACATTGGCTGAGTCGTTGGCTAGAAATGAATATCTGGGAAGAACAACGTTAACTACACGTAGCAACTCACCACCATGCACGTGATTATGTAGGTTTGAACCTTCGTACGATAAACATGCTCATTTCGTCCGTGTTTTGGGGTATTGTACGCTCACAGCTGGTTCCGACAAGCCCTGCTTGCTTATCACTTTGCGCGTCTTGACAGCTCTCGCAGTCGTTCTCAGTCCGTTTCCAGAAGTACGTCAAGCATACGATGTGTCCATCTTTCGAACTGTCACTTATTGACAATCCCTACCTGCTCACTATTTTTCGAGAGTAAGAAGCTAGCTCTGCTCATACTGACAAGACCTCGTCTTTCCTCAATTTACCCCTCAGTCATCGTTTCTGCCGTTGTCTTTTGGAGGTGATGCTCTTCATGTGAGGAATACTGTCGTAGGAATGGTCCTCACCTCAACCAATGTTGATGTTACCGTTGCCGAGCTTGCCTACCAGTCCAAGCGCCAAGTTGAATACATGTGCGTTGTCCGTGTCGGATGATCGCCCCATTAGAGACAAAAATCGCATCGTCCGAACGAAAATCTGTTGTCCGCCGATCATCGCTTTCATCAACAGTTTTGTGCATCGTCGACCCCCAGAGACGATCCCTGAGTGCTAGTGGTAACCAACGCTTCAAGACTTAATATACACATTCGCGGAAAGGATGAACAGACTGCTTTCACTGACCGTAAGTCCGCACGAAAAATGCGCTTTTGCTCGTGTTCGAGGTTTACGATGACGCTTTCCTGAATCGCATCTCGCAATACAGGCGGTGCTTCCATGTGGTTCGCTGCAAGTGCGAAAAACAGGATGATTGCATTCTAACGAGGCCGGGGAGATAAGGTTGAGTTTACCAATGCATCCGGTGAAGTCCGCTTCATCTCTTGAAGTACGCAAGCTCGTCATAAATGGGCTTTTTAACTGGGAGAATACACGCATGTCTACAGAAGCCGATGGGTGTACTGTCGAAGCACCTTCTTAGGTCAAATAATGAGATGCAGCGTCACTTGGGTAAACCTAGGGCCGAGTAAGCAGCGCCGAGGAAAAGAAAAAATCTCTCCTTGGTTAAAGCCGTTCAATCGTCTACATAAAGTTGGAAACGGCCTCAGTCAGGCACCTGCCGTAGGAATGGAAGCGCTCATCGCGCCTCAGCATCGTCTTGATGGTCTCGAATGGGGAGACACAGGGCAAGAAACAGGCAACTGTCATCCTGTTGCCTGCCAGTTGACCCCGTCATCCCTAAATTACGTACACGAAACCGAGACGTTGATGCTCAGGGCTGCTTCAATTGCCTTCACTGCGTATCACCGAGCTTTTGTCCACCTAAAGTGCACGCTAACGTACCCGGTCGATACCATCGTACCAAACTCATAAGCTGCGAACAAAGTAGCTACTTAAAGTCCACACGTAAGCATAAAAACTGCTGGTACGTACACGATGCAGCAAGTAATAAATGATAACAGAGCCACATCTCCCGTATCTTGGCGCTTGTGGATACAAAACAGAGTGGCTATACAGCTGAGGATCATAACAATGAAACAACTAAACGCCACTGCCTTCAGAACTGTAGATCTCACATGACTTTCTTCAAAAACGTAGAATTGTTATATACTCCAGAAGTGAGCAAGAACTTCGCGTTGAATTGAAAACCGCTCAGCCATCTACAAAGCTTTGGTATGATGAGCGGATGCAGCGATAATTGGAACCAGGTGATACCGATGCTTGAAGTGTCTTGAACTAACGATGAACGGATGCTAGTTTAACGTAGTGAAGAGAAGACTCCAGATGAAGGAATTGTAAATTCAAGAATCGTGTATGGAATTAGTTGGCTTGCCTACCATCCTTTCCATAGACGAAGTCTTACTAGCATCAATCTGGCGGTACGCTGACGTGAAAACGCTGTCATTGTCAACTAATTAATTGTCTGTGATAGTCTAGCTGTCAAAGAAAGCCCTTTCAAGGAGGGTATATCAATTAGCAATATCGATGTTGTTGCATCAAGGGTGACAGCAACGAGAGTAAGGGCGGTCGCATTTACTTTGAAGAATGAGACGAATGTTATTTCTAGTTGTCTCTGCTCCATCTAAACCTCGACGTCAGGCTGCACATCGACCTGGACGGTAGATTAAACACATCCTATTCCCAACGACGTGCACACGGTTCCTAAAAGGAATGTCGCTCATATTGCTCACTCTGGAGAACGTTGGGCGTCAGTCCGGTAAGACACATTTCAAAGGGATCGAGGCTCCCGAAGGACCATCTACATGACCTCAACGATGAAACATACAGTAACATGCTGTCCATCACCATCACATAGTCCGTTACGAGGCCAAGCTCGCCGCCGCTCCAGTCGTGCCTAGAATTGTAGCATGTCATCACCAAGAGGAGTGATGCTAGTAGTCCATGCACAATGCAAAGGATTGTCATGATGTCGTCGAATATAGATAAAAAGAGGAAAGTAGCTTGCAGTTGCACCTCACAACATGCTGTTGCCAAACCAACTTGGCTCGTAATATCTGCGACTATAGCACGTAGCAGTTGATCCAAAATCCCACAAGAGATCAAAATGCCCCATCTCCGGTGTCTTGACGCTCGAGAATGCGGCGCAGAGCTGGCCGCCGAGCTGAGAACCATGGCGGCTGAACAGATCGAGGCCAACATCGGCAAAGCAAGTAGACTGTAGAACTGAACAAAAGCATCTCGCTTGACTACATGCCTTGGTTCGATCTGGAAACGTCAGCACCGTATCCATGCCAATCACTGAGTAAGAGCTGCTGGTAAGAAGACGCTGGATCGTGTTGCTGACCTAAAGCGAGCGCTATATTACTCGCTCAAAAGCTTGCTGAAGACTAGTTATCGCGAGCACGAAAGCAAGGGCTAAGACATGTGGTATATCAATTATATGTTTTTGATATTGAAGCAACATAGCTCTTTCTATTACATGTGGATACTCCGCCGGACGACCGAAAAGTGCGGGTTAATGGTATCCATTACGTCCGTCTCGTCGTAATAGAGCCTTAACTCAGAGTATATTCAAGTGAGTGTCCTTGGACAAAGATCGATTGGCAGTACGTTATCTCGTGTAGATCTGCTCCCATTCGTCATTCGTAACAACGATCTGGTAGAACTCCAAGTGTTATTTGTTCAAGTAATTGTACTATACATGCACAAGCTTATGACCATCAGTAGTAGTGGAGAAATCGCAGCCACGCTCAAAAGAGGTCTATCAAAGTGTATGTAGCCTACGAAACGAAATTCGGTCATAGGATGTCATATCATACTATAAGTGGCAGTAATCCAAGGCTCACCATTGGTAAACGATCGAGTGTGACCGAAGTAATTTCGACGCCGCCAGAGTGTCCACTCGTGACACTTTTGAATTAGCTCTACAGTCTTCACTTGACTATCCGTCTCCTCTCCTATGCAGCCATCTTCAACATTCACGACTCTTCCTATTGTCGAACCTTTGGTCATTGCCGAAGCCTGGTCTGGCGATACAACGTACTGTCAAACGTTCGAGCTTGCTCGAACTGAACATACCCTTATGGATGTTGCACAAGGGCTTGTACACTGGTGCAAAGACTCAGTCATGCAGTGGTTAGCACTCTGGCTACAGCAGAGATTCGGTGCCGTGGTAGACGAGGAACTATCTCCGACTGTTCGGCAGCAACTGGACGTCATTGTTGACAGTTTTGCCGAGCTAAAGAGGCAGCAACAATTGATGCACACGGCACTGGAGGGGCTCCGATTGAGCCAAACTTGTTGTTGTGAGGCTGGACATCACCTTGAAACTCCAAGGTGAGTGGCTTTGTAGACTTCGACGTTAAGAGATACAGAACATAACATGAAAAATGAATTCAGTAGGACTCTTGATACCGAGACGACGACACGACTCAGTGCAACTCAAGAACATCTTTTGATCGCGCAAGAGCTAGACGACTACGTGGAGTTGACCTTTCAAGATGAAGCGAGAGGAGAACAACAGCCTATGGTTGACAGCGGTCTCGTGTCTTCTACTGGTACGTAACAAGAGATAATCGGGGTTCTTTTCTTCTAAAAACGACCTCATCGGACTTAAAACAGAGCAATAAAAGTCTTTCAAAAGGACAGAAGCAATGGTCGATTAGCATTTCGTCGCAGTCAGAATTTTGTGAGGATATTCAGGTTGTATCTTGACACTGTGGCGGCGGATTCTGGCAATACCTTAAATATTGTAAGGGACAATATCAAAAGGACAAACGGCTCATTTACCGGTGTGCATTTTGCCAAAATTGCTACATGTAGCCATCAATTAAGTGACACAAGCACAAAAACACAAATTTGAGCTTATGGGGAAAAGTGTACTACTAGCTGCAGCATTGATGCTGACTGGCGCCGTTGCTATGAAACAGTCGTGGATTTTTGAGGCTGAGGACCGTCCACACTTTTTTATTGAACGCTTTGGTGTTGGACCCTCAGGACGCATGGACGTGCACGTGTCCAATGTAGAGATTAAGACGCCAGAAAAGTCCCACAAAATTCAGGCAGGACTATTATTTGTGCATGTACGTAATTTACTTGGTACATTATGTACGAAACTCAATTTTTGACAAAAGTACTATAGTACTAATTTGTGATACTTTATATATTTCAATACATTCATAGCAAGATAAGTTATGGGAGACGGTAGCATTGCTAGAAGACTCAGGAGGAACTCAAGCTATTGATAAGGAAATGGACGAGTGTATCCTGCAGCTACGTCAAGATGATCGATGGATCGATCTCAATAATGCACAAACCTGGTATTTGTAACTACATTTTTTTACATTAGCTGATACGAAAATCTGAATCTGATGTGACCTCTACACAGGAACATTAGTCGGAGTATGGAACATGTGGAACGTGAAGGAACAGAAGACAGTGGACACAATGGACTGCAAAAGGTCGGGTTTTATTACATTTTCTTCGCCCAGTGTACACCTGGAATGAAGGTCTCTTTCCATGTAAGTTTTAGTTTTTTCTAGTATGATTTTGCTGTAAATTGTAATAACCTAATTATTTTTTGTACTATTGATACTGCTATTTTGTGATATTGTGTGTTTAGATGGACGCAGTGTTTAAGAACGGAGCTCACAATTTTTTGTCCATTGGGGATGCACCTTTGCCAAGTGTTTATCTAGTGATGAGCTTGCTCTTCTTAAGTGCTGCAGTAGTTTGGTGGTGGTGTCTCGGGAAAAATCTGGAACATGTGCAACGAATCCATTGGTTCATGGCAGTACTGGTGTCAGTTAAGACGGTAGCACTATTTGCTGAAGCAATGCGTGCGTACTACATGAAGTGTAATGGTGACACTCTTACTGCGTGGACGGCAGTGACGTACACGGTTTTAAGTCTGAAGGGGATTCTACTGTTCTCGGTGCTGATGCTCATTGGTACGGGGTGGTCACTATTGAAACCTCATTTGTCACAGAAGGACAAGTCGGTGCTGTCGCTGGTGCTGGTGCTGCAGGTCGTAAGCAACATTGCTCAGATTGTGGAGGCAGAGACTGCAGTGGGTACACGTGCTTGGGTAAGCTGGCGAGATATCTTAATCATTGCAGACGTGGCTTGCTGTGCTGCGGTGTTGTTTCCGGTCGTGTGGTCCATTCGCCAATTGCGAATTGCTGCTGCAACAGACGGCAAGGCCTTTATTAACCTTCAGAAACTCACGCAATTTCGATCATTTTACCTGCTGGTCATTTGCTATATCTACGCGACTCGGTTGGCGTTGCAGCTCCTGCGGGCTAGTTTGCCCTATGACGCTACCTGGGTGGCTGTGGCAGTGAGCGAACTGGCTGCTTTGGGCTTTTTCATTGCCACTGGCTATCGCTTCCGTCCGTTGCCGGTCAACCCGTATTTGGAAGTTCCCATGCACGAGGATGATCTGGAGGAATTTGCGCTGGGAGATGACGAAGATGACTTGGACTTTCACAGCGTTCAGCACAACGATATTCACAGGTTTGCATACGGTGCGCCAGTTAGAACCAAGGCAAGCTACTTAATGAAGAGACAGTATTCACCGGAACGTGGCAGTTATGCCAACAAGACGAGTGACAGCATCAACAGCCATCTATAGAAGACGCAACATGTGTCCCGAGCAACCATCTGTAGTGAGCATACCCACAGCGCTGTTTCGATTTCCATGGCCTCTCAATGTCAAATGGATCAGGCAAGGATGTTCCGACGAGGAGGGCACAACTATCGAAGCATGACAAAGTGAGCTTCCGAGAACACGCCAGTCTGCAGACGCAAGTCACCATGAGGAAACCATGCTGATGCTGAGACAGATAACGGCAGTCAAGTTTTTGCTGCCGGTTTGGACGCGTTGCCACTGTGCTTTATCAGGTGTTTGATCTACACGATACTGTTTAGGGGGAAATGTGCATTGTCGGTTATTGATATGGAGCTCGTGCAGGTAGCACATATACCACGATACCCACAAAGATGGTCTACTTGAATTATCGCCGATGTGTCGAGATGTACTGATCTATATGAGTGGATGGTCCGGCACAAACTTTCGCAGGAGGACAGTAAGATGTATGTAAACCCATGTATCGGTGCATCTGTATTTTTCCAGTTTTTGTTTGTCTCACTTCCGCTTGTTTTGCAAAACCAAGTTTGCGAATATTCTCTACGCACTCTTTATTGCTACAGGGATCTGAACGTGCTTGCTCCGTTTTCTAGACTTTTTGCAAAAGTTACAAGACTTTCGATAAACTTCGTGTCTGTCTTACCGGTCGTTGTTATCTTCTGTAGTTGCGATGTCGATCCTGTACGCGTGTAATTTGTCACGAATGCGCATGCGGCATGTTGACATGGTGAATGTTACTACAAGTGGACTCAGGACAACAACACCGATGGTAGGACATTGCATTACGCTTTTGCGAAGTACGCATCCTACTACAGACTCGAACCCAGCGGGGCTACGACCGTACCTGAGTCCTAAGTGCTCTCATCAGTTTCGCTTTGTATGCTTTGCCAGCAAAGACAGTGAAGGATGTCATTGAAAGGAAGAACGCGTTGATGATCTCAATCACCATCGGCGTCAATTTTCTTGCAAATGGCGTGATGTGGGTTATGCACAGCATTGCGGAAGATGACGTTCTCCAATACGTTCTTGCTCTGGTGTGTTGTACTAGTAGGTATTATACTTGCTAAAGGCTAAGCAACCAACATTTGCATTATTACATCGGAAGTGTTTTTCCAAACACCGTCTCTCCTTATCCTATCCAATGCAATAAAAAGGCTTTCAACCACGTGCGAGACATCATTAGGAGTTGTTATAGAGTCCCGCATGATTTCCATGCTAATCGGACACATGAAATACTCGGGTACTTTTCTTCGGTGCATATCCTTTTCAAAGCATGCAGCCATATGTCCCACATATGCCATTAAAGCATCCCGAATAACCCGTTGTGTTTTTGCTCAACATGCCATTGACCTTCTTTAACTTGTTGTCGTTCCGCAAGAATATCTTGCTGGAAAGTGATGGTATATTGGTTTCTTAGCACTCAAAAGTGCCGTCGCCAGTGCATTAACATCTACGTTATCGGTATGCTAAAATCTAAGCTCAAATTAACCACATGTACTATATTTAAGTTTTCAACCCTCCCTTGCGGCTCATACAACAGGGCAATCAATGCTTTCAAAAGGGCAATTTCATGCTGCTATTGATATGCTATTGTACGTTATGTACTCATTTCTTTTATCGATCAGAATTTCTGCTCCAGGTCGTTCGAAATATTATTCGAAATATTATTCGAAATGTGCCTTATGTTACTTGAAACTGGGAAAACTGCCGTAATGACTGTGAAGTAGCACTAACATTTCATTCACTTCATGCAAACTTTGGCTTTTTACGATGAGTGACAAAAGGTGCACTCGATTAGAGCAGGCAGTCAAGTTACTGTCTGTGGTGGCCATGAGGCTGCAATGCGTTATCGATTTCGTGGATTCTATCATGAAGAAATTGTGAAGTTGTCTCGTGAAGACAACTTGCGTCAATTATGTGTCTGCACACAAGCACGTTGAAGTGCAACTCTCAGTGAGCTTTTTATCGGAGACTAAGTGAGACTTTCCTCGATCGTCATGTCCAGATGCACCAACACTGTTCCTCTTCTTCTATCACAGTTGTTAAGGATACTGGAATGACTCAGATGTCGAGGTCTGCAGAGACGAACGTACACGGTGAAGGAGCGAGTCCAGCATTGCATTCCGAATTGTGGCGTAAGCTTCCAAGAAATCCAGTCCTCAAAAAGCGTTTACAGACACAATGGACGGTGCAATGAACATAGCAATGCCCAAACACTTGCAGTAGATGTACGCTACCTCAAAGCGCTGCTTGGCATCATGCATCGAATCTTCGCAGGAGAAACCCATGTCTAGTATCATGGTACATGCAGCAAGTACAATGCAGCGACGTGATGGTTAAAAACTATGGTACGAAGTATCGTATTGTAAAGCTCATGGCTGAAGGTGATGGTGGAAAGCAACAGTCGAAAGCCCGCACGTGAATTCACTCCCTCCCCTCACTTTCCATGCTCTTTTCATCGAGTGTTCCTTAGTATATGCGTCGATGGTCAGCTCTCGTTTGTGGTGATTGCCTGACAAACGAATTTTCTTTTCGTTTGCTCGGAATCAGTCCACCTCTCGATTCTCATCTTTTGATGTTATACAGCACTGACAATGGGATCACCACATAGCGATTATATCTCACTGGGACACGTCGACTTGACATGTAAGCGCCACCTCATTTACGTCTCAAAACGAAACGTTCACGTATATCGATCGCTTCAAGAATTTATAAATCTGCTGTCGTACGTGAACTGGACCGTTTTAATTGATCACCTGCGGTTCCAGTCCCTACTACAAAACGAGCAAGTGTTACTCGTTTCAGCCATTCAAAGTACTTATAAAGTGCCTCTTGGCTGGAAACGGCTGCCTCTTTACTCTGTAAAACGTGAATGAGACGAATCTTTCGGCGGTGCGATGTCGATTGGCTGGACAAGCTCAAGTTTCTCCGTTTTCTACTGATAACCGACGAGTTTCAAGAGTATGGGCAGTCGGAAAGTAAAACCCCTATATGTCTCTCAGGCGTCAACGCTTGTACTACTCGGTGGTGACACTCATTGTTTTGTATGGATTGTGTCTCCTCCGAGCTGCTGAGATGAGAAGAATGCTCATCTCTTTGAGATAAAGATGGTGGTTGGAAGACCGACCGAGACCATTAAAATAGCGGATACTTCAATTCTGACTCATGTGCTCGACATCGAGTCGACCCTTTGATAGTTGCCTTCGATCGGTCAACCGACGTCTGACTGCTGTCCAGTACATCTTCGACGAAGCTCCACGCTGGTCCCGAACGAGATGTTTTGCGTGCTTTCTAGAACCCAAAGATCACAGAGGCGGACGTTAAAGGTATGGGGCTTTCGAGGTCTCCGTTACCCTTAGCATGATTCTGGCAAGCATACGACGAGCATTTTTCATTACAGTACGGCGTGAAGATAGTCAGTAATTTCTGTCCGGAGCCCAGCAAATTCGTCGGGAATGTTAGTGGAAGAACAATAGCATAGGCAGACGTAGTCAATAGCTACCATACGCATGCGGCTGCTGATCCTTATTATTCTGCTAACACAGTGCCCGTAATCGGCAAAACGTGGTTGAGCCATCCTGTCTTTTATGCAGTTGTCGCCAGTTAGTTCCGAGCTGAAAAGTTACCACGTAGCGTAAGAAGCTTTGAAGCTACTAGCTTTGTGGCTTGAAATTTGCCAGTGTTTCAGTATCGATCTCTAGCAGGTCTGTAATCTAGTGCTCTAACAAAGTCCCGTTTTGCAGATACGATCAAACGAGGCTTCTACAGATGCAAGTGTGGCCGTTAGGATAGTAACCGCTGGATAATAGAAGAAAAGCTGCCCACTAGCGTGCGATCTAGCAAACACAGGGACGTCTCTCGATCTCTTTTCTCTTTTGAATGCTCTAACATGGTCACTTTCGATTCCCCTGTCTCGATACGAACTCCAGCTTCAAGTACACAACAGTACTACCATTATAGCACCGAAACGATAGCAATAACACCAATGACACCTACCAACTGGAGATCCAGTGCGTCTGAAGAAGGCGAGTATACCTTTATGCTGTTCCAGCCTGACGCTCAAGCAATTAGCACTGCTTCGTATCAACACGGTCAGCATTCAGACCCTATCAACCAAGCTCTTAGCGACGAGGAAATGCTGGACGAAATCTTCCAGGAGATCATGTCTCCGCAGGACTTACAATCCAGCAGCTGTGACCTCGATACGACCAACGCTAACACGCTATTCAACGCCGCACAGACGCCCACCTCAGTACTTGCAACCTCCGAGTCCTCTGCCCCTTCGACACCTCAACTCACCAGCACTTCGCGTCAAGGCAGCATTCCATCTGCATCAATCGGATCCATCTCGCCCAACATGGCTGCAGCTCTGCGCGTACCAGCTTACCCCGCAAGCCATACAGGAGCTTCTCGCAATACAGTGTTCTTCCCAATGGTGAACGACACCAAGGTCCGTGTCAATACCAGCCTCAATGGATATGCCTCTATGATCTTCACATCGCCGACGACAGCCGGTCGTCGTGACTACCGGCGCACAAGCCGACCCACGCGTCTACAGAAAAAGAAGCCGGCCTCACGCATCTGTCGGATGCCAGGGTGCACAAAAGGCATTCGTTCGCGCGGCTTATGTAAAGCCCACGGCGGAGGTCGTCGGTGCACGACTCCCGGCTGCGAGATCAGTGACCAAGGTGGAGGTCATTGTATTGCACACGGTGGTGGCCGTCGTTGCTCCATCGGTGGCTGCCAAAAGTCAGCTCAGTCCAAAGGGCTTTGCAAACTACACGGTGGTGCTCGGTTATGCCGCCTGCCGGATTGCAACAAGAACGGCCAGATCAAAGGACTTTGTCGTCTACACTACAGCCTCACAATGGCAGCCAAGAACTCGGTATCAGTCAAGGGAGCAGGAGCAATGTCTGCTGTCTTGAAGTTTGAGCAATATCAAGACAGTCAAAGCCCGTGCGACTTTGAGTTGCGGGTCTAAGCGACCATGTAGTTAGTAGAACTTCACCCACACATACAGAATCGATTGGACCTAGATGTAAGTAGAACCCATCTGAATAAACGATACCACTTAGAATACATGACATCAAGTGTGCATCGGTCGAAGAACTCGAAGAATCAAGCCGGGTGGACGATTGACGAAGATGAGGACATCTTGTAATCCACGACATTGCTAATAAGCATGTTCCAGGTACTTGAAGGTCTGATAGCTCAAGCGACTCACGTGAATTTATTTCGTAGTACGATGCACGTCTAGCACAATCTAGCAGTACAAGCTCGAGCTTATCAAGGAGTCGTCTTGAACAAGACATCCTCGGTTCATACCCAAGACTCAGCTACAATGCTATTACGATACAAAACAATGATAACAAGAAGGAAGTGAAAGACCTGAAACGATCAACACCGTAGTGTCAAAACGTAAGAAAAATGTGCGGTTGTTTTTCATATGCCTACAACACGGGAGACATGTTCGGAACGACAGTTTCGTTGTATAACGACTATCGAAAACTGCTTCAATAGCCAATTACAAGACAATGTATCGGAAAAAAATGGAACTTGTCCACCACTTCGACAGCCAATCGTGACACCACCGAGAGATTCATCTCATTCACGTTTTACAGAGTAAAAAGACATCAGACAATCGCCACAAACGAGAGCTGGCCATAGACGCACATACTAGAAACATTCGATGAAAAGAGCATGGAAAGTGAGGGGAGGGAGTGAATTCACGTGCGGGCTTTCGACTGTTGCTTTCCACCATCACCTTCAGCCATGAGCTTTACAATACGATACTTCGTACCATAGTTTTTAACCATCACGTCGCTGCATTGTACTTGCTGCATGTACCATGATACTAGACATGGGTTTCTCCTGCGAAGATTCGATGCATGATGCCAAGCAGCGCTTTGAGGTAGCGTACATCTACTGCAAGTGTTTGGGCATTGCTATGTTCATTGCACCGTCCATTGTGTCTGTAAACGCTTTTTGAGGACTGGATTTCTTGGAAGCTTACGCCACAATTCGGAATGCAATGCTGGACTCGCTCCTTCACCGTGTACGTTCGTCTCTGCAGACCTCGACATCTGAGTCATTCCAGTATCCTTAACAACTGTGATAGAAGAAGAGGAACAGTGTTGGTGCATCTGGACATGACGATCGAGGAAAGTCTCACTTAGTCTCCGATAAAAAGCTCACTGAGAGTTGCTGCACACGCTCACCACAACATCGCTTTGATAGCATCCACTGCACCATTCACTTCGGCTGCAACATCATACGATAGTCAGACAGATACCACGCACAGCGTCAATCAAATCGATCAGGGTCACCCTTTGAGACACACAATACATGTACTCTTGCCAGACCAAAAAAAGTTATGCCCACATCACAACGACACTCCACCCATCCACACTCTGACTGGGACAAAACACTTAACACACCAAACATGCAAGACTTTCAGTTGCACTGCTCAAAACCCGCCTAGGACGCCATTCAGTGCATCGCTGATTGTGTACATGCGACGCCGCTCGTGCTTCACATGTCCAATTCCGACACTCTGGCCACCACTAGCAAATGCCATCATCCTCATCCCTCCAACAGAATCCGGGTCACCGCGCTTCTCATAGAAAAAGACGTTATTCACGACGCGGTCAAGCGCCGAGTAAATGTGACTGGGAACGGCAACGGTCGCCACGGTGTCGAAAAGAGCTTGCTCCGACACACGCGTATTCCACTCATCTTGATAAATGACGTTGCGCTGCAGCAGAGGGAGTGCTATATCAATTTCCGAGGCCATCAGCTGCGGCCCTAACAGTTCGTGAATAGCCATAGCAGTCCGGAAAAGAAACACTATGCCGTCCAGCAAAAAGTTGTCAAACACGCGAGCCGCCAACTCGAGCGGCAGCACCTGCAGGAATAGTGTTTGTAGCCAGTTCATTAGATACATCGAGCAGGAAAGCACGCCAATCTCCCGTAAATGATCATGGAGTCGGGGGTGTCGCGAGTTCAGAAATGCATCAAATAGAGTGTAGTACACGTTCGCGAGATCGGCGTCCAGCAAGTAAAAGGTGAAGAGGTGCTCATTCACCATGAGATTAGCCAAACACTGGAAAGTCAGGTAGCGGTCTTGGGGCATGTGCAGACACAGCATGGCGGCCAAGTACGACATGCCTTGAATGTATCCCAGATCAGGTCGGTAGCACGCATATGTCTCGAGCACCTCAAGCAAAAAAGCGTAGTATGGACCGCTTGAGTCGAACAACTTCAGCGACGGAAACGTACGAGGTAGATCCGTGTCAATCAGTGCAAGAGTATGTTCACGGCCGCCGTCCACAGTGCCGTTCTCCTCCTTCGCAACTTGATCCTTCTTGTACACGGCTGCTCGTCGACGATAAATCTTATACATCTCCGGAGTCACTTTCAGCTTGTTACCGATAGCCATAGGCCACACGCGAGCTCGAATCGACGGCGGAATCCCCTGACGCCACAGCGAGTGGGCCAGAGGCGTATCCTTATTTTCTTCCCAATCGCGCAAGATCCGTGTTCGCCAGAGTTTTTTGGCTCGCCGCAGCTCCTCCTCCTTTTCATGGATAGCCTCACGCGGAACATCATCAAGATCAATTGCCAAAGTCGGAGGAGAGCCTCGTCGTTGCCTGCTTGTCACGAAAGGCGATGAGTTTGGCGGACCCGGTAAGATTCGGCCAAAATATGAATCATCTTCACTCGCTTCACTGCCATCCGAAAGCTGCCTCCCTTGCATGTTTAGCCCACTGACTACAGCTCTTGCCTGTGCTGTTGCACGAGATGCCGAAGATGTGTGTGTGTAAAGATCCGGGTGCACCTCAAGCGCAATAGTGTACTTGTGGCCGCAAGCCACGATGAGCTCGGTTTCAGATGAAAAGCAGTCAATGCGTTCGGGTTTATCCTTGTTTGCTGTGTGCCCAAGACCGCATGCGCCATAAGAATTTAGCCCCCAGGCAAACATCACGCGCTTTTTTGTCGTTGCAATGGAGTGAAACGCGCCGCAATACACTCGCACCAACTGATCAGGGGAACACAACGCGTCCTGGGGCAGCTGCACGCGTGCAGGTAGCGGCTGATAGACATCTCCAGTACCAAGTTGCCCATATTCTCCTAATCCCCACGAATATAACTCACCAGTAGCTACCAGCACAACTGTGTGGGTATATCCGCACGCAACATCGACAGCTGATGAGCCTCCTGCTACCTCACGTAGCTTCTCGACGCAATGTGGCACCGCTTGATCTTTGTCCGCATATCCCAGTCCGCATTGCCCCTCACTCGTCTTGCCCCACGTAAAAATGTTACCTTGACGATCTAATGCCGTTGTAAAGTTCCAACCGCATACGACGTGCGAGATACAAGTTCCCTTCGGAAACCCCACAATCGGATGGGGTGTATCCCGCCATTTATTATCACCCAGTCCCAAACGACCATTCCGCCCGCGACCAAACATATACACAGTGCCCTTCGCAGTCAGAACAGCAGTATGTGCACCACCACAACTCGCGTTCACTATGCTTTCCCGCAGCAAGCTCATGACTTTGCGTGGCACAGCGCGGTCTCGCATGTCACCATGTCCAAGGCGCCCGTCTTCACCGCTACCCCATGTATACAGCTCTCCAGCGTCCGTAATGGCTAACGAGTGCTGTGCGCCGCATGTAATCAATGCTATTGTCGTGCGATGAAGCGCTTTTTCCAGTGTAAGCTCTTCGACAAGATGGGGTGACAGAAACGATGAAGTATTCATAATGCTTCGAGATAATTCGGTGTCGTTCGAACTGGAGTTGGCTGCAATAGTGAATGCAGTCTTTTTATCTTCGTTATCACCGTAGCTATAGACATCTCCCGTTGACGTTAGATAAAGCAGATGCTCGCCACCACAAGCCACTTGAACGATCGATTGTCCATCAAACAGAGATACTTTCTTCGGACGAAGTACAACCGAGGTCCCTCCTTCTATACTTGGGGGCCGCCCCCACACCCACATGTGGGACCTCGACTCCTCCATAGGCTGGTCCACTACATCTTCATCTTCAAGCTCGGCCACCTTACCTACTTCAATTTCATATCCAGCTGTTTCTTTTTCATCATCACCACTTTTATTGTTATCTTCCCCTCCCATGCTTTCTTGACCTTTGTTAGAGTCCATACTTTCGTCAGCATCGTTAGCTTTATTGTTTGTAATGCCGGAATGCCCAACAGCAGCTGACAATGCAGATGCCTGCAGCTCCAGGCTTTCATCTTGAAGTACATTCACTACCGTAGCGTCTTCATAGCCATTTTCCTGCGTTGATGTCAACTGTGCAGGAGAAAATCCAATCGAACAAGAACTTCCACTTCCTTGTTGGCTGTTTCTTCGAGTTAACACTGGCTGCGACTGACTGCGTTGTCGAGGCATACGCTGCACTCGCTCAAATCCATGAAGTTGATCGTGCATAGTAGCCAGCATCTCATTCTGAAGAGCCACGAATGCTGTCATACTATTTTGCACATCAGTTCGTAACTTAGCGTGCAAGGTCTCACGTTCTTGTTGCAGTCGACGAACATATGCATTTTTTGCTGCCTCATTTTCATGATCCAGACTCGTATATCGTGTCCAGTATGTATGTTTAATCTCCGGTAACATATCATGACTTAGTGCTCCCAATGGTCCCAGTACTGCCTCGTCACATTTTCGTTCAAACTCTGGCTGAAAAGCTTGCAACATTTGAGTCAACGCTTGTACTAATCTTGTAGCATGTGTATTGCTGTCGTCTTTTTGACTTTTATTGTCCGTTTTGGCATCTGCAAATAATGACATCTCAGCCACTCGTTTGTACTCGTCCAATACAGCTGTTGTTGCTCCCCACCACGTTGTTGTAGCTTGCATGTAAGCACGTACACAATGCCATAATGCATTTAGATTACCTTCAGCTTGTAAGATTTCATTTCGTAATGAACTGGACATCTCCTGACTTGGTAAGTTATCGTCGTCATTTAAACGATCTTCCTCATCACTCTGTAATAAACCAGCATCTTCACTATCGGTAATACTCTCAGCATCAATGTATCTTGTTCTTGTCATTGGTTTTGCCCAATCAGGTAACGTTCCGTGCACCGGTTTCGGTGGCCGATTACAATGATGAGCCACAAAGTCACAGAATATCTGCATATCTAACCCAGCCCTGGAGGTATTATCATGCTGCAACCCAGCTTCATATTGTGATACGAGGTAATTTATAATTTCTTGCAAGTAAATTTCAAGGCCCTCGAAACGTTCTTGTAGTTGAAAGTCGGATAGAGGAAAAACTTGGAGCGCGTATTTTGGCGGTAATTTAACGCACGGATGAAAGTGTAATTTATCTGCGAGAGACGCTATTTGAGAATACCGACGATAGACGAGAAAGTGGGACGTCGACGTTGTTACTTGGAGCACGTAAGCGATAAAAGGTTTACAGCCACGACCATTCTGAGCGTGGTAAAAGCCCAGCATCTGCACGTCCGAGAGGAGACCAAAGTTGACCATTTTCGGAATAGTTTCTCGGTAAGTTATTTGATATGTGATTTAAGAGGGAAATATATCGTTGATGTATGTAGTATGTACCGGTTTCAAGAGGATAAGTAGTTAGAGAGGGATATGAACTGTTGATGTAGTGATGCTGTATTCAGTTTGAAGGACAAGTAGGTTACAGAGGGGTATCGAGTGTAAGAGCACTACTGTTGTGAAGGAAGAAATTATCGATTGTACCGTACTATTGTATCGGTTTGAACAGGATATTAATATCGACATCATTTCAAAAGAAAAACAAAAAAGCAAACATGGATGACAAGAGTGCGGAATGGACGTTGGCGCTGCGTCAAGTGTTCCAAGACGTGCAGTTACAGGCCATGGAAAGCAGTAGCTATTACCGTAAAGATCAAACGCATCAACAGCCTCTTTTTCCAGCGGTTCGTCGTCTTCATACGTTGTTTCAGGACGAAATATGGGATGGGAAACGTAAAATCATGGAAGAAGCCTTTGTTTTGTTTGTGGATGAACTCTGGCTTGGCATGACAAGAGTGTTGGTCACTGGTAGTAAAGCAACGGATAGGATAGTTGAGACAATGGCGTTGCTTGTGAGTGAGTTTCTCGTGTACAAGAAGAGCCACGGGAAAGCCGATTTACTGGCTGAAGTGCTAAAACGACTTCAGAAAGTAACACTAGCCGAAGATCGACTGGTGAGACTCCGAGCGTGTCAGATGTTACAAATTGTAGTGAATACAATGGAAGATCAACTTGATGAACGATTGAGACAAGAATTGAGACATGAATTCTTACGTCGAGTCAAGGACAAAGTCACGTCCATCCGGATACAAAGTGTCTATGGATTAAAGAAGTTACAAAAAAAAAAAGAACAAGATTCAGTCACCGAGGAACTCATGAAACTTATGGTCATGGACCCGTCCAAGTGAGTTGCTTCCAGGACTTTTTCTCAGTTTAGATTGACTAGAATTACTTCAGACTGATTAGTGTCACTTCTTACTGTCTTTTGTGATCCTGTAGAGACGTTCGGAAGGCTGCTTTGCTTACTATTTTGGTGACTAAAAAAACGTACAAGAATTTGCTTGTTCGTATCCGTGACACAAGTGAAGACGTACGCTATGCTGCGTTCTGTACCATTGGTAGTGCCATGCCTTTGAAAGATATTCCTGTTACGGATCGAGCACATTTACTGGATCAAGGGCTACAGGATCGTGCTGCACGTGTGAGAAGAGCGTGTAAGCAAATGGTGCTTACGAAATGGTTTCCAGAGTGTAAATCTTCACCGATGCTGCTGCTTAAAGCATTAGACATTGAGCAGTATCCTAGCATTGGTTCCAAGGTGTCGCGTATTCTTCTGCAGCATTTCTTAGAGCAACCGCGAGCGATGTTGGGAAATGAAGATGTTGTCGAGTTCAATGCACTCGAACTGTTGTCAGAAAATAGTGATGCACTGAATGCCGAGAGTATATTTTTTTGGAGAGAGCAGTGTTACTTTTATCAGAAGATCGACAATGACCCGCAGAAGGCAGCAGCTCTTGTGCCAAACGTGTCTGATTTTAGCAAATTGCTCGTGACCACATGCAAAGCCCAGAGCGATGTCCTCTTTATCGCACAGCAATTGCTGGAGCTTGGACATTTGTTGGATTTTCAGGATGAGTTTGGACGACGCAATTTGCTGGATTCTCTGCGTGCGTGTTGCATTTTGAGCGTCCTCGTATTACTCTTGTGAAATGCTAATATTGTTTTTGTGTGTGCTGTATGAAGAGAAACTGTTGCGCGAGCTGGAAACGGATAGTCAGCTGATCAAGCATATAATGGAGTTGATGGCCTTTGTGTATTCTGGAAGCTCGGAGCAAGAGTTTATCCAGGTCGTCGCAGAAATCATCTCTGATATGTACGACCCCGTGGAAGCACTCAACCAAGAAATTTCTTTATCACAGCAAGAGGACTCCGAGATTGCTTCGTCGCAACAGGAACCACTGATACCACTGACTGAAGATGAAGCCCCAGCGCTCAGCTTTGGTCCTCACTTGCATAAACTGAGTGAGGAAGAGCGCGAAGCGGCTGAGATCAAATTTGAAGAGCTAGAAAAGCACCTTGAAACACTTGATTTTGATTCGGAAGAGTACAATAAGGTTCAGGCAGAGATGGCGAAAGTGGAGGCACTCCTACAGGACCCAAGGATGCTTAGCTGGCTTCGATGTCTCGAGATTGTGGCTCAGCTGCTCAAACTTACGTCGCACAATCTGAGCGATCCTGTTGTAGAGGGAATGGGTCGTTATATTCTTCCTGCAATCGACAGTGACGTGCCGGCACTACGTGAAGCTGGCCTGGAGAACCTCGGACTGTTCTGTTTGCTTGATAAACGTATTGCGGAGCGTTATTTGATCGTGTTTTGGCGTGCATTGAATAATCCAGAAGAAGAGAGCGAGGTAAAGCATACATGCATCCAGGCAATTCTGGATACGGCATTCAGTTACTCAAATCTGCAGCCGCACATTTTTGGCGCGAAACAAGTTGAGGATGGCGCTGGAACTGAAGGCGTCCGTGCCAAGGAGGGTGATAGTCAGAATGCAACCAACAATAGCAACAGTGTCGAAGACAAGGATGTAGACAAGGTTGAAGACAGGGATGGAGACCAAAATGACGATAAATACGAAAATATGGATAGGGATGGCGAGGCGGAGCCAGTGACAGCCTCCGAAAAGCTGGATCTCGACATGATTTTCATTGGTCTGGCTCAGCTGATTACCGTGGATGATTTAGACCTCCAAAGCACTATTGTGGAAGGCTTCTGCCGCTTGTTTATGATGAATCGGATCGTTAATATCACAGTGCTGGCTATTTTGCTTGAGACGTGCTTCAGTCCGAAGCTTCAAAACATGCAGAAGCTTGGTGAACACGGATTTCAGTCGCGTTCTCTCCAGCTGCTGAGCGTCTTCTTTCCAGCGTTCGTCATGGCTACAGCAGCAAACTGCATGCTGCTGGAGGAAGCCGCTACTCATTTGATACAGAAGTCAATGGAGAAGCTGGAGAGCGATCCAATGCTTGACTTGGGCGCTTGCGCTAAATACGTCATGCATCTGTTGAACCACAACGAGCAAGCGGAAGAGGCAGCAATGCAGGTGTCTGGGAAAAAACGAACAAAGAAATTGGAGAGACGGCACTGTGCACACCACAACCGAATTGGCATCACGATATGCCTGGAAATGCTTGCGCTCGAAAAGGTGGCTGCACTATCGTCTGTTTGTCAAGACGTTGTTACGACGCGACAAAAGGCTCTTGTCAAGATGCTTGCGTGGATTGAAATCACAATTGATGAGCAACGATCTGCCTTGTTGTTCAAGTATTTGCTGCAACAAATCACTTCATCGTGCTTTAGCTCCCAGAAAGGTTTGCTTCGAAGCGCCGAGGCGGCGTTGAAACGAACTTCCACGAGCTTCCGGGAGCAAAGCACCGACCAAAGTAGTAACCAACAGACTGTCGCACTGAAACAAGATCAGATATGGGCCCACGGTCTTGTTAAAGAACGTAAAGAAGTGCTGCAAAAGGTGCTAGTTACGGCAAGTGCTGAGCATGAGAAGTGGCTCAAGAAGCAAGAGAGAGAGAGGAAGCTGCAGCGACGACGGACGGCTCGATACGTCTCATCCGACTCGGCGGACTCGAGTGAGAGTGAGAGCGTTGAGAATGGCGAGGACAAGTCGGCTGCTGTACCGGCACGTCGTGAGCTCTCGTCTCGTCGTAGCAAGACTGCCGCTGTGAATCGAATGCATGAGAAGGAAGGCGAATTTGAAGCAAAAATAAAGCAGGCGTTGGAGGACGACGATGCAGATGAAGATGACGAAGAGGAGAGTGAGAGTGAATCAGACGAGGAAGAAGAGTCAGACGAAGATGGGTCGGCCATTGAAGAGGACGGATAGTGTGGCATCAAGTATCTACCGTGACAAATCGAGTCAAGTCAAGTCGTTGACTTGTCAAGCCAAAGTTGTGGTCCATTGGGGCGACAAATGTCCGTCACTTGCGACAAGCTGATCTGATCATTGGCCATTTCCATCAACGAGAAGGTATTAATAGAGTGATAATAATATCCTCGAAAACTCTCCTACGCACGTGTCGAAACTTGAGCAACGCGAATAACTGATGGATGGTGATTATCCATCGAGTGAAAATGTCATCCAATTTACACTTGCATGATCTATGGCGTCCTAAAAACCTTATATGACAAATCAAGCTATCGAAAAGAATGGAAACTCCGTACCCAATTGAATGCCTTGGAATCACTGAGAATGATCACGATAAGAACCAAAATGTAACGGGTTCAGTGTGTCGACTCGAGGTTTCTAACTGCTCCGTATACAAACTTGCAATCAAAAAGCCCCCGAGTCCGACCGCACCCATTCCATGGCAGAGACGAAACCGGCTGGCAGAGAGCGAGAGAGATGGTACATGTTTACACCGTTGCAATCGACACTTGATCATTTTCCACCCTCGCCTCAATGCATCATCCTCCATCGACTACGAGGACTTTATTTCCAATGTCACCTTCATCACGTCGTAGTGCTACAAACGAACCGCTGACTGCGGAACGTGCGCTGATGGATCACATTCGGTCGAAACTGGAACGGGCGCAACGTCGATTAGCTCGAAATTCCCCAGGAAGTTCCGGCAGTGTCGCCTCGTCGTCCAGCACGTACATTCCATCATCATCAGAGGGATATACGAAACCTGCCGTGAAAAGCGTCTTGTTGGAAGATATGCCAGCAACCGCTTCGAGACAATATGTACCACCTTCGTGTTCGATAAGACCATCGTCTTCATCTTCTAGTCGACAGCTCCCACCTCCATCGTCTCATTGTCGACCTTGTCTGCCGTCGTCATCCAGTTCGACACAATCTCTCAAGTACGGACAAGATCCGAGTCAATCGAAGGATTTGGATGCTGATCCCTTGAATGGTGGCCCTTTTCCATTATCAACTCCTTCTGTGGTTTGTTCGACTCCTCGAGTATCGAGAACGAGTTCCAGTCAATACAAGAACGAGAGATTGTTACGTAATGCAGACAATCCTGGGCCACCTTCAGCTATGCGATCAGGAGTTGCACGTCCTCCAAATTCACGTGTTCGGTTTGAGGGACAGGAAAAGAAAGAATCTCAAACACGAAGTGACAAAAGAGAACAAACCAGTCGAGAGACGACGGATCGAAAACAACGTTACGACCAAATGAAGGAATGTCACCGCAACAGAGACAAGGCAGAGAAACCGGACAAGGGATACGCTAACAAAGGAACTGGACCTTTGCCTCCAATTGCACGTAGTCACCGCTCAGCTTTGGTTGACAACCTACCGAACTCGGCAATCAAGCTTTCAGCTTATGACGATATAGTACAAACTATTCCAACCTCACCGATCGGACGTCCAAGACGCAGTTCAATTGGAAATCCACCACCAAAGTCGGATATCAAGGTATCGGCCTTTGACAATGTCATTTCACGTCACAGAAGCTCCCAAGAAAAGCAATCAAAGCTTACAGCAAACGGGGAAGCTGTGAAGGTTGTTGTTGTTGATACAAACCATAATCAAAAGGTTGTTGAGCAAGTTCATGTTGAGCCAGCACCAACGATAGGTGTTAAATCACTACCATCATCATCGGGGGTACCAGAATCTGAACTACCAACTAGTGTGTCTGACGAAGATGACACATCAGCAAATGAGACGGACGATAGTTATGACTATGAGTTTTCGGACTTTGATACGGATTCAGAGGACCTTGCATCAGGGTACTCGGTCTCTAAAGCTAATAATGTGATTCAAAAGGACGTTGACCGGGGCTTTGAGGAGAAAATTCAGGCTGGTAAGCTAGAACTTTCATCTTCTCCAGCAACTGAGCTGTCTCTTGTCAAAGAAGAGAAAGAAGAGGAGACGCAGCCGGTATCGAGACTGACGGCAAGAGATCTAGCATTGCATGCTCTAGGTCGTGCAGGCAGTAGCTCGCACCTCGGTTCCCCAGCTCCCTCGGCAAATGGAAGGAATTCTTCAAACAATATGCCCGCAACAAAGATGGGCACTTCAGCAGCAAGATCGAACATACCAGCACCCATGTCGTACACGCCAGCGTCGTCTGCGTTCCCTTCCGCTCGTGCTCTTGGACGACGAGCTCCCGCCACGACAGGTCGTACTCGACAGCCGCCGCTGGCTGCTTCGACATCTGTTTCGAGTTACGTACGCCGCTCACTACCTAGAGCGCCTATGGATCTGAAAAACCATCTGCCGCCATCGATTGGTGTACTGTCGGGTTTATCAAGTGGATCGTCGATCTTTGCAATGAATCCGTCGCACTTCTACGAGGTCACGTGGATGTTGGGAGAGTTTGCGTTTTCAGTGCAACGAGTCTACACGGAGGAGAATGAGTACGAATTTGACGATCGCAATCAGGAGCCTCAGCTCTTTTTACGCATGTTGCTCAACACGGAGCGCAGTACCTGCAAAAGTTTCGGCAATGTGCGCGTAGGCGACGTACTCATTCGTGTGGGCGACGCCTACGTGTCGGACCTTGGACTAGAAGGGTCAGGCACGGTGCTCACGAAATTTTTTGCAAAGCTGACGGGACAAACACCGATTAGACTCACGTTCCAGCGCATGTCTCCGAGTGATTGGGAAGGAGGTGTGGAACTCTGAGGTGGTAATCGGGGTCATGGCTAGAAGCAAATGCAGCAGGTGGAAGCTAAATAGAATGAGTTTTGGAGTTTTGATATTGTAGCCGGTGTGGAATGAATTGGAGTGTAAGGCTATTTTGTTTTGCTGGTTGCAGCTTACAGTTGTAAAGATGAGTGCGCTTTCCATTGTTGGGGCATTGTACTCGACGAGTTATTCTTTCATGGCAGCAGAGCCACGGCGGTCGAGAATATGCAGTAGCCATTGTGTGGAACTTCTGGCAATGGATGCTGATTCGAATGACGTGCAGCAAGCACCGCGATGGTGTTTCTGTCGCTGCTACGAGCTGTACTGCCGACTAAGGAGTGTTTGGAGTATTTTGTGCAGCTGCTGGCTTTATTTTGGTATTGCAGCGTAGAGCAGCAAATGGTCTTCGTTATGATGAAGAGGTTGTCATAGGGATCGACTTCGGGCGGACTTTGCAGCTAAAGTTCAACAACTTGATGGGACTCTACATTCAAGACTGCGTGAGCTGAAGCCATGGCCTTTGTAGACACCAAGTTGTTTGATTGAAGAGGTGAACTCACACGGATGACAATGTGCCTGTGACTGCTGCTTTTATCATGTTTCTTGGTTGCACGAGCTTCAAGTACCGTATCATCTTGTTTTCTTGGACACCTCAGTTTGGTTTTCGGCAGTGAGGTGGTGATGTTCCACCAAATTTTTCGAGAGAGTTCCCATCTAGTTGCATGAATCGAGGAAAAATCCTGTTCATGATTGATAACTCACTTGGATGCCGTGTTGAGGTTTTGATTGCAGCAGAACTTTTACATGAATGGTAACGTCCATTGAGACTCGATCGATGATACTTGATAGCAAACCCTACATTGTTTCACGTAAAGTCAGTGTCGAATCATGAAGTAACGAAACGTTTTCATTGCCAGTGCTGCGGCTCCCTCTACCACCTCCTATTAGTCATATACCGTCGTATCCATTTGTTCAGTAGATTTCCCTTTTTTTTCATCTCGAACCGAAAACTTCAGTTTTATCCAAAATGGGCGACAATTTGACGATTAAAATTGTAAGCAGCTCGTCCGAGTGTCTCCAAGTACAGGTGGACTTGACTTCAGCTACTGTCTTGTCTCTCAAGCAATTGATTGAGCAGCAAGACGTCCATCGGTTCCCCGTGTCGTCGCAGCGTCTGATTTTTCAAGGTCAAATTCTCCAGGACCCGAAATTATTGACGGAATATCACGTTGGTGGAGGTTGTGCATTGCACTTAACGCGCCTGCCCGTTACTAGTGCAACCGCTTCGAGTCAAGTGCCTTGTACTCAATTGCAAACAATTTTAGAGCAAATGAGGGACCAGGAGACTCTTGAAATGTACGCAACTGCCGTGCAGACACTGCAGAAAATCTGTGGCAATATTGTAGATCACCCGACGGAAGACAAGTACCGAAAGCTTCGATTGGCGAATCCGACGTTGAAAACGAAACTTTTTGATCGGAGGGGCGGTCAGGAAAGTGTCAAGTTGTTGGGGTTTCAAGACGGAGTCGAGACGGTGAGAGAGAGAGAGAAGAGCTGGGAGTGTTTTTTGTGTTAGATTGGTAGTAAACCGAGAGAAAGAGGACTGATGTAATGTTGTGCGATGATTTTTTGGATAGGGTCATGTTGTCTTGGTACCGACACCAGACAAGTGGGAAAATTTGGTAAAGTGTAAGAAGGTAGTGGATTCCATGGTGACAGCACTGGGAGGTGCAGTATCAAGTGCTACTTCGTCTTTTGGTGCAATGCCATCGATGGGTGCTCGGGGAGACTCGGCATCACAGGCACAGGCTTTGCTGCAGAATCCGGCGATATTGCAGTCCATTGCGAGCAACCCGATGGTGCAGCAGATGAGTCAACAGAATCCCATGTTGGCACAGGCGTTGCAGAATCCGGCGTTGCTGGCGCAGTCGATGCAGGCTTTACAGCAGAACCCGGCGATGATGCAGCAGATGAATCGAATGATGACTGATCCAAATGCAATGGCGCAAATGCAGCAGATGATGGCAGGTGGTGGCATGGGTGATCTCAGTGGCCTTGGAGGTTTTGCATTTGGTGGAATAGCACCTTCATCATCGGCTGCCGGTAACTCATTTGCTTCCGGTTCTACCAGCTCGAACCCAGTCGTGGCGACGTCTCTCGCACCAGCTTCGACCCAATCTCCGGCATCTAGTATCGCAATTTCTGCTGCCGCATCATCTTCTACTTCTGTTGCTGCAGCTTTGAGCGACAACATGGATGAAACGTACGAAGAGGACGAGATCGCCAAGGCAATCGCGCGCTCGTTGCAAAACCAGTAAGAGACGCAGCTGGGAGCTGAGGTGGACAAAACTGTGCTGTAAGATCTTCGTGCAAAGTATTTTGAACGCAGGCCGGTCTCATGCCGCACCTAAGCTGGAGGAAAAGCTTGGTCGATGGCTTGTTGATTGTAGAACGGAAGCAATTGCACATAGGTCATAGCTAGAGCCAATTCCAATGAAGTTTTCGTGTCGGAACGACAATTGCAAGGCATATGTGGAGTTATATTATCTTTTATTGACATCGATGTGGTTTATTGGCAAGTAGTAGGCAAACATTCATTGAGATTGTCTACGTTTAGATCACACTTCCCAAAACGCTGCTTCACTTTTTTAGATTTATATTACCTACATTTTGTAAAGAGCCATTCAAGATGCTACCAGCAAGTTGCTACCAGCAAGTTGCTACCTGCTATTCGGACTAGTATACTCAAGTCTAGACATTTGCACCTCGCAACGGCTAATTATTATTTTGCATGTTCAAACTCAAAAACTGCATCGTCGTTAGAAACTGATAATTAATGTGCTGCTTCATTTCGTAAGTTCATTACTAACGCCTTCATGAAAAAAACACGTGCTTATTCGCTACCTGTTTGCAAAAATAATGTCAAAACAAATAAATCGACTCCTGTTCTTGTCTCTCATTGGTCAATTATCTTACTAAAAACCAATTCATGTCGATCACATCGCCAACGGTACCGGAGTCGGACGTGACGCTTCCTATCAGCGCCCGTGATGCATCTTATTGGCTCGCAGTTGCTTGTGCACTTCCGTCTTCACGTGTAAATGCTGTTTCTATGTTATCGTCTTCATCGTCTTCACGCAGTTTACATACTAGCAGTTTTTTACTCAGTCGTCGTAATAGTTTCTTAGAAACCGGTAATAATACCGGTACCACGCACCTGTTGCCTCAGACACTTTTACCTCGAAACGAGACCGAAAATGATAGTGACCTATTTGTTCCGAGATTAGGGCCAACTTTATTCAATAAGGGACGTTATAATCGACGGGAACACGAATCGACAAGTCAGTCGACTTTTACTCGAACCGAGACTAAAAGCCCAGTGATTGTAGCTGAAGAAGTCTTTGAATATCAACGATATCAAATTGTGGTCGGATGGGGCTCAAAAGGTCATTTATTACCTTTAGATCCAGAAAAATATATGCGGGTAATCCGTCATGCAATGCAAAGACGAAGGAGAAGCAGAAGAAGCAGAAATGGATCAAATACTACAACAGAACAGGAACAACAAGATGAAGTTTTGCTGGAATGGTCACCGTCTTCGACATTTCCCGATATTTTACTACCTAAAGCACCAGGACCAAAGAGAAAAAATTCGAGTATTTTAAAACAACGTAGCAGATCAGTGACAAGTGGATCAAAAGCACCAATTGCTGCTTTGCATCATGTGGCTGCAGCTTGTGGCTCCGAAAAGTCACATGGTACTCCAAGATGGGAATGGGTTAGTCCATGGCATCTTGAAGTGCCAGTGGATAACCCACGGGATGCAGTAGATGGGTGGAAATATGCATCCAGTTTCTCACATTTTACTCCAAGGCCTTTACATCGCACACGTGGGAGATCTATAGACTCTCTTAATCAGGTACCAACCAATTTAGGTGGAGAAATACCGTCTTCTTCTCCAGCCAGTTCTTCCGGTAAACGACTACGAGTTCGACGACGGAAATGGGTACGCTATCGACGCTTACGCTCGGGTCGGAATAGTGCATCAAATGGGGCATCATGTTCTAGTGCCTTTGATGACGCATTTTTGGACTCTATGAGCGGTTGGCTGCAGAAACGAGGTCATGTGCGCAAGAACTGGAAAGCACGCTATTTTGTACTGGAAAAGTCAGTGTTGCGCTACTACACTGATTCCTCACGCACGAAGCTAAAAGGTGAGGTGCTGCTTTTCCACCCGCAGACTCGCGTGCATTATGTGGATGTTCACGTGGCTGGTGGTAGGGATGCAAGTTTTGCTGTCCAAGTAGGTCCAGAATACACTTTGCTGCTGCAGGCTGCTCAACTTCGTGACCGTGAAAACTGGATGTACTGTATCGAAGACGCACTTCTCTGTCGGGATTCGTATCACCCGCAAGGAATACCGACTAAACCAGGACCGTTCTTTGATCTGCGTGAGAGTGTGGCGCATCGGCGGCACATGAGTGCAGAAGCGATGGCGCTTGACGGTAATTCATTCAGGGAAAATTTAGGTGGCATTAGCCATGCACACGGAGGTGTAGCCAGTTATGAACTTAGTGACGAGGAATACTTTGATGACAAGAGCGAGCTATCGTTGCATGGACAGAGAAGGAGCGATTACGGTGGTAATGGTAGCAATGGTAGTGATGTGCTTAGGCTTTGGGCCTCGTTGCATGCTAAACCAGGTGGTGTGCTGAGTGCTGTAAGCTCCGCATCTCCTACAATGCGTTCACTGCTACGTGCGTGCGATCAGTTTCTTACAAGCTCCGCAATGCGTCAGCATATAGCCAGCTTCTTGACCATGTTTCGCCAGAAGTACGAGCACTTGTCTGCTTCTACAGTGACGACAATGAGTTCGTCAGCTTGGACACGACTCTCGGAGCCCTGGGCGCCAGCCGGAATTGGTGGAACTGAATCGGACAGTGACTCTGAACTGCGGGACAGTTCGATGGGTGAACCTCCACACGAGTTGCACAATGTCACGACCCTGCAGGATGCTCGTAGTTTCCTGGCGCTCAAAAACTATCGTTTTTTTGTGGAACGATCGCTGGAGCTTATCATGGACCATTTGGCTAACGTTGTGAACCCGAGTACACCTCAGGAGCACGGACATTCTGCTCTTAATGAGGCTCCTACTGATGATGAGTGGGCGCTGGCTCGTCGTGCGGCCCTGTACAAGCTAGAGCGACGCACGTTCATTCCATTGCAGGAGATTATATATCAGCTACTGGGAGCTGGAATTGGACCTGGACATGGCTATCGGCAGGAGGAAGAGGAGCGCTTTGAGCGACTGCGAGCGTCAGTGTCCGCCCAATCGCAGAGCTTTCTGGAGATCCAGCCGTCGCATCAGTCACCGTCCGAGTGGAAATTGGTGATTGCGCTGTTTGACTCCATGGACAATTACTCTTTACCATCAGAGAAGGCCGCTGTTCTAGTGGAGGCAGCGCGGTGTATTTACGAGACTCACGCAAGGGAACATGGCTTTGCGGCTGACAGCGCTAGTAGCTCAAAGCAGCAAAAACAATCGACGCTTATGGCAGCCGACGACTTTCTACCCATCTTTATCTTTGTCTTAGCCCGTTGTCATCTGCGTAGCGTCATTGTCGCTCGCCATTTGATCAGCGAAACGATGATTACGGCATTGATGATTGGTGAGACGGGGTATTATGCTACTATGCTGGAGGCAGCAATAGGATATATTGCAGCTTTTGACGGGTGCTGCCAAGACGGACAAGATGGTCAGTCGTGATAGCAACGATGCTACAGCTACGAGCAGCTTTTGAGCTGTTGTCAACAACGTCAGCATGAACATTCTTTGCAAAGATCGACAGGTCTACGCTTCGTAAACTGTGGATAAGCACTGGTGTAGTGAGAGTCCAGCTATTCAAGTCTACAAATTACCATGCTCAAGGAACAAAGGCAGCAGCGCCAGACAGTGCAAAGCCTATCTGGCAAAAATTGTTTGTACTGCGTTTGCGATACATCCTGATGATACAAGCACATTGTCACATTTAGCTTCAGTGTCCAAGGTTCCTCCGAAAGGGGCGATACACTAGACAAGAATCATTGGAACACATGTCCAGACCAGTCTTTGCTGCCTGTCTGAACGAGAAAGTTGCTAGCACGAAATTGGCATACAAAGACTCTATCCGCAAAATTGTCTAACTACCGTAGTTCGACAGACAAAATTTTATATAGTCTAAAAGCAAAGGTCAGCTAAAACTAGGAAAAACCGATAGCGAAGGCAGGAAAACTGGACGGAAGTATGGGTATACAAACTCCAAATAAGTCTGGAGTTTCCCAGATGACACCTGGAACCCCGAGAATTTTGGGTGTTCGGTGGTGCAATGGGTTGGTCAGCATGTATACAAGTCTGGGTAACCGGCGCGGGTGTGATTCCCGCTGCCTGCCAAAATGGTAAAATTGGAATTTGGGTAAAATGTTCTCAAAAAACCGAAATTTGGGCTGCTTGCGGTAAACACTTTCGGGTGATGTCGTGGGTAGTCGTTTCTTGACCCTGGCACGAAAACGAAATCCTGTCCCCCAAGCTTGCTTGGGCTCACACTGAATATCTTCTTCGGAAGGTGGCCGGTAGTAGTGCTATAAGGTAGAGGCCGAAGGCGTAACGGTCCGTAATAACGATAGGATCCCATCCCTTCAATATGACTTCGTTACAAGAGACGCAAATCGGCTTAAGCCGTGACCTCAAACAGGCGCATTAGCAGACCAATACGATCAATGGAAAAAAAAATCCAATAACCAATAAGCCAAAAGCAAAAGCCAAAGGTAAAATTCAGAAGGCAAAAGCCAAAAAGCCTATATTCGCAGGGGTAAAGGCTAAAGGCGTTAAGCCAGAAAGGCGAAACGGCGAAAGCCGAGAAAAACATTTGCCCAAATTTAGACTGGAATAGGAATTACCCCATTTCAACTGTCGGAGCCGCCGTAAATAGAGACCCTATCCGTTACCGTAAAATAGCGCAGAAGTGGGCAGCGCAGTACCCAATAACGCAGAAAGGGCCCCCCAGTACGAAAGAGCACAAACTGGGAGATAGAGCCCCATGCAAAAAAATTATGCCCAAAATCAATCCAAAGCAATCTCTACAGTATTGGGATCCGGGGGTCTAAAGTGACGCAGTCGCAGAAACTCCAATACTGCGTGAAGTCGACGAAGTGTGATAGTGGAATGACTGACATTCCGGTCAAGCAAGTCACGGGAAAACCACTCAATATGGAGATTTATCACCGCGAGAACTTTGGCTTGGACATCACAGACGTTAGCCGGAAGATCATGAAACCGAATCTAATTGCGATGCATCCAAAGACAGCGAAAGATGACCACCCGAACGATATAAAAAACCACAAAAAGACTGTATCCATAATTTGCCTTTGCGTCTAGTGTTGTCTCAATAGTGAACACCAAGCCGGTGCGCCAAAATCTTGGGCCCTAATTTAGCGTCCACGTTAAGAGGGGAAATAGACCGATAATTGCTCGGCACTGTTCGATCCCCATGCTTATAAAGCAGGGAAATCTGAGCCCGCCTCTGAAATTTGGTCATTTTCCCCTTGTGAAATTGGGCACCGTAAACCACCTCTAAAATACGGCTCCAAAGGGGTAAATCGACTCTATAGTAGTCGAGAAATAAGCCATTCGACCTGGCGTCTTCCTGGACGCCGTATGCTGTAAAGTCCAATAAAAGTTATTTGCAGTAAGGGGGCTATCCAAGTAAGCCCGGCCTACCGGCGTCAATACTGACGTCGTATGCTGTAAAAGCCGAGAAAGTCCCATGCGATCCCAATTCGGATTCGCATGCCCATATTCTCGAAAAGGCGAACAATAGATACCAGACCAATATGAGTTAAAAGCAGAGCAGGTCGACTCTAATGCTTCGGCTAAATCCACAGGAATGGGCGACTTATGGAGTACTTGGGGCGGCCGAACGAAAAATTTAGAGCAACGCTCAGTTGCTTGAATGTCTGAGGCGAATTTCTGCTTGGAGGCGAAGTGGGTGGATTCTCCCTATTTCGTTTGAAGCGCTGCTTTAGCCGAGGGAAGGGTAGCGGATAGGTCTACCGACGGGTCTAACGCCTGTTGGTGCTGTAACTGATTAATCGACAGGTGAAGTCTTTCAATGTCACGCTGACGAGCGTTCTTCTTGGCGTGAAATAATTCACGAAGAAAAATAGAGTCTTTCCTTTCGTGCTCATCGAGCAAGCAGCCGGGGTTATAATTCCATATACCGGGAAGAAATGATGCAGCAAGCGTGTGCAACGAATCCTATAAATAAGCTTGAGCCTCAGGTAGCTTAAGAACCCATGGCGGGCACTTCCATCGCGCCCGGCCTGGAGGCTTAAAACAAGTTGAGCCAAAACGAAAGGACAGACCAATGTGGTCCCCCGTGCCAGGTTTGGCTCGAAAATCATGCAAAATGTCTTGAAAGACAGAGCGAAAAAGTCGATAATCCACGAAGACATAATCAATCCTAGAAGTACCAGTCGGGCTCGTGAATTCCTGAACATCAGGATGCTGCAGTCGCCACGAGTCCACTAATCGTAATTCATTCATCCAATCCAGCAGTTCTTTGCGTCCTTGTCGCCGAGCTCGGTCATGCGAGCGAGCTTGGTCGAGCTGACTGGACAATACTGTATTGAAGTCTCCCAGTACGATGTGATGGGCATCGTCGTCAAAAGGCGAGGGAGACTAGTAAAAAACAGTGGACGTTGTCCTGGTTGGACAGGGGCATACATTACATGAATATAGGTAACCACAGAGTCCACAGTTCTCTTCGCCAGCAAGTACCGAGAAAGAAGATCTGGAGAACTTGCATAGTTGAGAGTAACATCGCGAAGATCGCGAACCGGACATGTCGGTGTGAGAAGTAGATCGACACCCGCTCGGCCAGTGTAGAAATCCATATTGTCTTGAGACCAAAAGCTGGTATTAAGCTGAGAAGTCGTCTGCCAGAGATGTTTGGCTAACCGTGATTGCCGACTCAATTCCGTCCATAGTATCCGATAGGCTTGAACCCGAGTCGGACTATGTGGCTCTCCTTCCGATCCGAATTCGTCAGCCATACCGTCACTGTCGCTTGACTCACTTTTATTGTCAAACGCCGGCGGGACGTCGTCGGCGACGACAGGTGAGACAGTAGGAGGGGTTGAAGCCGCTGGAACCGGATTCTTTTTAGCGTGCAAAATCGCAATAAACGGCGGAATTGTGCGATTATAAGCACTCAGTCGATGATGCACCACAGCGAAGCCTTGACCAGTAAACTGGATCTGGCGAAGCGGGGTGCGCTTGTCCAACATCACGGACGGTGGCGGGGGCTTTTGGTTAAAGTACACCCGGCAGTTGCGAGAGCGAAGACCACCGATAAAATGGGCCGGTGTAATATACACCGGTGGAGTGCCTCGTTGGGCAAACCAGTCGTAAATTAGCCCATCCGACACATCGTCGGGAAGACGTTGGAGATCCACATAGTACCAATGGGAGTATTTTGAGTACGTTTGGACTTTGAAAGCGCGACCACAAATGTTCACACTTTCTCTCCCCAATTTCGTACAAACTTTCCTATCGGTACACATAAAGCTGATACCAGCGTTACGGATCGTTTTAAAGTCTCGTAAATGCTCAAGACTCTTTGACCACAAAGGTGATTGGGCCGTTGAGCCGAGAGAATTCATAATTTCCGTATCGGAAAATGTCGCCGAAAGCTCGCGCGCAGGAATCCATATAGGAAGATATAATTCAGGCGAAACTTATTGGGGCACTCCCGCGAGGGCGGCGCACCGCTTGTCGTGGACATCCCGATCGGGGTCCAATGAGGCAGTTTCAGCCTTAGCGAAGATAGCGTCAGTTGGACGAGAAAAATCCACTCTATTAGCGGTAGTCTGCCAGGCCTGAGGCCACTTCCGATCCCGTTGAGGTCTACTTACCGCACTCATTGGAATAGGGAAGCAACAGGAAGTCGGGGTTTAGGGTTGAGGCTCCGCACGACCCGCAGGGGTAGTGGGAGCGAAGGCTTGCAGTCGAACGATGAATGGAGGAGCAAGCTTGGGCCTGTCTCTGTCCACTTGTTTGGTAGCTGGCAAATTGCGGAATGGCATACAAAGGAAGGACAAACACACACACATGGCGATCTTCTGACGTTTCAACTCGTCTCTGATCCCGCTTTGAGACAAAGACGTAGACATCACATGGCTACAGCCGAGTGCAACAAAGCTCTGACAGACGAGAGGACGTAGGACAGCGAATGATACTTTCGCTCTCTCTCTCAGTCGCATCATCGCCGCAGATTATTCGAGACCTCAGCGTCCGTTTGTTTGGTCTAAGATGAAGGCACGCCCATAGCCACAGCGCAGACGAAAAATTGCAAGAGCCTTGAGGTTTAGTCTGCGTTACAGCTATGAGCATACCTTGCTTAAATGCATGTGCGTCCTGCAAGAATCTACTTGTTACGGTGGTAAGACAAGGATACATGTACATGTTGGATACCCTAGCAACCCGCTCGAACGTGGAGCTTTTGCGTGCCAAGCAACGTGTCTCAATAGCATGAGGCTTTTTTTCAGACGTCGTATTGAGTTAGTTGGTGTGACCGTTAGGAAAGACTCGACATACTTTGTGGATTCCTGCATGTTGACAGTATCGTGTTGTTTGCCTTTTAAAAGGAGACGTGGGACGGCGACATGCTACATGTCCAATTATTTCGGGCGTACTTACGTGGGCGTGCCCTAGAGAAAGTGGCTGTGCTCACGGGACCCCAAGCAGAACGACTCGGATCAGTCACAAGTTTGCTTTTCCACATGTATCGAGATTGTCTGGTCATGCTTGTGTCTACCATTGCAACGATCAAGTCCACCAAGCGATCTTAAGTCGCATCGAGGAACCCTTGTTCGCGACGGCCACGACGTAACTGAGACTGAGGTTTCCAGCCCTCGGCGGACAGACCTCCGCTATCTTTTGATGTGTCCTTGAGACGGAAATGATACAGGAGGATGTGCTGGAGACGATGGGCCCTTACGAACCATACGCTTCTAACCTGTGACCTCAGAGCTAAAGACACTGAGCTTAGTCCTTAACTCATTTTTCAATCTGAAGCACACTTGTCGAGCGTCTGGCATCACTGCATCTTCAGGCAACAATCAACAACATGTGTGCTAGCACTACCGTTCGTTTCGATAGGGGGACTCATCCACGCTTGCGTGTCCCGTTGCCAATGTGCGGTGGTCGATTCCATCGAGAGTTTACGCTGCATGTACATGTCAAGAATCACACGGGTGAGCAGCCTTACCAATGCCCCATTAAATCCTGCAGTAAGCGCTTCAGCACATCCGGCAACCTCGCACGTCACAAGCGTCTTCATTCGCTGCACAGGATGGAGTATCCAGCACCCGGATGCACACGTATCTTCACGAACAAGGACAGACTAGCCAAGCACCAAAAGCTGCACAACGGCAGCTCCATCCAAAAGTGCGTCGTTAGTGGCTGTGGCAAGACGTTTAGTACGGCTGGTAACCTCACGCAACATATGAAGACGCAGCACCGATCAGTGCCACTTCGAGCCAACTCGTCCAGCTCACGGAAACAACAACACGTTCAACCTCCTCAGCTTCCGCAGCAAGAGACGACCAAGGATCTGTCTTCCATTCTGTCAATGCAGTCACCGTGTCATGAGACACCTATGGTAGAATTCGACATGATGACAGTCTTGCGTCCTATTGAGGACCAGCTACAACAGTTCTCATTCCTCAGCACCCAGACAGACCCCGAAGTACTTTCAGATGAAGACCTGAAAAACCTACTGGAATGTTTGTTCTGATTGAATTCAAGTCAATGGGTCGCTGCTTCGTTGCGCTAGCTTTGTAGCGTGTATAAGTCGGTTCAGTGGACAGCGTCGCGCGTTATTTAATGCAGAAATGCTAGCTTGAATGTTCTCGAGTTGTCCCGTGTTGACTCTGAGTACAGGCAGAAGTCTCGTCCAAACTAGTTGTTTTCCATGCGAAAGATACGACCAGGTCTCAGCATGTCGCCTTGTACTTGCGTATGTATTGCTCAAGGTGCTGACATGTCGTGACACTGAACTTCCACTGACACATTACGCGCGACTAGTGTGATATCTCATCTGTCTTGCAGTATCATTAGGCCTTGGTTCCGACAAGTACAAGCTACTTGGGTATTTATTTGACCCAGAGAGGTAGATGGTTGCTCGTCGCCTTTCACAACAATATCTAGGTCACTTCAACAAGAGCACTGTCCAATATACAAAGTCACGTTGTATATTGCACACTCTGCCGAATAACGCAGTAGACCTCCGGTCTTCCACCTTGTTTACCTCGATCGACCAGCAGTTTAAACCCTCGAGCTCATGCTTTACAGCGTCTTGTTTATCGAACAGGGAAACTACCTTGACACAATTTGTCGCGCAATCCTCATGCGTCCCAAAGACTTCCTTGTGAACAAAGAGACCGACATTGTCGTCGTGCTCACGAGCTTCCAGGATCTACTCTTCCCTTGGAATTTATTGATGACATCATTCCGAGCAAACAGCTCAGTCGCATCAGCTCTAGCTTGCACAAGACAGGCTTCATCACTCGACGTCATTTGGACATCTAGAACCAAGCTCAACAGACGAAAACAGTCCGAGCTGATAAGCTTACGGTTCGCACCAAGTTTGAAGTGCATGGATCAAAATGTTGTCGGCAACAGTAAACAGCGTGCCGCTTGACACACACGATCCCGATTGCATTATTTGCGCCGCTCGTGACGTTCTTCAAGTTTACCGACTTTATTGATCTATTCGTGTCGATCTCGTACCAGAAATCATCCACGAGCAGAACATCAGCGACCGGAGTGCCCAGGACATTCGCATCGATCACTCAACGCGCTTGTAAATCTTGAGCGATGAAAAATTATCGCTAAGCCGGTACAGTACAGCTCTTCCACCTTCTCGACAAACGCTATGACGCGTGCATGGACATTAAAGTTGCACAGCGACACGACTCGACCAAATTGGCGTTTGAATGTTACGTTTCCCTCCTTTTCGGCCCACCAATATGTGCCAGCTTTCCACCAACGTTTCCTGCGAAGAGGTTGTCTGTCACCAACACCACGACAGTGGTTCTTAGTAGTAAAAGCCCTTAGCACTTTTGCAGTCGGCTTCAGACGATGAACGCCCAGCAGGATGGAGCTGAAAGTCTCGTTGTCACTTTTTGCCAATTTGAAAACCTGTAACTGGTATGTCGTGGGCTTCCGTGTTCCTTCTGAACGTCGCAATGAATCTTTGCGAGTGTACTCGTGGACGGACAGTTGTCGTTAAACCACATTCGTACTGCTCTTGCCAACTACGAAGGAGATCATTAAAAGCTTCAGCTATGATCTGCGCTCGTCGTCTTGACATGATTGACAAATTGACATTCGCATTTCCTCGCTCCATGGAATGGGAATACAACACGGCAGGCCGCATCAGCGGCATCACGATGAACCTGACCCAGGCCAGCGAAGCGTCATAGCTCTGGAGCATGAAAGCAATGGAATACATTGAAGGATTGCCGTGAACAATACCAAGGACGGCAGCCGACTGCCAAAACCACTGGAAAAGCCAGAATGCAGGGGCATCGTATTGTATGCACATCTGCTCCTCCACGGGTTCCAAAGAGCATCGATTCTTTTGCGAACAAACACAACTATTCGCCTTGACGAAACAATCGTTCGTCGGTACAAATGTTTATGCACGAACAAGAACTCTGGAGACGCTCCGGAACTCAGCGCGAAGAAATGCGTGGCAGGCACAGCTTCACAGCAGATGCCAAAGTGTGGGGGGTAGTTTATAGAGTGGGCAATGAGGCACATGAATCCCTCTCATCCAGGACGAGATAGAAACATCAATGCTCCACTGCTGTCGAGGGACAAATGACACTTTAACACAACTTCTGGACATGCTCATGCCCACATGCCTGCTGGCAGAAGCTCATATACCACTGGACCAGAGAGCGATGAGAGATTGGACGCCTTAGAAGACAGTGCAAGCAGACGTTCGCCAGGGTCTATCCAAGGTGGTCCAGGAAACAGCTAACCCGTGACCACCCCGACGAGGAGGCCGCATGTGCCGACGTGTGGGGCAAGCCGCATTTGCATAACCAGCTTGTGGGTACAACGCAACGGAGCGACGTTCCAGCAAGCGGACGTGACCATCGACGGCAGCATCAAGGATTTTTGGGCAACTACATGAGGCAATTTCGAGCTGTAGCGAAGCGAGATTGCCGGCGACCTCAAGGCACCCGTCTGATGCTCTGTCAAGTCGCAACAGACAGACATCTCGGAGAGTCGTTGCCGAAGGTAATCAGCCCCGTACAGGAACCGCGTTGCTACACAGTTGTAGCCACTAAAGGTTAAAGAGACTCGCCTGACGCTCTCATGTTGAGGACGTGATAGCCCTTCCCACCATCCTCTTAGCGTATCGAGGTTTTGGCGTTCCACATCTGCGATGTGTGCGTAGCCGAGTGAGCGAAATACCTTGCGTTCGTGGGGGTTGATCTTGCATGTCTTGACCGTCATAGCTTGGCGATCCGGTTGATGATCCATGCAGGAGTTTTAACAGCTTTAGCCCGCCACCTCTTCTCGACGCTCTCGTGATAGGGAATGCAGCCATCTCGATCTCGACAAGGATCTTATTCATCTACTCCGCAAATTTGTCGTTTTGAGGCATATACGGCAGCTGAATGCCACTAGCAGTTGAGTGTTTCGAGTATCCGTCGTTGGCTGACGGCGTCAGAGCCATGATCTTCGGGCTTTCAATGGCAGGGCTGACGATCCACAGATAAAGTACTACAAGTCGTGACGGTACCTCGATTCAGCATTGGTGAGTATCTTGGAAAGTACCAGACGTACACGATACCCACCACCAATCTGCACGTCCGGTAAACATGAAATACCTACCCAGATATATGGTACTCACCGCTAGGAAGTCCGATAATCTTGTACATCTCGGTTCCTACCAAGGCTCACTTGTCGATGTCGTCTTCTGTCGTCACGACCTTCCTGATATCACCGTCTGCGATCGCGTTTCTAGGTTCCCGTTCGCCTTTTCGAACTATCTCGAGTAGTTGGCTCAAGTTCATGCTGACGACCGCAACACATCCGAAGGTACAGGACAATCGTCTTTGAAGACGTGCTCCGAAGCTATGCAAAGGTGTTCACAAACTAAGCATCTTTTGACGCTTGCTGTGTTTGCTCTCAAGTAACAACAAGATTCTTAAAAGGGTGATTTCATTTTGTGATGCTCGCTGAAGAATGTATCGACATCCACGCGCGTTCTAGCGTTGCTGCTTGCTTCTGACACAGAGCGACCTTACTCTTGGTAAAGGAAAGACTTCAGCATCAGGTCTAAAGAAGCCAATGCAAACACCGTGACGCAACTCAGACCTCTTGTAGCACTGTATCCGCTAGGATCAAACTCATGCCAATTTACCCTGCTGGCATCAGAGCAATGCGTGCCTTGCCACCAGATTCCTTGAACCTTTGGTAAGTTTGCTGACCATGCAGTGGTATTGGACTCATCCGCTGCAGTAAATGCATCGATGTATTCTAAAGGGGGAATTACGTGTAGTGAAGGTCTTAACACTGACTAATTTACAACCTTATCAGCAAACGATAAGGCTCGTAGTAGAAATCGAGTACAAGATCAAATGCTGTATCCTCGTATGATGTTGTATACTAGCTGCATCGCCAACAAACTCCTCTTCATTCAAAAAGGATACGCTTTGTCCAGGTTTTTCCAAAAGTTTTCATCACGGATGGGCAGGTTCGCATCGCCCCAGTACACTGAATTTAAGGCACAGCGAGCCTTCTCCGGAAGCTGATGCCACATGATCAGATTCTGAAATCCACCTTCCTCGTAAGTAGATTTGAGTTCGTGGTTGAACGGCCATGCGTTAAAATAGTTGACTTTTACATGCGTATTGCTCACTGTGGAGGAATGTGGAGGAGCGTGCTTCCAGAATCCGCCGTGGGACGACAGTGACACACCCAAGATCTTCGGGTTTACGTTCTCAGGGTTGTCAATCCACACGACAACCTGCTCAAAGTCGTGTCTGTGACCCAAACCGTGCGATGTTGAGTCTTTTGGGAAGTACCATACGTATATGATAGCCCAGATGTCCTTGAACCAAGCTGAACGTGCGTAAACCTGAGACCCCCACTGAGCTCCCTTACAGTTACCATCAGACGGTCCGGTAGTTTTAAGTCCACTGCTGGTCTCACCTTCTGCAGTCACCATGGGGTACGCGTGACATCCATGGCTAATTTTGAGCATCGGTTTAAATTTGACGGCAGCCTTTTCAGGAATTGACACGGCGTCAAGCTGGGGAAACGGTTTTATTTTGTCGTGATGGATCCCCTTCTCGACATGCTTGCACGCAGGTGTCGGAGCAGAAGTCGGTGGCGGAACCGCATGTGTAGAATTCCCAACAGATACCTGAGCAGGTTTATATGGGTCATCCATCTGTGTCTCGTTCCCTTCTTCGTCCTGGCTCAATGATTTCTTTTTGTTGAGCATCTCCATTTCGTAAGTATCAGCTCTTACTTGGTCTACGACCGTCGCAACGCCGACCAGAGCAAAACACAGAAAGCCGGCAATCCTCATAGTCGCTTGTTCTCTCGTGTCTAAGATGGAAATTCGAATAATGGAATGGACCGAAGTGGAAGTAGTCGATGGCAAGCATCTTCCAGGAATTCGAAAGGAAAGTCGATTGTCTCAATATAAATAGCAAATCTTGGTATAGACAACAGATCTGTCGTAAAGACTATGCTTGTTCTTCTTCTTTACAATCTCGTCTCGTCGTAACATATACGGAATATGCCATTCTTTCACACCGCAATCGCGTTCCTACCTAAAGCAGCATGTGTCAACCTTCTTTAGACGAACAAAAACAAAGGAAGTCCTTCGAAAAGCAGCAGGTGACCACATGAACGCGAAATGATCGCATATGAATTAATGAGACGGAAACAAACAATACGATTTCTGGTAGCATTGCTGCCGACATGGGAAGCCTTGCCTAACGCTGCATTAGTAGTCGTCAGCCCCGGCTCGTACCAGTAGATATGGATAGCCTGCAGCCCAAAAGATTAGCTAACCTGTCCGACCATGATTTGATATTGGCCGAAACGCGTCTGGCACGCGTCCGAAGTAAAGTCACTTTTACCATGCGTTCTGGTTTCCATTACGAACATTTACAAAATTGGGAGCAACATCGACGAGGCGCGACATTACGCCCTGTTGGACGTAGATGTTGTTTTGTCGTTGCACTTGGAAGTAAAAGTAATATATATTTAGTGACTACTCCCGTTTGTCAACACTACAACATGCATTCCCAGCGGCACTACAATTTGACCATGTCAGGTTGCATATGGCGTCCGTCTGGTCCACCCATCATCTCACGATGGGCCCGCGTTGCGACCGTATCTCTTCGTCCCATCTGTCAAGATGTCATCCAATAGCCAATCAGATGAGGTCGCACATGTAACTGTTCTTGCACTTAAACCTCAAAACCTCGAAGATCTGTCAGAAACGATATTTCTAACACTCTCCTTATTGAGAGTTACCGGTACAATCTGAACTTCAACGTGTAGTAAATATAAATCATGTAGTAAGCAGTAAGATCCTATAAATCAATTACTTTCGAATCCTCATTCAACCCAGCAAGTGTTCTTCGCTCCTCTTTCCCTCCACGCTCAAGATTTAACAGGTTATGAGCCCAAGCGCCATGTCCAGCATCAACTCAGCGTCCAGCGTCTCCATCGACAAATTCGATGGCGACAACTATGTGGTGGAGTGGCGATCATAAAATTGATGATGTGATTGGCCAATCATCAACAGCGCCCAGACTGCCGACTAACGGAGGGGGTACTCCGATTCCGTGGGGGGATGTCTTCTTCTCACCTTGTGTACCCGTCGGTAGGGCGAGTTGCACTCTCCTGGTGACCTTTAGCTCTGATGTGGGTCTTGATGGGTTGGGGATAGGGGTTTTTGGAGATCGCGTGGAATTCCTAACACGATCTGCCGGGTCTTCGGTGCGATCTTCTATCTAGATCGCACGATCCAATTTCCCACTCAGGCGCTTGACCCTTCTGATCACTTGATCCGTCCTGCTGAACCTTCTGACCACTTGATCTGTCCAGAAAATCTTCTGACTACTTGATCCGTCCTGCGCCTGTTGTTCCTTGTCCTTTCCGTGTATTCTGCGTCCTATCGCAGTCGAGTTGTTGTTGTGAGAGTCCCTGGCCAATGTCCCAGGTATACGCGATCCTCGAGCGCGCAATGTCCTTGATCGTCGGGAGGCCGAAAGTGTTTCCTACCCGGAAGAAGCGCCGCGTGTCTTCGAGGTTGTAAATCGAACTCTGTTTATTTAATATCCAATAAAAAGCTAAAAACCCATGACTATGTCTTCCCTATCCGCTGGAATAAATCACTTCCAAAAATCGTACCTAGCCGGAATTGTACCATACTGGGTATCGCACCTTACCGGAACCATGCCGTACTTGGAGTCACGCCTTGTCGCTGGTACTTGTCGCTTCTCGCTCGCTTGTATTCACATCCGGAATATCACGTGCCCTTCCACTTGCTTCCTTCAGCTCATATCTTGTCGTCACCAGATCACATCTTCCCGGATCGCATCTTTCCGGATCGCAACTTGTATGTAGCCTGCAAACACTTGATCGCACATCGTAGTTGCTTGATCATGTCGCATCTGCTGTCACGTCTTGTATCTACCAGGGTCGCTTTCCTTATGTTCTCCAGATCGCAACTTCTCAGATCGCAACTTCCGGTATCGTGACATCCCAGATAGCAACTTCCCAGATCGCAGCTTCCGATATCGTGACATCCCAGATCGCACTTCGCCATAACTCGCGTCTTCAGTTAATCAAGTCGGATGGGGATCCAGTTTGTCATCAAGTCGTTGTGACATGCGCATTAATATAATTATTGCGATCCCATACTTAACAATCCAGTATCCACTAATCCAGCATGTCTCAATCTATGCCATATCGCCGCACATACGTTGTTCCATATAATGATTACTATATGAATCATCTTGATCTTATGGATATCAGTCATATCAAATAATTGGCGATCCGGATTGCACCGATCCAGATCGCATCGATCCCATATGTCTGCGATCCAAATTATGTTGATCCAATTTGCTTGCGGTCTCTGCTGACCCAAGTTGCGTTGATCTGACTTGCATGCGATCTTCTGCGAACTGCGATTTAGATTATATTGATCCAATTTGCTTGCGATCTTGCGATCCAGCCAGTATCCGTACAATTTACCTGCGATCCAGATTGCATGCACCTGAGAATTAACGATCCGGGCAGTTCTCTTCGAAGTTGACTTTCCAGTTCTTCATGATGCGAAAACCCACGTGATCTTCATCTGCAAGTCATATTTTGCCAACGGGATGTAATGTTGCCCGAGGGTAACAGCTCCGAATGTTCCTTGAATTCACTTTGCGGCCGTGCGTAATTAGTGGATATTATCGATTATCCATAAAATTTATTATGCACTTCACCACAACTACTCGACGTGGAGCCGTTACATGCGTGGCGTGTTCCTGACGAAATCGACGTGGCATGTCATCCACCGGGAGACGTCGCCAACGTTTGTGGACCCACGAGCTATGGAGGAGTACGTGAAGACGAGCAACATCGCGTTTGGCTTGATGTTGCTCCACATGGATGCCGACTATCACCATGTGGTCGATGATTGCGAGGAAGCATGGGTCGCGTGGTCACGTTTGAAGGCACTATACGGTGGTTCGCAGAAGGCGGGTAGGATCTACCTCAAGCGCCAACTCTTCAGCATGAAGATGGCGGAGGACGCCAACGTCTTGCATCACTGCAACGAAGTACTCAACATCAGCGCTAAGCTTAGCAGCATTGGCGCCAAGATAGAGGATGAAGACATCGCGATCTGCTTGCTATCCATGTGTTCTCCTACCTACTTATGTAATTAATATGCATTAAAACTACCTCTTAATGTAACTGCGAGGCGGCCCATTACATCACCTCCCTCTCATAATTGCACTCACGGTTGCGTGAGTGCACACAGGAAGTCTCAGGAACCAGCCAACATGATTGAAACTCAAACGGACACCACGACAAGCGGCGCAACAGCAGCAGACTCTGCGGACACACTCGCTCGAGAAACCCACTATCAAGACCATGGTGTAGTTCCTTGCCGTCGAATAGTTGTAGCGCGAGCTTCTGCTGTTGCGCGTCCGGCGTAGCTTCACCCTGCTACCTAGGGTGAGCATAAATTTGATTGGGCATACCCATACCAGGGTAGTATCCCGCAGGAGCACTCTCCCTGTAGTTGACAGGCTCAAGTGCCTGCCCTATGTTGAAGTCTGCGGCAACCTGGTCCGCGGGACGTTCTCTAACATCTGCCTGTTTGTGTCGCCTAGCACCGAAGTAGGTCGCTGGCGACACATTTGGTGATAACTCGGGAGGGGGGGGGTAACTCGTATGGTAATGATGCAGGAAGTCCTGTTGTAGGAGCTCCGGTATAACCAAGCGGAACAATTCCACGCTCTCGAAGTCATCCGATTTGGGGCAAAAGAGAATAATGACCCATTTTCATCCACCTCATAATCGGACGCACTCCGAGCACATCGCTTCGCTTCATCCATATCCAACCTGGTAACGTCCCTATCAGATATTCTTTCAGCTTGATGATCCAACTCTCCTCTTCTTGTGCTTGTTTTGTTCGTTCGATCCGGATTTGTTGTCCAATGTCCTCCTGCAGAAGTTCGGGATAAGGCGTCTTTTAACCGTTGACCTGGTAATCGCAGCCATTTTGACCACTCGATCAACATACCCTGGCGTCAGCAGCTCATCTAACCGGTTGAGTGCAATCAAATCTTGAAGGTCTTGATCAGAGGTAATACTCGCGCCCTTTTCTTGCTGCATTGCCACACTTGCTAGCCGATCGGCATTTTGGTTCCAGTCTCGCTTCATATGTATAAATTTGTGGATTGGCCACAATCAAAGCTTCTCCATTGCTTTATGACGTAGTAGCTGTAGACCAGGCGCTTTGCCATCGATTTTGCCACGCATCTGTCGGATCACTAACTTGAAGTCGTCACAAATGATGACACGTCACCCTAGTCTGATCCGCCAATAGATCGAACCTTAGCAACAAGCCTCGATGCTCCGCTTTGTTACAGTTAGATCTGTTATGTATTACGACGCAACCGTCACAACAGTCCACTCTGGAAGCCTCCATGGAAAAGGGCGACTAGAAGACTTTCGCCCTTTTCCACTGTAGGTGATGTCATACTTATAGTCTGTCTTGGCTGTTTCCGTGGGGCGATCGCGATCAACATTTCATCTACTTTTTCGCAAGTTGTTAAACTTGCAGCCAGAGCACCGAGTATTTCGTCTTCGCCGTTTTTGCATTTCCTCTTTATCTCCGACGTCCAATTCGACAGTAATGCAGCCCACCTTCCTGGTCTACCATTGAGACCGGAAAATTGTACTAACCAGGCCAACGTTGCATAACGCGTAAAGACCTTGATCTTTTGCGTTACAAACGTATTGCTCTACAAAAGTTCTGCCCTTCCTCGTTCCGTGCAATCGTGATCGATCTCCTCATCAATTACAGATGCAAATATAACTCGGTCCATTGTCATTTTCCACGAGCTGTACAACAAACGTCAAAGCACTTTATCGATCCATGAAGATCTCAAGATCACCTGTCAAAAACAATAGCTTTATCTAGTCTTCTTAGATAGCTAGCAGTGTCCTATGTCATTCTTTGTGAACCACATGATAAACCTGCGCTCTATTTTATTGTTTTGTACACAAATTACGATTCCAATCATGGCTTTCTCGTTCGGAGCCACGTCGGCGGCGTCTAGCGCTCTGTCTGGCTTCAGTTTTGGGGCAAGTACTGCAGCACCCGCGGCTCCTAGTGGATTCAACTTTAGCGCTTTAACTCCCTCTACTCCCAGTCCATTTTATGCTTCCACGACGACACCAGCAGCCACCGGATTCGGTTTTGCACCGCAGCAGCCAGCACCTCAATCCGTGTACGTCTTTGATCGTACCATTTCTTATCCGGATAGAAACCAAATATCGTACTTAGTAGTGTGTGTACTGTATGTAGAGGTCCACCAATTTCATTAGAGACGACGTTTGAAGCGTTGCCCAATGACGTGCAAAAGAATATGACGCAATTCCATATGTTTCTGAAAGAACAGGACCAATTGGATACTTTTCTGAAGAAAGTATCCCCTCATCCGATGACAATCTTACGGGAGAATATGATTCGCTTAGAGCAAGAGGTACTGGCGAGACGTAACCGTCAAGACCGTCAAACATCTGCCGTGCAACATTTACGTCAAGATGTACGACAGCTGTTACATCAGGTAGATGCTGCTACACTGAGTCGTCGGAGCCTGGATAATAGCAGCAATGGCAGTGCTTCGAACTTGTATCACGTCATGCGACGTGTAGAAATGCCATCGCCTTATTTTTGGAAGCTACTGGATCATTATGAGGAAAAAATGGCAGCAATTAAAGCTCAGATTGAAGATGTAGAAGCCCAGTTGAAACCCGTTAGCACTAGTACCGCCAATGCAATTGGACTACCTGCACCGTCTCAGCTACAGCAAATTTTGCTTGCTCAGAACACTGCACTCATGCAGGCTGCTGCTCGTGTGGCTGAAGTACACGAGAAGGCAGAGGAGATGCGGCAATTATTCTTAACTAAAATGAAAGAAGATTTGGCTCGACATGGTGAGAATCCAGCAGCTTTCCAGAACCCGTTCGACAAGCGCAAGAAAAGCAGCGAGGTGGACAAACGCGAAGCTATTGATAAGATTCGCTTTCGCACGAGTGTTGCGCCCACGATCGTTACCCCACAGCCGGTGGCAGCGGCTCCTGCCGCCACTCCGTCACTCTTTGGATTTGGAACTGCGACGCCTGCAGCGGCATCTGCAGCGGCACCTGCTCCAGCTCCTGCCAGTGGATTCAGTTTCGGTCTTTCGTCTGCTCCAGCCAAGTCGGTGTCATTTAACCTCGGAAGCGCCACATCCATGGCACCCCTCACCACAACCGCTAGTGTTACGGCTGCACCTTTTTCGACAGGGTCGATGGCAGCAGCTCCTGCAGCTGGAGCTTTTACGGCCCCCACAGTTGCTACTAGCGGTTTTGGCAGCATCACTTCGTCATTCCTTCCGCCCGCCTCTGTCGACGGTAAGACTTCAGTCGGAAGTAAACGTAGTAGTGGCCGTGCGCACAAGAAGCGTTAGAGTACAGAAGTAGATTTGTAGCGTAAGGCATGTGAAGCAAAACTCCTGAGGCGACAGCTTAACCCACAAGTAATAGTTGACCGGCACGAACTCTGATGAAGAAAAAAAGAAGTTTGTACTAATATCTTATCGTCTCTCTCCACCTGAACTAGAAAAGAAAAAACAAGTGCACTGCAAATGAAGTAGTAATGAAAGCGAAACCGGGGCCTCAGCTACTCACAACTTAAGGAGAGCAGGGAATGAACTTGACGCTGCTCATGGTCTTAGTCATAGAGGCCAGTACTTTCAGCACATCCATGTTCGCAGCACGCCACGTATCGTCCAGCAAACCTTGAGCCGTCGAGTTTGAATCGTCAGGAGCTGGGTACGGCCACATCGTGTCGGGGTTCAGCGTCCACCAAAAACCACCAGCCAAGTACGGCCCCGTCGATTGTGCCATCTGAGAGATAACGTCCTTGATGATTCGCGTGCTCGTCTTTTTGTTCGTCGCATCTAGGTCGCCCACGAGACCACCAAATGATGAAAGAACTACAGCCATGCCCGTGTCGAAGGCCGCACCGAACGAGTAATTCATGTTCAGCTTCACGTTGGCCAACAGATCAGCGTCCGCGTACTCGACATAGTCTGTCATCAAGTTTCCATCCGTCTCACCGCCTTCAAAGAAAAATTGTTTTGGAGTGTACGAGCTCGAGTAATATTTAGGCGAGTACACGACCTTGTTGTCTAGGTCCAGCGCAATGGGGTTCTCACTCACGCCCGAGAGATCCGAGCCAGGCAGAAACGTATTCTTAAGCATACGATCGCCGTACGCATCTTTGTGACTCTCGCCTTGCACACCTTGCACGAACGCGAGCCACTTGGGGCACTTTTCCAGCATGTGGTTTCCCAATGCCGTGGCCGCCACCGCCCAGTCCGTGTCGGATCCGTCACCCCACGTTGCATCTCGGCTCAGCCCGTCTTTCAAATCAATACCAATGATATTGAAGTGCGTCGAGTCACACATGGCCTCGGCTAGGTTTGTAATGGCAGTCTTAATGTCCGGAAGTTTAATGGTCGAGCCATACCAGAGACCCGAACTGTCGTCCTCCGTCGATGACAGCACTTCAAAGTCCAGTACAACACCAATATTAAACTGACCGAGCCCCTGCACCACTAAACCCAGCAATGTATTGTACCGCGAAGCCGTAGCCAGTGCACGGTTCGAATTGGTGTTAATAAGGTTCGAGTCAATCTCCGTATTCCGCATGACCGAGTCAATTGAAAGCGGAAGTCGCACCACATTAAACTTGTTGTAACGTAGGAAGTACCCAAACCGGTACATCGAATTACCATCGATCGTATTGTCCCATAATCCCTTGGGTACACCCTTATTGTCTTCCATGCCTTTCCAATTGATTCCCTTGATATCCAGTTGAGTCGACGTCCCGTCTGCCAATTGGGCATAAATCAGACCGTTCTTACTGATATAATTGGGTTGTTCGCATTTTTTATCCGGATAAGTTTTCGGATTCGTAATCAAGAGATCTGACGTTTGATCGCTTGGACTCCCATCTTCAATTTGCGTCCCGTCTGTAAAACGCGCCTCTTGAGCAGCTTCACTATTGGCTTCAGTTTCATTCACATTATCGTGTACTTTAATCCCATAGTAAGTAAGTCCCGCCACAGAAATTAATCCCAATAACAACAGAGCCAGAGCTCCTGGCCAAGTCTAGCAAAGAATCAAATAGGAAAAAGAATGCAAGAGCGTGAGACAACAAAGAGCAAGAGAGCGAGCAGTTCAAGACGTTCGACACGTACAGAGCGACGGCCACGATAGCGTGCCTTCTTTCCTGCAAACGTGGTGTCCACGTCCGCTGCAGCGATAATGCGCTCGACTTCCGAGCTACGTCCGGCCGAGAACGAGCCGCGACCAAAGCCACTAGGACGTCCGGAAACGCTCATGATTTATCTAAGCGCCAAATGCGTCGGAAACGTGACGTAAAAAGGAGTTCTTCCTCTTCTTGTTCGACTCACTTTTGTACTGAGGTTGGCAACGTGCCGACTCTCACGACGAAACGGAAGAGGCAAATGACTTGGAATTTATACGTGGTATACAAAAGACAAGATATGGTCGATCGGGATAGGGATATGCATCATGTGAAACAGTTGCCACAAAGTTTCTGGACTTTCCGGTAGAATATTAGCCAATGGCGGCGCTAAGTGGAGCGTTTCTGGGCGATATAAATGAGGACTCGCTGGATAGGTGCTTAAGTATACATGAATCTAAAAACCCAATGCTCAAATTTTAAAATGTAGCACATGCGACTATGATTTCACTTCAGTTTACGGATAAATATCGCATTTTAAACACTCTATGACGCCGTGTCAATAATTATTGTTGCTCGGACAGAATAAAGTGCATGCTGACGCTTCAAAACGCCAATGGAGCGGCAGTAATGTTAGCAGCTAGCTGACGATGTGGCCATGATCTGCTGATATCGATGTACTAGTATGACGTAATGGCTTACATGTAGCGGTATATTTCATGTAGGCGCATGCGTTCATGCTTGTTATGCAAACACGAGCGCTGATGATATCGGATTTAAATTTGGGAGGCACGTAGTTAGCGTCGCCGACGACTAGATTTGAACGTTCGAGTAGACGCCTCGACACAATATGCTTGACTTTTGATCCGTCAAAATGGAGCAGCATATAGTCAGATATCTCTGCCAGCAAAAAAGCGGTATATCGCCGACTAGACGTACTCAAGCTCCTTCACGGCGTTCTAGTCTCAACGGGGCAAAACATATCCTTATGTCTTGACTGTTGCATCGAGATGGTGTTTAAATGGGTTGCAGACGTATGATTGTGCTAACCTCGTACTCAAGATTCGTTATATTACAACAAGTGCGTCAACTGTCTGATTGATTCAATACACTACCGTTAATATTCGCAGAGTGGAGGTCAAAGGGACCGTTACGCTACGTAGGACTTGTTAGCATGGGACACTTGTAAATTTTGCAAGATCACTCACTGGTCGTCCGTTTCACCACTTAGAACAAGATCTAAAGCGTCAGATACGTGAGACCACTTCAAGACAAACGCTCAACAAAACTCGTTGAGCGCTTCCACACTAAAATACCTTTTAATCACGATTTCGGCATCAAGGAGCACCACAAATCGAAAGTGAGAGATACTGTAGCAATGGTAACAGATTTTAAATGTGCATCAGAGACGACCACCGTAATCGTCACCGCTTCCGCTACAACATGCAAGAACGCAGAAGCAGCCAATAAAGCCGAAGGGTGGCACAAGCTGAGAGTGACGTTCCAAGCTTCACCTGATGCCATGCTGGTAAAAAAACGAATGGCTGCGGCTTAATCCATTAAGCTTCCACTAACTTGCAACACCTTTGACTGATAGCTCGGCCATCCACAGATGAGCCCGGCGTGGAGGTTGTTCCTGTTTGGCAATGGCTCGCCTACTCACCACTTGGGACTGCTCACGGGCTCTCCCACTGAAGTGGACGTGCTGGGGATGCTGTCGGTAGAGAACAGTTCGGATGGCGCACCGTCGGAAATTGAGGCCATCGTGGCACCACGCTATCGGCGTCAGGTCTGGCTGCGAAACAGCTGCGGGGAACGTCTAGGCTACGCGGCATCATGGATCAACATGGAAGATGTCGACGCTGTATTCAAGGACACCAAGATCCCAATCGGCAAGAACATCCGGCAGCACAAGACGGAATTGTATCGCGACATGAAGAGTGTCTTTTGTGGCCACTCAAATGAGCTTGAAAAAGCTTTTGGGACACCGGGACCGTTTTGGGGACGCTCCTATCTTTTCTGGAATAGGGGAAGACCTGTCACCTACATTTACGAAGTTTTTTCTCCTGCACTGGAAAAACATATGGGCAAGGTGCTGTTATCAACTACACCTACAAGCTCAAACGTAGAATGAAGAAGATGTCAACACACTAAATAGATCTTCACCTACTGCAGTGAGTCTTTTTGTCTATACAGACCGAGGATCTAAAGTCTAATCCCGGTAGAGAAGCTCATTCCCTGTGTTGTCCACCCTTCAGTCACTTTTCCTGGAATAGTTCCACTTGTTTGCCTTGTTATTATCAAGACTTACAGGGACATACGCCATCGTCCCTTGTTAAAGCGGCGTTTCAGCACTTTGCGACCTGAGACAGACACTCGACGTGTACGGAAGCCGTGCTTGCGCTTACGACGCAACACACTGGGCTGATACGTCCGCTTAATAGCCTGCCAGGGCTCTGAATAAGCAAGGTTATACAAAAAACAAGATCAAAATGCCACATTAGCCCACAACAGAATAAACAGCGAGACACCAATCAAGTCTGTTACCATTGAGGCTATTGGTGGGACACTCGAGCTCTTTGATTGGTAGAAAGTCATCTATTTGCAAGCGATTAATGTCCGGGTCAAAACCCAGCAAGTTTTGCGCTGTTATAAAGAAGCAAATATACAAACATCGTATTAAATACATAGACAAAAAAACAGGACAAGAAAAAGTGGAACTGACGCTTATAACTGGATATCAGTAGCATTGGCGGCTGATGGAGTGCAATAGAGGACGGCGTAGAGACTATTTCGTTCGAGATGCTGGATACGGAGCGCATACTGGAGATGCTTGGACGCATGCGCAGACTCATTAGTGCGTTCTTCATGAACATGGTCGTCATGTTTTGCCCTTGAACGCTTCCTGGCCGTTTCTTTGGTCAATGAAAGGCTGGCAATTACAGCGTCTTGTTTTGGCCAATCGTCGTGACAAATGGATGTTTATTGGTCAATAACCATTTTTTTGAATTTGAAGTGTCCACACAGCAGTTGGGGTCCCGTACTAGACGTCATGAGTCAAAATGACGGCCTTTTTTGACATGCAACGTTATGCACGACCGATCTTGCTATCTTTTGTAGCAAGTTTATAGACCAACGAATCAGTAAAGAACGCACGTGAGTAGCAAAGTTGTCACGACGTTAACATGAATAGTAGAACTTACTGTAGCTGCATGGACTTAAGTTAACGGCTTTCATAGTGAAAGACAGGGGGGGATTATTGTACATGGTATGTGTCGTACTGACCTGCTCGTAAGCCTCTTGTAATTACTTCCTCTCGTCTTCTGCCTTTTTGGCATCGCCTCAACGCGAGTCGTCAGACTTTCGTTCAAAGATAATGAGCAAGACCAGTGCCAGGGCCATGATCATAATCAGTCCCACGAGGAACTGGATGCACTGTTTGAAACTGTCAGCTTCATTGTCAGCGTCGTTTGCGTTCGTTGGTCTCCGGATGAGATATCCCAGTTCCATATCGGACTCGGAACCTGCGTCTGATGCTGCTGAGTCGTAGCAACATGGCAGTGCAACTGGACACACAAAGATCCTCTTTCTCACGTCTTCTAGATGATGACGATGCGAGACCTTTGCCGGTAACGGCGCGTGTTTAGTCCAATCGGGACTACGGAACCACGGTAAAGGATAGACTTCTTCCTCTGGTTTGGCAACCAGTAGCGTGCGTTCGTTGTACGCTATTGCCACTGTAGTTGTTACTTGTACGACCTTTACGCCTTTAAATTTGACGTTTCCTCTCGTACCATGTCGCTTCATGTAGTGTCCATCGGCAGCCACCATTTTAACCTCGGTCTCTGTCCAATGGTCATGAAAACTGCGATACTGTAAAAATCGATTTTCAGATAGCATCAAGTTCAAGAGACTTTATGACGGAGGCGTGTCACACATAGTTACATCCAGTACGTCTACGCCTTCACGTTGGCCAAGTACGCATCGTGCAGTTTCTTCTGCTTGTCCTGCTCCTTCTTGAGCTTCTTGCGCTGGTTCTTGGTCAGCTCCTCGCCAACAGCATTGTGCGTTGGTAGGCCCTCGGCATCAAACTGCCCATACAGTTCTGGCTGCTTCTTGAACATGTCAGTCGGCGACAGCTTCATCTTCTCCATCTTGAGTGCCAGTTGCTGCAGTTGGGCGTCCTTGCGACTGGCATTGGCACCCGATATAGCCGCACCGCCAGTCACCTCACCACCGCCGTCACGGAGCGCCACGATCTGGTTGAACACCTTCTTGTCCTTCGTCGAGTCCTGGTCTGGCACGAAGTAGCCGATACGTTCAAATTGCACGATACTGTCCACGTTCTTGGCGTACGACTCGGGGTCCATGCGCGCAGAGCCATAGATACGCTCCGAGTTCTTTGAGTCCACAAAGGATTCCCAGTCCTTCACATCGTTTGGCAGCTCTGGGACCGTGAAGAGATGCGAGTACACACGTACCTCCACCTTCGGACTGTTCGCCGGCACCCACGAAAGCACGCCCTTGGGCTTTGTCGAGTTTGTCCAGTCCATCTGACCCAGCACCTTTGTCACACGTCCGCTATTGTCTGTCTCCAGCTTCGTGCATGTGAACGGGAACGCGTACTTCAGACGCACCTGCTTGTTCGGCGCCACACCAAAAAAGTCTTTCAAGTCCTCTGTGCGTACGTCAGTGCGGTCAAGAAATATTTTCTGTGTGAGTCGCATCTGGTGGTACGCTTTACCACCATCACGATCCACGTCTTGGGGATAGTCCGGTACGAGCAATGATAGCGCGCTTTTGTCAGGCACGTCACTGAAATTCTCAATGACCAACTCCACGGGGTCAAGCACGGCCATCACACGCTTTGATGACTCACCAAGGATGTTGCGAGCCACGGAGTACAGCCGCTCAATCTGGATCGTCGATTGCACGCGAGTAACACCAATCTCCTTGCAAAACTGCTTAATGATCTCTGGCGTGAAGCCGCGACGACGAAGACCATTGAGTGTGCCCATACGTGGATCATCCCAGCCACGCACAGTCTTGGACACCACGAGCTTGAGTAGTTTGCGTTTGCTGAGCACTGTGTAGGTCATGGACAGACGAGCAAACTCGTACACATTGGGCTTAAACAGATCTAGTTCATGCAGTAGCCAATAGTAAGATTCACGACGCGTCTCAAACTCAAGTGTACAAATGGAGTAGTCAATGTGTTCCAGTGCATCTATAATACAGTGCGTGTAGTCGTATGTTGGATAGATACACCACTTGTCACCAACGTGCGGGTGTGGCACAAACCTGATGCGATAGGCCACATGGTCCCACATATTGGGATTGGGACTCCCGAGATCCATCTTCATTCGTAGACACGCCTCACCCTCTCCATACAAACCAAGCCGCATTTTTTCAAACTCGACCAGATTTTCAGCGATTGAGCGTGAACGAAAGGGCGATTTACCAGACTCCGATACGTCCTTGTCATTCTTGGCACCAGGTGTGGCGTGAAATTGCTGCAGTACAATACGTGACGCTTCAATCTCTCCCTTGGTCTGATGACACACATAGGCTTTGCCTTTTCGGATAAGCTTGAGTGCTAGTTGATACAATTCCTCAAAGTACTGACTGCTATATGTGACCTTGGCAGGCGTGTAGCCCAACCAATGGACATTATTCGCAATAGCTTCAATGTATTCATTGCTCTCAGCCTCTGGATTTGTATCATCATAGCGAAAATAAGTCTCACGTTTGTCAAATGGCACATTAAGCTTCTCAAAAGCTTCAAAAAAGTTCATATTCATGGATTTTGCATGACCCACGTGTAAATAACCATTTGGTTCAGGTGGAAAACGTGTGCGCACTTTTCCCTGTGTCACACGTTGATGTTGAGCCAATTGCTCTGGTGTGTTCTTGGCTAATGCCATGTCACGTGCATCGAGGCCGGACACAATCGTATTGGAGCTCGCCATGAACAGGAATTGAAAAAGGGGAGGGGTCGTAATTGATTAAATGGCTGAGACTGTCGCGTTGGTTCGGCACAATCATACAAAAACCAAGTAAGAAATCGACAAGTCTTTATTGCATGCATTCTTCAATTAGGACACGGATGGATAGTCGTCTGCTGACTCAATTCAAAGACCCCATGTTTCTTTTAACGTGCCATGGCTTTTGTTTTCCATTTCGACACAGATCTCGTAGCTTTATCCTTCTACGCTGATCTACTTTTTAGCAAAAGAGACCTTGAGTGCGTCTGTTGGCGTGAGTTTAAAGCCAAATAGTCCTTGTAGTGCAATACCAGCCTGAGCTTCATCACCAAACTCGACAAATGCCAATCCCTTCTTGCCTGGTACCATGCGTACTTCCTACAACACATAAATTCCAGTCAATATGAATCAGGTACTTACAATTTTCGTATGACTATTATACAAAGACGTCCCACCTTGAAACCCTGGTACTGTTTAAATAGTACACTCAACATCTCCTTGTTACAGGAATCAGGTAGCGCCTGAAGGAACAGAATCTTATTGGGTATATTTTGCACCAATGACGGCAAGGCGGATACCGTCACCTTGCCGTTCTCTCCCGTCTGTTTCTTGGTCGTCTGTGGTTGCAGCGGTTTGGGTTCGCGTTTCCGCTTTTCACGTGGGACGAACGTTCCCTCACGACGAGCGATTACGTCAGCTTTTTCCTTGGCAAAATGAATAACCACGGGCTTATCAAACAGCATTGACCCGTTTATAGCACGTAATGCATTGGATGCACTTGAAATGTCATCGAATGTAACCCACGCTTGACCCCGTAGTCGTCGAGCACGACCCATGACAATCTCAAGGATCTTTCCATACTGAGAAAGTGTCGCATATAGCGTAGCCTTGGTACGATCAGCTTTGATCTTATCGTTCAAATTGTTTAGATACAGCGTGTGGTTCGGCGGCGTATCTGCCGATAAAGGCGCGGCGACGTCGGTCATCTTGGAAAGTGGAATGTAACCTAGGTGACTGTACCCCAATGGTTTAGTTGGCTGTGTTAATTGGTTTGTTTCAAAACAACTTAGTAGGCGTTATAGAATCGAGTGTAAGGTACGACTGACAGAAAAAGTAGTAGAAATTCCCTCGATTTGCTGAAAAGCAAAAGCTCTTCTTTTCGACGTATCTCACCAATACCTACTCATACCGTATCCAAGCCGACAATAACCATTCTGCTGGTGTTACCACACCAAACAAAGGTCAAAACTGCACTGACACTGTCGGTAGAGTGGCATCCCTGCTATCGCAACATTTAGATCATATTGCAGTGTGTAATCTATTAAGCCCCGCTTATGATTATGTGACCAAGGGTAGAGTCTAAAACAGTGAAGTAAATGAGGAAGGAGGATTGTTGTGAAGTGTTCTACATTGCAGGATGAGAAAGGTGCTCAGGTACCTGAAGTATAAAGTGAAGGAAGCATCCAGTTAGAGCCATGATATTTAATAAGCCGAAGATAAGAGAAACATGACCGCAATCAGCATCAGTTTGTGCTGCAGTTTTACAGTGTCACTGAAAAGTACCGGTGTTAAACTTGAAAAGGTCTAATCTTCAATACTTCAAGGAGTGATATTGGTGCAATTCCAATTTAACATTTTTGAGCCAAGACTTAAGTACTACTAAACTAAAAGCAAAATGCTTTTACTACTTGACAATGCATCTGGCCATGCGACATGATCACATGTATGTCTTGCCAAAACATACCAGCAGCCAATGGACACCGGTATAATTTGACAATTTAGCTGAAATACAAAAGCTGTATGTACAACGAGTTATCCAGCACATTGAGTCTAGGATTTTGTGACGTCTGTTACATTCGTCGTTGATGTGTGGCCGCACTTTCGAAGCAACTTTCCTGGATTCTGTCAGAAATGTGAGCCCGAGGGTAGAGCGCAACAACAGATCTACTATAGATATATACAGATTTTAGTGATCTAGACGAGCTACTACCAAGATTAGATGAACAAATCCAGTAGGGTATACGTAGAAGGTAGAATTAGAGGTAGCAAGTAATATGCGAGCTAAAGAGCTTGGCATCCCAAATAATTGGCAGTAGACTGCAGCTGTGTGATAATTGAGTAAGCTTCTCGCTTTTCGAATTTTTTTTCTTCCGCTAGTCCGAGTAAATTCGGTTGGCTTCGTCGAATGCTCTTACATTTCAACACGCGCGTCTTACCAGTTTAAATGTAGGTCGTACGAATTACTGTTCACGGCATTAACTTGATGACAGCTTCTGAGCATGAAGCGCAAAGGGACAGAGAGCGGTGTCGACAAAGCCGCGCACGGTCAAGTTTTGATAATAGAAGACAACAAGCGCAATGGCTTTCCTCGAAACATCCGTATTCCGGGTCTTTGGTGAATCGTATAACAGAGAATATACATTGTGACAGATTCGGAATGTATATTCTTGGTTTTGTAATCCCACCCTTCTCGATTTTGCGCGGAGTTTTCATACCATTCCATTACAAGTTCACCGCTGCCAATTGCCTGCGGCTCACCGTCGTCTGCGAGATTTCGACCGGAATAAAGACCTTGTAGTCTCTCATAAGCTTCTTTGAACACTCATGGACTGCGTCGCACCCGAGTTGACCAGCCACGCTTCATTCGACTTGGCGAAGTTGCTGCCACTACCAAGTGAGAGCCGATAGTCGCTAAAATCCTCGTCTTGCATGACGTTCGCACGCTGCGATTGATAGCGATTTGTGCTGTCTTGCATCCGCGACAGATACTCTACGATCCAAGGGCTCATCTTGCCGTATTGATGAAGACGCCAATCTGCTTTACTTATGACGTTAAAGCTCACGAGGGCATAGTCGGCTCAAGCTGCAGATGATGACGCCAGCGACTCGTGAGGAAGCTAACGTGGCCAAGTCGTCGGGGTCAAGGGGACACCAAGCCGCATATCGCACCTTTGACTCCTTCATATTGGCCACGACGAGCTTGACGCCATCATGAAGCAGAACCTCGGTGTCAGCATCAGCCTAACTTTAGCAAACAAGTGGGAGCTGTGCATTCGACAAGCAAGTCGCACGCGTTTCCAGTTAATCGGCTTCAGGATTCGTTGGCTAAACAATCCAAGGATGTCGTCACTTGCAGAGCGCGGTCGATGTTCTTAGCGTCGGGAAGCCAAAGATCCTCGCAGTTACGCGGATCACGGTCAATGGGTCGTGGATTGCGGCTACTGAGTAGCGAACCGCAAACATGTCCACCAACCTGTGGTGAAGTCAATTGAGAATTTTGGGTAGATCGGTGAAGAAGTACCGTTGATCTAAGAATGTGTTTTGATTTTCGTAACATACATTTTCAGTGTCTGCATTAAAGTTTGCACCATACGCTCTGCCGTTCCATTTGCCTGAGGCCGATACGCCATAGTTGCTTGCTGTTTCTGACCCGCAATCTTAGTAAAAGCTCGAAAAAATCTGTCTATTTTTCTTTCACGTCGTGATTTTTAGCCTTGTTAAGATCGTCGACCACCACGTTGGGTGCAGCTTGGTTTGCTGCACCACCAACACGCTTAGTTGGGCTCATTACCTGTAAGACGTAGATGTTGTTGTCGTTGCACTCGTGCAAAGACGTAAGAAATAACATATATTCATTATTAACTGCTCCCGTTTGTCAACACTACAACATGCATTCCCAGTGGCACTACAATGTGACCATGTCAAGTTGCATATGGCGTCCGTCCGGTCCACCCATCATCTTACGATGGTGGTGGTGGAAACAGACTGTCTATTTACCGTTATGGTTTACAAGATTTCTGAAAAGTCCTCAGCCATTCTAGTACCCCTGGAGATGTTTCCTGTCGGTTACGTGGGCTGTGCAGTACCGGCTGCCGGTTGACGATGGTGTCTTGGAACATTTCCGTTGCTAGTCGGAGGTAGACTCCGTTGCTTACATCTCGACCCTGCCGCTGTTCCTAGATAGCGACCGCTCGGAGTTGGCGAAGAAGGACTTGTTTGACTTCCGCTGCCTCTTGCTCCGTGGACGCACTTTCCTGCTTATGCACGCTCCTGTTCCGCTGAATCCATAGCGTGGTCACGCACACGGAGCACGCTATCCACCATATTCTTGTCCAGGCTCGTCCAGCTATGTCAGCGGTGTCTGGGAACATGCGCTTGATATCCGCTCGCACTCTCGGAGGTAGCTCCGGTGCCGATCTCGATAACGCTGCTTGTTTATACAATAACATTTGAGCGGGTGACACTTTCGCTCGCGTCCACTGTGTGATGATATACGCCCAAGCCTTAGTCGCTCCTACGCAGTCCCATAGGATGTGTAGAAGGCCTTCGTGCTGCCCGATGCAGGTCAAATGCCTTGTGCATGTCGAGTTGTTTTCGCGTCCTGGGAAGTACAGATTTAACTGATGGGTTGCTACTCTGTAGCATACCCAGACCTGGTAGTCCGTGAGAGTGTGTTCGTGTTTCCATAGTTGTGGCGGCGCCTGTGACATCGGAAAGTGGTTACCGTCCTGTAAGCCGTCTCGGTGTTATAGCCTGGTAATTACCGCTGTGAGTGCTGCATGGAGCTTTCGTTTGGCGCGGTGGAACGATTGACGTTGTAATGCTTTATAAAAGTGCATGTTGTCGGTGGAGGGTGTGAGACTCCATGGAAACCCATGTAGCTGCGGATGCGCTGCCAACACCAGCGCCGTGTTCCGTGTTCGCTGTTGTTCAGTCTCAGGTACGCCTGACATGTGCTCAATGATCCAGTGAACTCCGTTGGTGGCTTGTTGGAGGATGATAAGGGCGAGTTTGCTGCCGGCGTTTTCTTGATGGTGTCCGTGTGTAACCCCCTGGCGTATGCATGTCCAGGTGTACTTGTTCAATACCTCAGGTCCGTTCCGCATCGTTAGCTGCATCGGTATTCGCATTACTTCTGCTACGTGCAGAAAGGGACTTGCCATTAGTATGGCTGTTGCCCACAGCCCCAGTTTTAGGAATCGTGTGATAAGTATTAAGCTCCGTGCTTGGGAGCCGAATACGGTAATCCAATGTTGAAACTCGCTGAATGTGTAAATCAGCCAGCGTGCAGGCCTGTAGCAGCGGGTACTTCTTTGTTGATAGCATAGTCCCCTTGTCATCTACTATCCAAGGATTCTGATCCCACCGGTAAGTCACCCAAAAATCCTTGTGCTCCTGGGTGTACATGTCTATGAGAGTCGGAATGTCTTCTACATATTGGAGCAGTAACTCCTGATTTGACCTGGTGGCACCAAGGTGTGTCACCAGGCGCTTCAACGATTCTTCACGATGCTGTTTGACGATCGTCCATTCTTCTTGCGTCGGTGCAATCCACTCGCTGATCGCTGCTCTAATTTCCGGTTGTGGCGCCGCCGAACTGCTGTTACGTCCTGTTTTGGGTAACCCCGGTGAAATGCTCCAATTAGCCGAGTCCTCCATATCTTGAAATGTCCACGCTGCCCACGCATAGAAGTAGCGATCTCGTTTCTGAATCAGCCACTTAATCGCATGCTTTAGATTCTGAGTGCATATTGCGACGTCCATCATCATCTCACGATGGCCCGCGTCGCGACCGTATCTCCTCGTTCCATATCCAATAGCCAATCAGGTGAGGTCGCACATTACCTGTAACTGGTCTTGCACTTGAGCCTCAAAACCTCGAAGATCTGTCAGAAACGATATATTCTAAGACGCCCTTGACTGGCAGAGGGACTATCGCTCTGAAAAGCTTGCTGGAGATGCGAACAAAACTGAGAAGGAGCTGCTTAAACCTCCATAAGTCCTAGCGTGCTTTGTAACGGGCTATATGCTTAAGGTTACACATACTTGTTAGTACTTGGTACTTAACGGGTAGGTCATATAGCACGTGTGGACTTAGACCTGCTACACGGGTGAGGTAAGCATGTGATACACACAAGTTGTAATCACATTGAAAAGGATGACACCCAGCAGGGAATGCGGATAGATGTCATTCGCGAGCTTAACTATATTTAAGCTCGTCATGCGCGTCTCTACATGACGAGCTTAAATAAAATCAAAGGCTATTATCTAATATCCAATCATTGCATATTAGATAATAGCCTTTGATTTATATGCAACCCATAAATATAAATCAGTCTTAAATTTTCTACTTCAATCACAGTGCGCGCGAGAAGACGCCATTAGTGGCAAGTACTTAGTTGTTGAGAGAGGCAGC